>JBBBDQ010000592.1:6550000-6715000 GCA_037127315.1 Ascarosepion bandense | reverse complement strand
CACTGTAAAAAATAATGTTAAAATGAAATTAATTATAAAACTGTCGTGGACCCTATAAAAGGTCCAGCAAGAATAACACAAAACAGTCAAAATAGGAAATAACGAATATATATTAAATACGACAAAATACAACAGGTGGAACTTTGTTAGTAGAACGATAATACGGGTTAGTGTGTAACACGATAATTCGACCCTCGAACTGGAACTCGTAATGGTCGTTACGGTAGCTGTGTTCGTAGACGACTCTCGGCTGAGTTCAGGTCGCTTTCCTCAGGCTATCTACTCAGGCTACTTCCCGGCTATCTACCTGGTTATCTCACTGGCTACTTGAAGACTACTCACTCTCACCTCTTGTGAAGGGAGATATATGTAATGGTTGGAAGAGTTCATTCAAATTATGGGAGATGCCGCCATGACAAAAAATATAACCGATGTACATGTTTGATAATACCGAATATGACGATATACTATGATGTCAAATCTGAACATTTCCCGGATAAATATTGCTTGTGTGGCGACTGGAAAAATTCTAATCGGAAGGATGCATGTTAGAAATATGCATTGGAATAGCTAAAACCCGCCAACCATATTGATGAGGGCCACTCTTTTGTCATTTTTTGCTCGTGTGAAAAATTGACATTGTCATGCATCATCGAAAATGAGGACAAAACTGGAAGCAGCGGAAATGTGGTTCTACAGAAGGATGCTGCGGATATTGTAGACTGAGCATGCAAGCAACGATGATGTGTTGGAAAGAATGACAACAAAAAGGAAATTAATACTGAGCATCAGGAAGAGACAACTGAAGTTCCTGGGACACGCAATGAGGAAGGAGAACTTGGAGAACCTGATACTGACTGGCCAGATAGAAGGAAAGAGAGACAGAGGAAGGCAGCGGATAACATATTTGCAGGGTCTGATCAGGTGGATGACGGGTGTTGCCAGGAGTAACAGGAGCAAATATACTAAGAGCCACAAGGGATAGGGAGACGTGGAGAACCATGATCGCCTACGTCCTGAAGGGACAGGGCACATAGAAGAAGAAGAATTGTAATGGTAATGCTAGCAGTTATAAAAAAACATTCGCCATTCATTGACCTGGCAGCCATTGCACCTAGAGTTGCTCTTTTCTACGCTCCCTGGCCATCAGATTGGAATAATATCAGTTCTTCTAATCTCGAATGGTTATGTTAATTATAACCGTTTACTTATACGAAAACATTTGCCGGCCATTGAATGAACAAGCAGTTTTACTGTCGGTTTCTACAATCTATTTTTCAGGAATGTAAGCTTCTAGTATCCAGTAGCTGTTATAGCTCTTTCCAGTATTGAGGAGTTGAGGAACTTCCTTCATAAACTTTTATGTGGAAAGTTGACATTTTGATTATGTCGGTATTTTCTCTTCAAGTTAATTCGTCCATTTTAGTTGTAAATATTAAAAGTCCTCAAGTGATTTGGTTTCTGTTATTTGGTAAATTTCTTTGTGATTTTTTTCTTACTCCAACCTACAAGCGTGAAATTTTTATGAGAATGAAGTTGTGAACAGGTTACAGTTTAGGTATTTTTTGTACGAGACTAACGCCATGCATAGCATTCATATGCAAGTCTTGATCTGACGGGTGCAGGACAACTCAATACTGCCAACAGAACACTGGAATAAATTAGGAGCAGACAACTCAGCACCGGAAAAAATATAACCTTTCTTTATAACCGAATAAAAGTAATTTATTAAGGATCAAGACCTTTAATAAAGTAAATCGTAAATTATGAAATGATGTTTTTATAAAAATATCTTAGAATGACGATTTACATTATAAAAATAATTTAAACAAAAAGCTGCTTCACTGTTTTTGATTTACATTATTTTAATTTTATTTTTTTTAATTTGTTTAATCGTTTCACCCCAAGCAAGGCGGTAGCACCACCGATGCGGAGGGGCCACATAAGATTGTAAAAGGTTAGTCAGGAGGAGAGTGAAGAGAAAGACAAACCAGTTACAAGGTGTGTAAGAGAAAGGGCAAGAGAAAAATGGGAACACAAGTGTGAAGACAGTTGCGAAGGTAGAGAGAAAAGAAAAGAACAAGATATACAGGGTAATGTAGAAAGGAATAGAGTCAAGTGGATAAGAGATGTGTATTTGCATTGCATTTAAATTCCTGTAGGTTGTAGCCGTCAGGAAAGCAAGTATACACAAGGAAGTTCTACAGACAGGAAGTGCGAGAAAAGAAGCTGTAGAGTAGAAGTACAGCTGCACTTGGTTAAAATGATTAAAAACAAATATGTTTTATTGAATTATTTTTCATATGTCAATTTACTTCATTGAAAAGTAATTAACAACAAAAACCCTTTTCATATCTTACATGTCTTTTCGAATGTCTTATTTGAATAAAATATTCACTAATTAAGGCTTTCATTATAAATGAATTACTTTTATTCGGTTTTCTAGTGCTTAGTTCTGATATGTCTCAGCGCTTTGTCGGTGGTGTTCAGTCGTCAGTGTTGAGTTGTCTCTTCCCTGATTTGACGAGGCTATCTAAGAACACGACTCAAATATTTTGGTTAACGTTTTGGTTTTGTAGAACTTGCAGTGTTGGGTAAAATTATATTCACACAAAAATTCTTTATTCAGTGTATGTTGTTCAATTGTAAAACTTTCGTGTTGAGACTATGTTTGGAATCGAGTTATATTATTCTGCAGTTTCGATACAGTCTCCAATGAAAAATATAATTATATTCAATATGTAATATGTACACCAAAGTATGCACATATATAGTATGCCAATTATACATCATGTATGTTTTAATATTGAATATTTGTATAAAAGATCGACCTATAATTCTTTTATATAAGGTATCACTGAAGTGATGAAATATTTCTATTTAGACGTTATGATGAGTAAAAAGATATAGTACTTTTACCGTCTTTTTTTTTTCATTTATCATCCCTAATGTTTACTTCGCTTTTATGGCATGCTCTTACGTATTTATCTATCTAATCTCATGAGACTTAGCGTATATTGTATTATCATATATAATATGATACTACAATATGCACCTCACTTAAATCCCATGGACGTAAAATGAGAGAGAAATATATATATATATGTATATATATATATGATGTATGTTAGTCTGTTTTAGTATAATTTTCATAAGTAAAGGTGAGATTGGGAAAATCCGGGGTGCAGATTGATGTTTTGGTAGTACTGGATAGCGGCGCTCTCGAGAACTTTTCTTCTGAATAAATTGTTTACACTTTTTATTAGTGTGGCATTTTTAAAATCGAAATTGTGGTTGAATTTATTTCTGTGAATCACTAATGCATTTGTAAGATTATTATTAATGATGTCTCTTTTGTGTTCATATATACGTTTTTTAGGTTTCTACTTGTTTCTCCGATGTAGATGGAGGAACAATCCCGGCAATTTATTCCGGATACACCTGCTTGTTCGTCATCTGATAATGTCTATAATAGTTTTCGAGGTAGTTTTTACTATGTGTGTGTTTTTTTTATATGAGACAGATTGTTTTGGGTATTAGATGCAATGGAGTTGGTTGGTAGTATGATGTATTTGTTATTGTTTAGATTATTATTGTTAACAGTGTTTCTTTTGTTGTAGTTGTATATATTATGTGCCTTTCTTTTTGTATTGTGAATAACGTGATATGGGTAATGCCAGTATATGAATGTGCTTTCTATGTATTTTCTTCTTTAGCTAAATATTGGGGGCTGCATATTCTTAGTGCTCTTAAAAAGAAACCTATAATAATGCCAGATTTGATTTTGGAAGAGTGGCTTTACTTATAGAAATTATACTAAAACAGACTAACATACATAAAAAATTTCAAAGAAAATGGTTGAATTCACTTCATTTTAACATCTTGTGACTTTGCACTACACATGAAGGCATTCTAAAACATACTAACACACGATATATATATATATATATATATATATATATATATATATATATATATATATATATATATATAAACTTATTTATAAATGAAATTTTGTCTCTGTGTGTGTGAGTACCCGTTACCTATAGACTCCGAAACGGCTGAACCGATTTTCTTGAAAATTTACAGAGTTCTACTAGCAGCGTCTGCGAGTATTCTTAGCTAGGTTTTGTGTCGAGGTACCCCCGATAAATATCGAAAATCGATAATCGAAAAAATCGGGTTATAGAAGGAGTGGTCCGATTTTAATCAAATTTGATACACTCATAGGCAAAGACATAAGAAACGATATTCAGAAGTTTCAAGGTTGCAGTTCTTACAATTGTGCAGAAAATCGATAATATATATATATATATATATATATAAAAGGTAAGACGTTTGTGTGTGTGTGTCTGTTTATCTGCCTGTATGTCTGTATTTTTTTCAGCCCTTTTATTTTAGTTTTTGATTCGGGTTTGGCTCTAAGTAGGTATAATTGTAGTTCTTAGTCTCAGCCAGGATACCATTTACTCAGAGGACTTATTTAGACTTCGAAATTCAGTTTACGACGAAAAAGACTTACTTGATATCGATACCAGGAAATCAAAATTTGACTTACATCCATTCATTTTTCTTTCAGTCCACGGTTTGGCTTTAACTGGAAACAACTATTGCTTTTTAGTCTTTCGTGCCAACGTCCAAAGAGTCTGAGCTCCAGGACCATGAATTAGTTTTAAAGCTTTCATTACACCCGAGCAACGTCGGGCTATACTGCTAGTATGAAATAGAGAGAGATTTACATTATACTCGGAGTATTGTTTTCATTTTTCTTGTTATTATTACAACCTTTCGACCGTTGTATCCTCCTGCCATCATCAGATGCTTCAGGGAATATCGAATTGAACCCTTTATTTAATCTACGGAGGTACATTGCTATCGATCCGCTATCTGTGTCTAAGAATTCTACGTTCTTTTATTTTATTTAGTGATGCTCATCCTAGTGGATTAGTATTAAAATGTTGATTAATCAATCTGGTAACATTGTAATTATGTGTTCAGTCATTAGGCTGTGGAAACAGAGCAAGAAATAACTGAATAGGATTAAAAAATTACAAAAACGAAACAAAAAAAGAAATGTGACGTGATATAGCGAGACATGGTCAGCAGAACGAGAACGACCTCGCTCTATAAAGTTCGAGGAACTTCAATCAATGGTTCCCCAACCGCATGAATTTACTCGTGCAAGAGACTGGCAACAAGGTCCCACCCATTTACAGTTAGACCAACCAAATGCAGCCGACAATTCAACTCCCTCGGCTTCTTTTCTCGCACTTACCACCTGTGGAATTCCATTCCATATACTTGATTTCCTGACGGCTACAACTTTCATGAATTTAAATGCAATGTCAATACCCATCTCTTATCCACTTGACTTCAGTTCTTTCTACATCACCACGCATATCTTGTTCTTTTCCTTTCTCTCTACCTTCGCAACTCTCTTCATACCTGTGTTCCAATCCTTCTCTTGCCCTTTTTCTGACACACCTTGTAACTGGTTCGTCTTTCTATTCACTCACCTCCTCACTAAAATTTTACTCTTATGTAGTCCTCTGTGCATCAGTGGCGGTACCGCCTTGCTTGGGGTGAAACGATTAAAAAACTATTAAATGTAGGATTCAGTTCGAAATTCCTTGAATGCTGCCCGGATCGATAACCACTCTACCCAGGCCGGGGACACTATTGTTAGAACATTATAGAAATAATAATAAAGGTGAGGAGAATAGTCCAAGTGTAAATAATGTAAATAAATATTATAAGTGAAATTTATATATACAGACATACACCGTGCGTGGTTTACGCAGTGAAAAAGTACTCATTGGAAAAAATGTTAATAATAAAGTCAAACCTTTTAAAAGGTTGTTCGCATATTCCTCTTATTTTCCCGGTAATGGGCAAGAATATCTCTAATACAGAAACAGAAAAAAAACATTAAAGTTATATCGTATCATTCTATAAAATCTCTATATATTTTTCTCTTATGCAAATTTATGTAGCTTCAAACAAAAAATAAATGTTTTATATATTGGTAAGTGCTAAATTCTTTGAAAGTGTTCTAACGGAGGACGTTAAGTGTGACACTAAGATTCCGAAGATTTCTGGAATGCATTCTTGGCCGGCATGGCCAAAGATGCATTTCAGAAGCTAAGTAGAGTATTAAGAGACTGGAAGATTTCTCTGGAAAAAAAAATGAATAGCGTACTGGGTTTTTATGTGATGTCCGCTCTTCAATATAGTAACGAATGCTGTACAATTTCATCAATGATTAAGGAGAAATGAGAAGCAGCCAAAATGTGGTTATGCAGAAAGATACTGAGGACACTATAGACCAAACATGTGAGCAATGAGGAGGTTTTTGATAGGATAGAAACGAAATGAAAAGTGATACTTAACATCAAGAAAATTCCATTGAAGTTTCTGGGACGTGTAATGATGAAGGAGGACTTGGAGAATCTCATTCTCACGGGATGGAAAGAGGGAAGGAGAGACAGGGCAAAGAAACGCGTTACATACTTGATAGATTTGAGCATGTGGATTGCTAAGTGGGTTTGAGAGGGGTAACAGGAGAAAAGATATTCATAGCTACAAGGGATAGGAAGATGTGGAAGGCCTTGATCGCTTACGTCCTCAAGAAACACGACATATAGAAAAAGTGTTTGAAAATTAATATTACACGCTTGAAACAGGGTTGGGTCTAAAGCTTGGCACTTGAAATGAACCAAAAAGGAAAATGCTGAGGGGCTTCAGCAATTTTCATTATCAATCCACGTACGCGTTGGCTATGACCCCTACTTTAAACTCAACCTTGTGAAACACGTCGCTCAAGAGGGCGTACGGTTAAATCCTTACTAAGTATAGATTAGTTTTGACACAAAGCTAAAAGCACGCAGAATAGAGTAAATGTTTGCTTTTGTCGATAGAAAAAGCAAATAGAAGCAAGGCAACTTGTTATTGTAAGTATTCTTTAGTTGTGCACATGAAATAGATTTTTGAGTAAAAGTCTAGAAAAAATAAAAATAATTTTGAAATCTTATAAACTGCTTCCTACAATGTGGTGCTTGAATACCGTCAAATGCACACAATCTCTTTCCCAAATCAATGATATATTTATTTTTTTATTTTCCTTTGAAAAAATTTAAGTGCATTTTGTCTTTTAGAATATTTTCATTGTTTTATATTTTGTTATGCCTTTTATTTAAAAAAAAAATTCGTTGAGAAAATACTTTCAAATAAGAAACAACCACTCATCATATCCAACAAAAGTTGGCATTTAAAAAAGTCTTTAAAGTCTCGACGGCTGAAACGCCTGACAACAAATCCGAAGATTCGAAAACCCAAACCAATGTTGATGGTATGGGAACCGAAATTTGTAAAATACAAAAGCAGTAAAGAAATATTTGGTAGCCGGTAATAAAAAGAAGCTGGTGGCCGATAAGTCCCAAAGTTAGATCTAAGATATGGTGACCAGAAGAACAAAAATAACAACAACGCGGTGGCCCGGGAATAACCGTGTAGCTGTAAGTCCCTACCAGAATACAAATATACGTGGCAGAATTTCTGGAAAGAACCAGGGGGTATGCTCATCTTATTAAAGATAAATGACTAGGAATTACAGAAGTTTGAAAAGCGAGCAGCGTCCATTTTCATGACCGACAAGCGCTTGTGCAAAGTTTGTCGTTCCACTAAAGACTCTCTAGAGTCATTGGGGGTGTTCCATTAGTGACTTATCAAGGGCTCTGGATTCTTCATCTGACAAATACTGTTACCCACCTCTTAAGAGTGTATGGCAGTGGTGAATAGAGAGCTTATCAGTAGATACGCTCTTGGTACGTCATAGCCACGTACGCGTTGGCTATGACTCCTAGCCAACGCGTATGGGGAAGTTAAGAAGCAGGGTAAATCTTTGTGGATCTTCCGGAAATGAAGATGGGACATCTAGCACTGTATTTTAGACAGAATGGCTAATTTTTTATGTCTCCTCTGATCGGAATCATGGGAAATGGAGGTTCGATATAATAACAAGCAGACATCTACATAGGTTCCCAATTGTCTGGATGTTAGCGGTCAGAATATGACAATCATAGTTACGGGTTGAAAACCGATATATTGGAAGTAGTCCCTGCTTACAGATGAAGACCTGTGAAATTCCGGTCCCTGTCGGCCAAAACTCTACTCTGTTTGGCACTGATACTTCCGCAGAACTCATAAAGGGTATGCCAGCGGCCAGGATTAGTGTGGCACTATGTTCAGCGAAGCTCCCGGTTAAATACATGTTTGGATTTACTACAATTACGCATCCGATGCCCGCAAGCAAGTGGACAGGGCAAAAGCGGACTGGCTGGTCACTGGAAGCTTCAATCTAAGGTAAGTGTTTTTCAATGACTCTATGGTTAGCTAGTTTAAATTCCGAGGCCTGAGATAGGACTCTCGCAGGGCAAGACATGTTCGCGATCTTCAGTGACTTGGCTTGAATGTCTATAAGATTCATCTGATTGCCAGTAACTGTGATAATAATATCTCTGAGGGGTTTTACCTCTATTCAGCCTATTTTAATAATCATTCTAGAGATGTTTCTTGGCTGGTCAGCAGATGATTGACGGCGTCGTGTGATCTTGTGTTCACGGATCCGGAGATCAGTTTTTTTTTGGACGTTACCATAAAAGGTAAGGTATCGGGATTTATCGACAGAACGGAGCGGGCGGCTCGAGCCGTTAAGAGAGTCGATTTAGGGCTTTTAGGATGTCCAAGTTTCCATTCAATAGTTTACACGGACCATAGGCTCATCTAGGTTTGGGTAAACTTACATAAGCCTAAACCTGGATTGACTGGTAATTAGAAATTCAAGACGTCGTTGTTCGCGCTGGAGGATTTTCGTGACCAAATTTTACTAATATTACTGCGGGAACTGACAGGAATAAGTGGTGTGGCCACCTTAAGTCTGTTATTTGGTTGTTTGTGAGAGGTTATAGTCGTCGGGTCAATAGAAATAAATAACAGCGCAAATGACAGTTGAAAAGATGCCGTCAAATCGGGTGATAGTGGGAACGTAGCTGTAGATAGGGTTGTGCCGGTTTCCTCGCTTATCAAGAAGAACCAATCTCTGGTAGATAGGTCTCGAGTAAAAAGAATGTCTTCCGAGGTGACAAACATGACAGCGGAATTGTAACAAGAGCAATTCTGTAAAGCGTCTGATTGTCATATCCCAAGCGTCACGGACAACGTGTGACTACAAACGAAGGCATTTGTAAGGCTTTTCGGTCCTCTTTTCCGGAACTCTTTACCGGGGAGCCCGGACTGAGTCTTGCTTAGTTTGACGACTATTTAGATGACTTACCCGACTCGAGACGACTGGATTACTTTTCTCTTTTGTACTTATTTAGATGACTTACCCGACTCGAGACAACTAAATTACTTTCTTCTATGGTACATAATTAGACTTAAAAATAGACTTTACAAATTTAAGCTCTGTACTCAATTAGAAAGGATATGCAATGCGGTGCAGTCGGATCTCGACTCCGAAAGACAAATCGGGAAGCTGAGTTCGAATTCCAGTTGAATTCTTTGCATTTACTTACACAAAAATACCCTTGTGAAAGGTACTTATCCGTCTCTTCCAGTTATGGGTTAAATAATAAAACAGAATATGTTTTATAGCTTTGGCTGGCAAACCAGTCTACGGCAGAAAGCAATGCCAACCTACTGCAGTATAATCTTCTGCCAAGCCAGTCATGTCTATTTCGAGACATGATCGCCCAAAGCTTGTATCAGTTATGGCATTTAACTTATTGACTTAATTAGAAACAAGTTTCATCAGTTTACGGTTGAATTGGCTAAATAAACCCCAAACTGGGATTCTAACAGCTGCTACCATTCCGGGTCAGGGTAGACATGAAAACAACAGAAATTGAGTTGGTTTCATGCTCTTCACAACCTCTCAATCAAAGGCCTTGCTGCCCGATGCATTTTACTATCATACCCAGAACCATTAGTTCTTTTAATTGTTCCCTGTAATAGTTTTTTCACATATTCTCTAACACCCGGTAACCCTCTTGTGTCCAAGTGGTTTTATTTGTCTGTTTGGGGTGAAATGATTAAAAATGTTAACCTTAGTCAGCAATGTCATGAAATTATTTGGATTTATGACGCTCAGTTAATGCTTTAAAATATTTTTTGTTCAAGACAATGTCAGCTTAAACTGTAAAGCAAGATTCAGCAACAAAACTTTAGAATTGACTAGCATCATAGCCCGGCGTTGCCCGTGCAACTCAGAACATTTTTTAATTAGATGATTAACGCAGCGTGTTGCGATTTCCGATCGCTTGTAGTCGCCGCCTCACCTCAAAAATTATTTATATGAAAATAATTATATAAAAAATTGTTGTTTAAAAGTTGTTCAAAAATTCCATTAAAAAATCTATTTTCTTTTGTTTTGCGTAAACGTGAGTTGATGTTTTGTGTGACATTGTAAACAACATTGCGTTTGTTTTTGTTTCAAAATTACGGGGGAAAATATTTACATTTTTGTTGACTGAATGAATTTCAGAAATTTTTGAAGAATATTTAAAAATGTTAACATTTAATTTTAGAGGAAAAGTTACATTAATGCCACACTAATTACAGACAGTTGGTTTCCTGCATGAAATATTTAGCGAAAAAAACCTTTATTTTTTTAAATTTTATTTTCTGAAGTATGAAATATTAAATCTGAAAAAAAAAGACTTAAAGAATTAAATTAACCATTGGCACTTTTTTTTTTTTTACATATTTTGTTTTTATTTGAAAAAACACTTTTGTAAAAAATATTTCTTTTGTTTCAAAATTACGGGGAAAAATATTCACATTTTTAGTTGACCAAATTAATTTTTTAAACGTCGGAAAAAAATTGAATATAAAGAAACAATTTTTTAGTCGCGTTTGACACGTGTAATTTGATTTCTCTGACGTAATCTAGCAACCATCTTAGATCGTAGATGTTTTACGGAGCAAATGTAAACAAGGGGAAAATTGCTGAACTTAAACTCAAAAAGTATGTGTCGCCCCGGCTTCCCTGCATATGTGTCCCTAGAAAGTTTGAATGACGTCGCTTAAAAAATGTAGGCGTGCATAGATTACCGTCACACACAGATTCACAGACTGCCTATTATATATATATATATATATATATATATATATATATATATATATATATAAAAGGCAATATATAGATTATCAAGAGAAAAACTCGTCTGTCTTTGACATATACAACCCTGTATTCTGCTACACTTAAACTAGAATTTTCTTTGGTCGATACTGATTTGTCGACAATGGTTTTTACGACGTAAAAGATATGGCTTAAAATTATACGTTAAAAAAACAAACGAAAGAAAATTTGTAGTTATTTCTCTCTTGAAAAAATATAAAAGAAAGAATGAATAAATCAAGCTGGGTCTGCACACATATTCGCCACAGATATTGAATTTGCCAGGTTGTATATGCATGTAGGAGTGACATCTATTACAAGCACCATTATCGACACTGCATAGCCTGGAGCTTTTACTTTGTCGAAATTGAATCAGTTGGCTCTAAGTGTACTCATGTGCAGACATCGATTTTTTTGCCATCATTTTTAGAAGCCACAAGGGAGGCAACTGGGCTTTCTAAACTCATTTTTAAATTTTGTCTCGATTGTTGTTTTTCTTTAATTTGGAAACTGGAAACGAGGCTCTTCTGAAGTTGAAACAATATCAACACGTAATGAGATAAACTGAACTGTCTTAGATCTTCGGATTTTCGTTAAAGAGAAGCAAAAATATAATAAAAGAATTCTGCCAAATTATGATAACATTAAGGAAATAATTATTTGTGATTATGATATGAATTTATTTTACATTTCGGGGTGCATTAACGATATATTCAAGTTTTCACAGACATTTCGTCCAAAGCTTATTTCATATGAACATCTTTAAACTCTCTACAAGTCCACTATATTATCTATCTATCTATCTATCTATCTATCTATCTATCTATCTATCTATCTATCTATCTATCTATCTAAGCATTTTAAAGAGTTCTATCTTCGTATTCCAAAATATTTTCTATCTATCTATCTATCTATCTATCTATCTATCTATCTATCTATCTATCTATCTATCTATCTACTAGCAGTATAGCCCTGCGTTGCTCGGGTGTAATGAAAGCTTTAAAACTAATCCATGGTTCTGGAGCTCAGACTCTTTGGACGTTGGCACGAAAGACTAAAAAGCAATAGTTGTTTCCAGTTAAAGCGAAACCGTAGACTGAAAGAAAAATGAATGATGTAAGAAAAATTTTGATTTCCTGGTATCGATATCAAATGAGTTTTTTCGTCGTAAACTGAATTTTGAAGGGTAAATAATTCCTCTGAGTAAATGGTATCATGGCTGAGACTAAGAACTACAATTATACCTACTTAGAGTCAAACCCGAAGCAAAAACTAAAATAAAAAGGCCGAAAAAAATAGACACACAGGAAAATAAACAGACACACACACACAAACAACTTGCCTTTTATATATATATATATATATATATATATATATATATATATATATATATATATATATATATATCGATTTCTGCAGTATTGTAAAAACTGCAACCTTGAAACTTCTGCATATTGTTTCTTATGTCTTTGTCTATGAGTGTATCAAATTTGATTAAAATCCGACCACTCATTCTATAACCCGATTGTCAATATTTATCGGGGTACCTCGACACAAAACCTAGCTAAGAACACTCGCAGACGCTTATAGTACAACTGTGTAAATTTTCAAGAAAATCGGTTCAGCCGTTTTGGAGTCTATAGGTAACGACAAACACACACACACACACACACACACACACACACACACACACAGGCATTTATAAATAAGTTTAGATGTAATAGTTTTGACACAATGCTGAAACTATAACTACTGAGCATCATGTAAGGATCAATTTTAATGATCAGTAGTAATAGGTCAATGTCGTATTTAAGTAAATATTCTGTTTTTCTGTTTGCTTATAACCAAGTTTCGTTAAAATTCGTTGATTTCCGTAACATGTTTACATTTGTTGACATGACGATACATTTCAGAGCAGATATGTTTGTTTCCGATGGATCGAAAATTGTGTTATATAGGCTTGATAAAAACCTCTTTTAGACTTACGGCTATTTCGTAGTCGAGAGTTCTAAGACGTTACCAGATCAAATGGTAGCTTCCCCTATATATATAGGGGTCGCAGGTTCGTAATCCTGCCGAATGGCACACATTTTCGTAATAACAATTTATCGTAAATAATCAGGCCGGTAGATATAAATATATAATACTGTTTCATTAAAAACAGAATATCTACTTAAATACGAGTATGGATAAAAATAATTTTCAAACAATTCATTTCAAATTGTCGGTTGCTTATAACTAAGTTTTGTTAATATATATATAGATAAGATTTTATGGATGCACTAATGTACAGTCAATCGTCATCTATCTCACTAACCTGCATCCTCTCTCTCTTATGCTCCTTTTTCCGTCCACTCCACTCTCATCAGTATTCTCATCCTTCTCTTACTCACTTCCTGACACTCCCTATAACCTGTCACGCTTTCTCATAACTTTCTTCCTATGTAACCCCCTGCAAAACAGTGGCAGTAAAATGCCTTGCTTGAGGCAATATGATTATTTAAAAAATATGAGTGTACATATATATATATATATATTTTTAATCATTTCACCCCGAGCAAGGCGGAAACGCCACTGATGTGCAGGGGGTTACATAAATGTAAACAAATTAATTAGAAAAGAGTGAGGAGTACAAACTAGTTAGAAAGGAACAATAGAAAGCTGAGAAAGCAGGTGCGATGACAGATACATAGGTGGAGAGAAAGGTAAGGTTATACAGGGGTGGGGGGAGAGCTAGAGTCCAGTGGTTAGTAGATAAGTATTGACTTTGCATTTAAATTTCTGGAGGTTATAGCCGTCAGGAAAGCAAGAATACGGGAGCGAGTTCCACAGGCGGGAAGTGCGAGAGAGGAAGCTGCAGGAGTAGAATTGTCGTCTGCATTTGGCTAATCTGACTGTGAATGGGTGGGGCCCAGTTGCCAGTCTGGTTGCACGGGTAAACACCTGTTGAGGAGGCATCAGTGACTTAAGCTCGTCCGAGCAGAAGCCATGAAAGTATTTATAGAACAGACAAAGGGAGGCCACATTTCGACGATGGGGAAGTGGCTGCAGTCGAGTCGCCAGATATCTGATAATATTTTAGGTACACACTATCTCTCTCTCTCTCTCTCTCTCTCTCTCTCTCTATATATATATATATATATATATATATATAGTTTTGTTGGCCTCTCGCTCACATTGCAGACTTTCTTCTGTTGGCCTCTTAATTTCATTGCAGATACTATTCTGGAGCCTGTCGAAAACTCAGAGATGAATTCCAGTTGAATTCGTTGCATTCACTTACACACAAATATCTTTGGGAAATATATTTAATCCGTATCTTTTCCTCAGCTATGAGTTAAATGACAGGACACTAAGTTCTGGCAACCAGCCTACTGCAGAAAGTAATGGAGACCTACTGCGAGAAAATCTTCTGTCAAGTCAGTCAGGTCTCTTTCGAGACATGATCGCCTACCCCAGAAAGTAATGAAATATATGTTAATAAGATTAATGTGGAGAAGTTTGCCACTTAAGTGAGCAGAGTTATGTCTACTCCGAAGTTTCGTGAAGGCACTATTTTGATATCCTCGCTCTTCAGGGATTATTTTCATAACGGTGCATGCGCGTTTTTTCATTTTGATTTTGTCGAATGCACAGTTGGGAACCGTCTGTCAGAAAAAGAGCACCATGACGCAATTTCTTCTTCTTCTTCTTCTTCTTCTTCTTCTTCTTCTTCTTCTTCTTCTTCTTCTTCTTCTTCTATGTGTCCTGTCGCTCCAGGACATAGGCGATCATGGCTTTCCAAGTTTCTCTATCCCTGGTGGCTCTGAGCACGCCTTCTCCCGTTACACCGTGCAATCCACGTTCTGTCATCCACCTGATTATGTCCTTCAAATATGTTATCTGCTGCTTTCACCTGTCTCTTTTTCCCTCTATCTGGCCTGTTAGTATCAGGTTCTCCAGGCCCTCCTTCCTTATTGCGTGTCCCAGGAACTTCAGCTCTCTTTTCCTGATGCTCAGTATTAATTTCCTTTTTGTTTCCATAATTTCCAAGACCTCATCATTGCTCACATGCTCGATCCATGATATTCGCAGCATCCTTTTGTAGAACCACATTTCAGTTGCTTCAAGTTTTTCATTCATCTTTGATGGTATTGTCCAGCATTCACTGCCATATTGAAGGACGGATATCACGTAGCAATCCAGTACTCTCTTCCTTGTTACTAGCGAAATTGTTCTGTTTCTTACTACCTTACTCAACTTCTGGAATGCTTTCTTATCTGAAAACGGCATGCTGGGAAGCTCCAATACGAACACTTGACAATGTTTTGGCGTCAATCTGAGGACAGTAAATCTGAGGACAGTAAAGGAATTCAGAAAGAGTTAAAGTGGTGATTACACATGTACGGCAAATCAGAAAACTCATTCTAATCGTTCTGACAAGGAAAGAACTCCTGAATTTGTTGGTTTCTCAAAGAAGCAATGCTATCCTGTGTCTAGTGGTGCTTGAAGACAATATGTCTGGCAACAGAACTCTGCACTATGTCAAATAAGCAGGAGAACCCAGCTAGACAATTTCTGCAACCCTATCATTCCTTTAAATCTGTACATCAAACTTCCTAGATTGCAACCCTCCTTGATTATTTTTTGTGGAGCTCGGAGAGACAAAGAAAACTCTATGTAACACCAAAGATGAACTGGAGGCAAGGATTATGACAGCATTTACCAACTTAAACAAGGAAATTGCTCAGAAGAAATGCAAGAAATTCCGAAGTCGTCTGGAGGCTGTGGCTGAAGCCAATAGCGATCTTCTTGAACAAATTTACTTTTCAGTATTTCAAGATAGTTTTGTGTAATTTTGGTAAATATATCCATTAAAATGAGATGCCAGGGGCTTTTTAATTTTGCATAATTTACATGACAATTTATCTATTGCATTCTGTATAGTAGATAAAAAGCTGATATCATTGATGTAAATTCTGCGAATGCTGAAAGGTTTTTTCTGTGATGAACATAATTTATTTTGACAAAAGAAATTGTCTTAAATTTAAAAACGTTGATAGTCATGGACTTGATTGGACTTCCATTGGATCACTGCTTATGCAGCGATTCAATTTGAATCTGGCTAAAAAACCACAACACATTTGATGACACTAGAATAGAAAGAATCATATTTTTGAAGAGAAATATGGTGAGATTAGAATTTCAATCTGGAAATATCTTCATAAATAAATGTTTTCTGTTAAATTATGAAAATAGTTTAATTATTTTTGATACTATAAAGTGATTTGTTCGAAGACTGAAAAGAAAATAAACAAATAGGTACATATACATTAAGTCAGTTAAGTGCCATACATGATACACGCTTGGTCAATCATGTCTTGAAAGAGACCTGACTGACTTGACAGAATATTTTCCCACAGTAGGTCTTCATTACATTCTGCGGTAGACTGGTTGCCAACCAAGGCTCTAGAACCTAATGTCCTGTCATTTAACCCATGAGTGATGGGAAGAGATAGATTAAATATCTTTCCAAAAGATATTCGTGTGTAAGTGAATGCAACGAATTCAACTGGAATTTATCTAGGATTTTTCGAAAGGCTCCATAAGAGTATCTGCAATGTAATCGATCTTGACCTGGCAGCTCGACACGAGCGACTTTCTCACCTACGGGATGTGGCTTTCCTCTGTCTCTTCATTAAATATTTTCATGGCTTTTGCTCCGACAAGCTTAGCTCCCTGGTGCCATCTCTACAAGAATTTACTCGAGCAACTAAACTGGCAACGAGTTCCCTCCCTTTTTACAGTCAAAACAAAACTCTCATACTTCTCGTATCCTTTCCCCAACACCCCCTGTATCCTGTTCTCCTTTTTTCACTCTACTCTCACATAACTCTCTTCACACCAGTGTTTCAATCCTACTCTTGCTCATTATTTGGGACCCCCTATAACCGGTTCCTATTTGTCTTCGTTCTCCTCCTATAAAAACTTTCCACTCTGCTGTTATGTAGACCCTTCCGCACCAGTGGCAGTACTGCATTGCTTCGGGTAAAATGATTAAAAACAATCGAGCCGACATTCTATAGATTATTATTCTTCTATATGCCTTGTCCTTTCAGGACGTAGGCGATCATAGCTTTCCACGTCTCCCTATACCTGGTGGCTCTTAGCACGCTTTCTCCTGTAACACCATGCAACACCCGTTCTGTCATCCACCTGATCAGACCCTTGAAATATGTTATCCGCTGTTTTCTCCCGTCTATTTTTCCCTCAATCTGGCCCGTTAGTATCAAGTTCTCCAGGCCCTCCTTCCTCATTGCATGTCCCAGGACGTTTAGTTTTCTCTTCCTAATTGTTAGGGCGCTCTCCACCTTTGTTCTAATAATGGACTGTTCCTATCACTACATAAAGTGGTAGTGGAAAGACCTCGAGCGTAAGCGTTGACTGTTCAGTGTTCTGGTTGACTGTTCAGCTCGATATCAAGTCAGTCGAGTATTTCCGGTAGCGAACCGGAAGTGTGCTATACACGGACTCTACGTCTTACTACGATACATGTTGTTAAACCCTTGTTCCTGCACTCTACTAACAACTCTGTTGTACATATTATTTTCCGGTAATATATTTCATTTACTTTATTTCCGTTGTTTGTGATTATTACTCAATATTTCTGTTACGCACAACATAACACTAATGCCCAATATTAATTTCCTTATATGGAAATTTGGAAAGACATTATTAATTCTAACCAACATATCCCCATAAGATTAATTTCTTACTTACATTCCGTCCTTAAAACAACTTTATTCAGGAACCAGCTAGCTCGAGGGATTCTCGGGTCTTGTATTGGGTGAACAATAATGTGAAAATAATAAAAAAGGTGAGCAGCGAAATGATTGAAACGCAGATTAAGTCTCCTGACATTTAACGTATCGACATCAAGGGCAATGAAAGACGTGAATAAGCAATCACTTGAATGTCGCACTCGACTTTATAATTGATAACCTTGGGAAGTTTATGTCTGCGTATAGAATACATCAGTTTATCTTAAGTTTTTTTGCCCGAGGACCAAATATATCGGATATACACAACAGTGAGCTCATGCCTCATACCGCTGCCGACTGCATTACACTGCCTCTCAACTGCCAGTCGGAACTATTGTGCTTACAACGCACTTTCTCTCGTTTTCTGAATTTATCTTTTCATCGATATTTTATGCATATTTTTTTATTTTATTTTCTCTCCATGCACAACTGTTCATTTAACAAAGTCGATATATATATATATACTAGTAGTATAGCCCGGTGTTGCTCGGATGTAATGAAAGCTTTAAAACTAATCCATGGTTCTGGAGCTCAGACACTTTGGACGTTGGCACGAAAACTAAAAAGCAATAGTTGTTTCCAGTTAAAGCGAAACCGTAGACTGATAGGAAAATGAATTTGTGTAAGTCAAATTTTGATTTCCTGGTATCGATATCAAATAGGTTTTTTCGTTGTAAACTGAATTTTGAAGGCTAAATAATTCCTCTGAGTAAATGGTATCATGGCTGAGACTAAGAACTACAATTATACTTAGAGCCAAACCCGAAGCAAAAACTAAAATAAAAGGGCTGAAGAAAATACAGATATACAGGCAGATAAACAGACACACACACAAACATCTTGCCTTATATATATATATATATATATATATATATATATATATATATATATATATATATCGATTTCTGCACTATTGTAAGAACTGCAACCTTGAAACTTCTGAATATCGTTTCTTATGTCTTTGTCCATGAATGTATCAAATCTTTTTAAAATCGGACCACTCCTTCTGTAACCCGATTTTTTCGATTATCGATTTTCGATATTTATCGGGGGTACCTTGACACAAAACCTAGCTAAGAACACTCGCAGACATTTATAGTAGAACTGTGTAAATTTTTAAGAAAATCTGTTCAGCTGTTTCGGAGTCTATAGGTAACAGACACACACACACGCACACACACGTACATATACAGACAAAGTTCTATTTATAAATAAGTTTATATATATATATATATATATGCACAGGGTGAGATGGATGAATTATCGTCAAATTTAACAAAAATGGAAATATTGCTGTCATCTCATTTTAATATGTATATTTACCAAAATTGTACAGACATGTCTTGATATAAGAAAGAGTAAATTTCTTCAATAAAGTCGCTAAACCACGGCCTCTAGACGTCTTTGGAGTCTCCTGCATCTCTTCTGGACGGTCTCCTTGTTTCACTTGGTGTTTGCTGCCATAATCCTTGCCTTCAGTTCAGCTTTGATGTGACAAAGACTTTTGTTTGTCACTCACTTAACTGCGCTCTACACATAATGATGAAAGGGGTTTCAGTCTGTGGAGTTAAGTGGCCAGATAAGGGTGATGTGGTCACAGAAATCGTTTGACAGCCAGGACTGGATTCTCCTGCTTACTTCGGACTTAACCCACTTCACGCCGTTGGATTTTACATACTTATTTGTAAATGCCATAATTTTTCTTGGGTGTAATAGTGGAGTGGTTGCCTTCTCCCTGGTGATTTATCTTCGAGGTAGGAATGTTAATTTAATCATTATTGCCAATATTTAAAGTACAAACGACACCGCACGACCAACATGTATAGCAGTCCTCTAAAAAGAGTGCCTCTCGAAAAGTTACAGTTTCCATTCAGAAACTGTTCTTCGAGGTCGGAATGTTAATTTAACCATTGTTGCCCACACTAAATCAACACCGTTTCTTCACATCTAATATGTAGAAAATATTCTAAAATGTACGCTGCCCTTTAAAGACCTACTGCTCAACCCTCAGTCAACAAGACATAGACATATTTTTATCGCTGCAAGATCACGCAGAGACTGTATACAGATATGAGTATGTTACAAGATGGTTGCCAGTTTTAAATAGTTTATGTAAACATCTACAATACAATGATGTATTTCATCCTATTTTTTTGTATTTATTGCCAAGTGAATAATTGTAAATGAAAATAGAATGGTTCTTTTGTTAATACGGCACAATAACATGTGCATCAAATGAATTTATAAATATCTAATATTTACCTATATTGCAGTTTCATGAAAGAATGAAGAAAATTTAGGGTGATTCGGACGAGTTCAACTTTGCTTCCTCGCCTTATATAATTTTGTAAATTAGTAATAACAAAAGAACCATTCTATTTTCATTTAGAATTATCCACTTGGCAATAAATACTAAAATAGTATGAAATACAAATGTGAGCAATGATGAGATTTTGAAAAGGATGGAAACGAAAACGGCAATTAATACTATCAGGAAGAAACAGTTAAAGTTCCTGGGATATGCAATGAGGAAGAAGGGCTTGGAGAACTTGATACTAACAGGCCAGACAAAGGGAAGGAATGACAGGGGAAAACAACGAGTAACTTACTTGCCTGGACTGAGCAGGTAGATAACAGAACGGAAGTTGCTGGGTGAACAGGATAAAGCGTGCTAAGAGTCACAACGGATAGGGAAATGTGGAAGGCTATGATCGCCTACGGACTGAAACGACACGGCACATAAAAGAAGTAGAAGAAGCTTATTGACTATCTTCACAATTGCTACACCATTAATGGAGAGTAGTATACCAGGATGATGAGGCAGTTACAAAAGACTACTTAAACCAAACGCTCAGGAAAATTGACAAAACACGCATATTCACGTTTCAATGGCTGTTGTACGTGACTGTGGTTTTAAACGGGTTGATCACCCTCTGTGGTGCAGTGGATATCGACCCGGAACGACAAATCGGGGTGCCGAGTTCGAATTTTAGTTGAATTCCTTGCATTCACTTACGTACAAAAAGTTATTAATCCGTCTCTTCCCTCCAGTTATGGATTAAATAATAGGACAGATTGGGTTATATAGACTTGGCTGGCAACCCGTCTACCGCAGAAAGCAATAGAAATCTATTGCGGGATAATCTTCTACCCAGTCAGTCATGTCTCTTTCGGGACATGATTGCCTAAAGCGTGTATCACATATGACCCCTAACTGACTGATTTATCACCCTCTATATTCTCCTGATTTGACTATTATCCGTTCCCTAACATGAAAAATCGTTTGATTGGAAACAAGTATTGCGGTGATTATGACGTCATACTACTGCTGTTGACTTTTTTGACCGACAAAATGAACAATCTTCTTTGAACGGTTAGATATCAGTTTGACGGGAAAGAAACAATGCTTTTGTTAATATGTGAAATTAAAGACTACAAAATTTCACAGATCCAGACTTTTTGATATTCCTCCCACTCTGTTTTGCCACCCATTTACACCAGTTCGTAAATGTTATGGTGCTCTATCTATAGGAATGGACTCTTCCTCCGTCAATAACCTACGTGACTTTCGAGGACGCATCTGTGAGGCAGTAGTGTGAGTCAAGAGGCAGCGTAACTATAGAACTTACACTTCTGTTTTGCTGATTAATAACCCCTATTATTGTATATATCGTTCTGTTATTCTAATACATTGTTTAAACCTACCTTCTTTCCGTATCTTATTTCCTGGCACAACAACTTGACGACGAAGATTCGCCACAGCAGTAAGGTAGATTAATCGCCGCTTTCCTCTTGTCTTCAGTACGCCGCGTGAGTGTTAAATTCTCCAATGATCCTTTCCTCATTATGTTTGCTATAAAATTCAGCTGTTTCGTTTGGAATGTAAGTATAAGCATTTTTTTGTTTCCATTTTGCTTGAAACAACTTTACTCACGTGTTTAGTATATCGTATTCTCAGAGCTTCCTTCTGTAGAATTGAATTTATAGGGAGATGGTTAATGTTTCTTGAATCAACCTTGTGTCATACATGACCAACCTCCCTACAGGCTACGGATTCTATTCGTTTTATCATCATCAAAATTATCAGGTTTTCATCAGGAAGTTGTTGGCATCAGAAGGTTGTAGATTGAAATTTGTTGGAAAGAGTTTAAGCAAAATTATGTAAGTATGTATGAGCGTTTGTTTGGTAGGAATGTCTTTGAATGTAGAAGGAGCAGTAAAAGAAATCAGCACACGAGAAAGAAGGAAAAAGAGAACGATGTGCGACGCGACCTTACGTCCGGGTTGTGTTTGAAGATTCTTCCATTACACTTTTAGTGTCTTTAGTTGTGTCTCTCTCTCGCTGATGCCATCTGTCTGGCTGACGTTGATTGAAGTCATTTATAGAGATCTAGATTTTTTGCACTGGATCGCTAAGTCCTTTTTGGTCTTGCAGATCGCTTACATTGGTCAGAAAATCAATTTAACATCTCACGAAATCCGGTTTCGACTTTTCCGTAAGCACGAGGCCAATCCTTTTTCTGTGCGGTAAAACCGGGATTTCACACGTCATTGCGAATTTTTTTAAATTTGAAGAAGAACATTGCTTTTAATTCTTAATTTCCTAAGCACCACAGAATCATATTTCTGTTGCGTCAGATCTATTGTTTAGATTGTCTAGTATTCACTGTCATCTAAGAGGATCACGTAAAAAGCAACAAAAACAAAGAAAAAAACAACCAAACAGAAAACCAAATCTATCTAAACTTATTTATAAACTTTGTCTGTGTGTGTGTGTGTGTCTGTGTGTGTGTGTGTGTGTGTGTGTGTGTGTGTGTGTGTGTGTATCCGTTACCTATAGACTTCGAAACGGCTGAACCGATTTTCTTGAAAATTTACAGAGTTCTACTATAACCGTCTGCGAGTGTTCTTAGCTAGGTTTTGTGTCGAGGTACCCCCGATAAATATCGATAATCGAAAAAATCGGGTTATAGAAGGAATGGTCCGATTTTAATCAAATTTGATACATTTATAGACAAAGACATAAGAAATGATATTCAGAAGTTTCAAGGTTGCAGTTCTTACAATAGTGCAGAAAATCGATAATATATATAAAAGGCAAGATGTTTGTGTGTGTGTGTCTGTTTATCTGCCTGTATGTCTGTATTTTTTTCAGCCTTTTTATTTTAGTTTTCGCTTCGGGTTTGGCTCTAAGTAGGTATAATTGTAGTTCTTAGTCTCAGCCATGATATCATTTACTCAGAGGACTTATTTAGCCTTCAAAGTTTAGTTTACGACGAAAAAACTTATTTGATATCGATACCAGGAAATCAAAATTTGACTTACATTCATTACATCTTTCATTCAGTCTACGGTTTCGCTTTAACTGGAAACAACTTTTGCTTTTTAGTTTTCGTGCCAATGTCCAATGAGTCGAAGCTCCAGGACCATGAATTAGTTTTAAAGCTTTCATTACACCCGAGCAACGCCGGGCTATACTGCTGGTAAATAAAGGAATAAAGCAGCGAGTGTAAGATATTTTTTAACGGTCATGTAAAGCATCCCTATAATGCATACCAATCAGTATACACAGAAATTCATACACATTATATATATGTATTAAAGTACGTACGCACATATTCAGAGATTCATACTGATATTCATACACATTATATATATGTATTAAAGTACGTACGCACATATTCAGAGATTCATACTGATATTCATACACATTATATATATGTATTAAAGTACGTACGCACATATTCAGAGATTCATACTGATATTCATACACATTATATATATGTATTAAAGTACGTACGCACATATTCAGAGATTCATACTGATATTATGCTATATGCAAAAATGCTTATTCATTTGTATACATTACATACACAAATTCATTGACAGTTAATCGGTATAGTCACTTCTAATATTGTTAAATCTTTTCAAAGCAACATTGTATTGTGTTTTCTTCAATTGCTGTAGTATTTTCAGTTTAAATAGGAGCTTGTATTTAGATTCTCACGATTTTTGGTTAGGGCGATCTTCATGTCAGATACCGAAGCAACGACAATTTGTTTTTGCTATTCTCATTGTTAACGAAAGCGAGAAATAAGGATAAATATGAATATATTATTGAATTCATGCATGAAAATCCAACAAAAGAATGTATAACAACAATGGCAGTACTACGTAATATGTTTAGAAGAAAGCAGAACCAGAAATGGTGTTGAGTCTGAATCTCGGACGACTTTCCGTTTACTTCTTTCAAATTCATATTGATAATGAGAAAAAGGTGTTGTAAATATATAGGATACAAATCCTATATCATCCTAACTAAAATACACAAAGTAAAATTGCACACCCGCAAAATCGGATCCAAACGACTAAAAGCATTTTGGAAAAACTTAGACCAAGAAAACTTCACAAGTCAGTGCGAGAAGCAAAATCCTGGATCCTTATTTGATTAGAAATAGAAAAATCATATATGACGTTCTTTTCACACCTAGAAGTGAAAATGTTCGCTGGAGCCGGTCATATGACCAGATTTACTACTTAAGGACATTCCGTGACCGGTCAAAGGCAGTCGTACAGCTGCATGTCTTAGAAGATTTGAATTAAGAGAAATTTAACGAAACCTCAACTCATGGTAAAAGCTAAATTTCGATTCACAAATATTAATTCGAGTAACCTGATAATTATCTCAGTTTTGTAACAAGTTTTTTTTAATCCCTGTCACAATGAGTCCGACATCGAACTCAGGAAAAATATCTTCCATCTATATAAATAAAAGCGCATGTGTCCATCTCTCCGCCCGTTTTTCAATCTCAGTTAATCATAAACAACCTGATGTAACAGGTAGTAGCTACTGTAGTTACACGTGATTCTAGGCTAGTATTAAAATATATTCAAATATGAATGTTTTATATAATCAAAATATTCATAACGGAAGTGGATATTTTCGTGGTCTCGGACAATAAAATGAAAAGAAAAGGCATAAAAAAAGTCTGTAATACTGTCGGTCCTAACCTGGTATCTCAGCTTCAGTTACTTTCCAACCTCCGTGACGTAGTTTCTGTGCGTCTTTTTTATAAATATTTTCATGGCAATTATTCCAATGAGCTCTTCTTGGTACCTCGACTACATGAATTTAATCGTTCTACCCGATTGGCAATTAGGTCTTATCGATTTACTGCTGAAATAGCTAGATCTAACCGTAAATTCTAAGAATTTCTTATCGCACACGTCTTGCATCTGTAGTTCTTTTCCAATTTCTTGCTTTCTTGCCTCCTACGTTCTTCAGAAATTTGAACCCCCCATCTCCTGTTTTCCTTAAATCTTTTATTTTGTTTATATTTCTGAGATTTACATTGTTCGGAAGGTTGTCCTCATCTTTGCGTTGTTTTGTTTCAGTGACTTGATTCAATATGGATTCCGTTTTGCCAGGTCCACGGTCGACCTGCTAACAACCGTAACGGAGTACATGATACAGGTCCTTGATGAGTCTGACGAGGCTCGCGCGGTTGCTCTGGACATCTCCAAGGCTTTCGACAGGGTTTCGCACTCTGGTCTCCTATGCAAACTACGGGGTTACGGTATTACCGGTCGCCTGCTTGACCTAATCCAATCTTTCTTAAATAACCGCAAAATGAAGGTCGTTTTGAATGGGCGTGCCTCTTCATCCTACAGCACGAATGCTGGTGTCCCACAGGGCTCTATCCTGGGCCCGGCGCTCTTCCTTATTTTCATCAACGACCTCCCAGATGAGATCAAGTCCCAAGTAGGCATCTACGCAGATGACACTACAATATACTCCCGCACCAGTAAGAAACCTGTCGTGGCGGACAGATAATCTCGCTGCTGACCTTGAACGGGATCTACACTCTGTGGTGAACTGGGGCAAGAAGTGGCTTGTCAAATTCAATTCATCTAAGACCAAGCTGTTGTCTGTCAACCATTACAGGCAACCTCTCCTGCCTCCCATAAGCATGGACCAAGCGATTCTCCCGGAGAGCAATACACTACGCCTCCTCGGACTTACCCTGTCCTCAGACCTCAAATGGAACCACTATATTGAATCCATAGCAAAATCTACTGCTAAGAAGTTTGGGTCACTATGTCGATCCAGGATGTTTTTTTTCCGCCTGAATCCATCCTGCATATATACAAGTCAACCATCCGCCCGTACATGGAGTACTGCTGCCATTTATGGTCAGGCGCCCCTGCCGTTCTCCTCATTGTTCTTGACAGGCTCCAAAGGAGAGTCTGTAATGTGATAGGTACTGATCTGGCGGTTCGACTGCAGCCACTTC
Organism: Ascarosepion bandense; assembly: GCA_037127315.1. Taxonomy (NCBI): domain Eukaryota; kingdom Metazoa; phylum Mollusca; class Cephalopoda; order Sepiida; family Sepiidae; genus Ascarosepion; species Ascarosepion bandense. The sequence goes on along the minus strand of JBBBDQ010000592.1, from coordinate 6,688,730 downwards.
CCAATCGTCGAAATGTGGCCTCCCTTTGTCTGTTCTATAAATACTTTCATGGCTTCTGCTCGGACGAACTTAAGTCACACTGCCCCCTCAACAGGTGTTTACTCGTGCAACCAGACTGGCAAGTAGGTCCCACCCATTCACAGTTAGGTTAGCCAAATGCAGACGACAATTCTACTCTTGCAGCTTCTTCTCTCGCACTTCCCGCCTGTGGAACTCGCTCCCGTATTCTTTTTTTCCTGACGGCTATAACCTCCAGAAATTTAAATGCAAAGTCAATACTCATCTACTAACCACTGGACTCTAGCTCTCTCCCCACCCCCGTATATCCTTCCTTTTCTCTCCACCTATGTATCTGTTATCGCACCTGCATTCTCTGCTTTCTATTGCTCCTTTCTAACTAGTTTGTACTCCTCACTCTTTTCTAATTAATCTTTTTACAGTTATGTAGCCCCCTGCACATCAGTGGCGTTTCCGTCTTGCTCGGGGTGAAATGATTAAAAATATACCTAGCTAAAGCAAAGGTGATGAAAACACTTAGAGAATTCAGTATCCTTTTCATTGTCATTCTCTTTGAAACGTCTTCAAATGTTATGTCCATTGTATTTTCAGTATTCTTTTGTAGAACCATATCTCTTGCAAATTAATTACATTGTCTTTTTTAGGGCTTGTCAGCCGTTTTTGATTATTTAAAGACGAAACATTATTGGACTGTAAGAATACTTATTTTGTAGCGAATGGATATTCTATTAACATTTCTTTTGTGATAATAATGATTTCCTAATATGTCCTACTATTGAACTCATAGCTGAGTATTGGCGAAAAGGTTAATTCCTACCTTTTCTAGAGCGTAAGTGAATGTAACGACTAAAATTCGAACGGCTCTTCGATTTCTCAATCTGAACCGTTATCAGTGACACCACTGCACATCCAAATTTACAACAGCTGATATTCCAAAGCGGTCACCATCTACGTTGCTTAACCTACGATAATTGGTGTTTGAACGTGATATGCAAGCCATCAAAAGGTTGGAAGAAATGGAACAAAATCTATCCAGACGACAACATCAGTAAAATAAGAATGAGTACTGAGGAAGGTGCTGGATTATTAAGGGACATTATTTTTAATTTGATTGGCTTTAGGTGTTCCAGATTTAGTCAGACACAGGAAATACTCACAGAGATGAAAGAATTGCCATATTTTTGTTCTATATTTAAAGTCTTTATTAAAAGTGAAGTGATATTTAAGCTTAAGTTGAAAACAGATCATCTAATAATTTAGCATCAAAACCTGCTTATTCTAATCCTATTGCTTAAAATCTTTAACTAATCACGAAAGTAGGTGTATATGTACAAAAACCGATAAATTGCAAAATTGTGCTTTTATAAAATAACTGAGTAAAGATATAAGAAAACAAATCAGAAATTTATCTCATTGCAAACGTCAAATAGAAAATTGCTTTTATTGAATAAATTTTCATCAAGAAAAAATTATTATGTAAATTTAAATTGCAATAATTATCTCATTCTTCCATTTAGTCACAATAGAACTTTTTAAAAAAATTGGCTAAACAGTAACCTTTTCCCTCCTACCTACCACTACTAACCCAATGGTCAACCACATGCCTCCCATAAGCATGGACCAAGCGATTCTCCCGGAGAGCAATACACTACGCCTCCTCGGACTTACCCTGTCCTTAGACCTCAAATGGAACCACTATATTGAATCCATAGCAAAATCTACTGCTAAGAAGGTTGGGTCACTATGTCGATCCAGGATGTTTTTTTTCCGCCTGAATCCATCCTGCATATATACAAGTCAACCATCCGTCCGTGCATGGAGTACTGCTGCCATTTATGGTCAGGCGCCTCTGCCGTTCTCCTCAGTGTTCTTGACAGGCTCCAAAGGAGAGTCTGTAATGAGATAGGTACTGATCTGGCGGTTCGACTGCAGCCACTTCCCTATCGTCGAAATGTGGCCTCCCTTTGTCTGTTCTATAAATACTTTCATGGCTTCTGCTCGGACGAACTTAAGTCACTGGTGCATCCTATTGGCATGAGGAGCATTAAACATTCAACTCACTTCAGGTGAGTTTCAATTCAGTCAGTTAAGTGCCATACGAGAAACAAGCTTGGGCGATCATGTCTCGAAAGAGACATGACTGACTGGGCAGAAGATGATCCCATAGTAGGTTGCCATTGCTTTCTGCGGTAAACTGGTTGCCAGCCAAGGCTATAGAACCCAATCTGTCCTGTTATTTAACTCATAACTGGAAGGAAGAGACGGATTAATACCTTTCCCAAGGGTATTTGTGCATAAGTGAATGCAAGGAATTCAACTGGAATTCGAACTCGGCTCCCCGATTTCTCGTTCCGAGCCGATCCGAGTTTCAATTACTTTTCAGTCATTTACTTCTTTATAAATTTTCATCAAGAAAAAATATTGTTGGTGCGAATTTACGTCACTCGTTTTGTCATAATCAAATTCTTCGATTCTCATTTCATATGGACGCTATACAATCATGCACGTACGTAAGTCGTTCAATAATTACCTTCCATCTATCATAAATGACAATGTACATAGGTTTTTGTTATTTGCTGGAAAATGTTTTTAAAATTACGATGTTTTTTTTTTAAACTCACATTTTCGCTTTCTTTGCAAGTTTTATGGCAAAGCTGTCAGTGTCAAAATCACGCCAGGAAAACGAACGTAGGCCAGAGGATTAGATTTATGCTCTTACTATAGAAAACAAAAATGATTTAAAATGATCATAACCAGAGCGATGGTTATCAAAATTCAATTCGCACATTTATTCATATACCCGTTCCGTCAAAAACGTTATTAATCCACATTTTATTGTTTATGTTCTACGCTTGTTGAATATTAAACGACAGCAAAAATAAAATTTATTAAAGGTAACCATTGATCATCTGTTTTGTCTGCTTTCAAGAATGAAAAAAATATGAGAAATAAATATATATATATATATATTTATTTGTAAATTCAGATAAAATTTAGAGAGGAAATAGCCATTTTCAACATGTCATTTTAAGACATGCATTGTCAGCCCTGTTTAAACAAAGAATGAGGAAAAATTCTAATGCCGAAGGCTTGGTCTAGTGAAGGAGGGGGTTGGGTAATATTGGCTTTTATAGGGCTAAGCTAGCAGAGTTTTAGTAGAAATTTCTTCTATGGTAGTGGTAGGCATGTGGTTGACCATTGGGTTAGTAGTGGTAGGTAGGAGGGATAAGGTTACTGCTTAGCCAAATTTTTTTGAAAAGTTCTATTGTGACTAAATGGAAGAATGAGATAATTATTGCAATTTAAATTTATTCCTGTGACGACATATACTAATGATCTCGCTACGTTTATTCAGAAGTAGATTCTGATATTGAAATTTCAAAATTTTAATTTTTTCTCTTATTTTCTTTTAATTCCCAATATTTTCGAGCAAGGGCTGTTTGATATCTTAAATTAGGGTTGGTAAAGGAGTGCCTGTGTGTATAAAAACGTTGCTTCCAAGTTCCCGCCGAAATTCCGATATAAACATTATATTTTGCCTTATTTTCCTTAGGGTAGCTGGTGGCCTGATAGATCTCATTTGCAGATTTATCTTGGTATGCGCTACTAAATAACAAGTTAAATCAGGTGTTAAAACTGGTAAGGAATTGTATAATAAGAATCCCTTATTCGATATATAATTACTGGATCATTTTATAAAAATAGGTATTTGTTTATACGGAAAAAGGCAGTCATCGGCATTTGTAGAATGAAGTAAAAAAAAGTGTTAAGGTATTATAAAATAAAAATCCCCGATTCGAAATAGATTTACTTGATTGTCTTATAAAAATAGGACTTTTGTTATAGGGGAAAAACAGTCATTGGCCCCTGTGAAATTATAGCGGGTGTATCTTATTTTATTTATTCTTTTTCTAGTTGTAGTAGGATTCCGTTATAGTGAAGGATAATTGTATACCGTTGCAGGTTAACGGAATTTGGCCTTGTGGTAGCTAGCCCACTATAAGTCATAAAATGATTATAAAATCAAGAAAGGCAATTTGAGTAGAAAATAACATTTATATATACACATTTCAATTGATGTCTTACAATTCAAGCAATACTTGAAATAAAGGTCCAACGGAGGTTAGAATGTTCATGGAAAATATAATGCTGAAAAGATAAAAGGCTTAGGAGTGTGATTAATGTTCATTTTGATGTTGCCATTTCTAAGGTCAGTAAGTCAGTAAGTACGTTTGAGGAATGTCTTTGAAGAGGTCAGTAAGTACTTATGAGACAGGGAGAAGGAAAGAGGCCAGCATAGTAACCGCTCGGCTTAAGTCAAGTGAGAAACTAATCAGCTCGTCATCGCCGGTCTGTCTGACGATGCTTTTTGTCTCGGCTTTTTATATCTGCCTTTTGGATCAAACAGCTTGTTTTGGGATTTCGGACTTGAATTTGATTCTGGGCTTCCCATTGGCTGGTAAATAAAATTCACGTAGTCTCGCGAAATGGAAATTTGATATTTGATTAATTTTTATTTTTCAACCGGAACATCTGCGCGAACTCGGATGCGCGACAACTAGTTTTGTTTATTCGCTTTCTGGTCGGCATAGAGCCAACATCCGGTTCATCGCTTTTGCTCGGTCGGTATCACTACAAAATGAAGCGAAAATACTGGACAGGGAAGAACACTGAAGTATTAGACCTCCGAAAGGATCAGCCATATACTAGGCTATGATATATCTTTAAGCCATTAAGGTTCCGGTTCCGGTGTAAACAAATGAAGTATCCTCATCTCCATGTTTCTTTTTATATTAAAAAATGTACTCAAAATAAAAACAAAAGTAATCAAAATGCTCAAAATGCTAAATATATTTTAATATCAATAGAAAATTTTCAGTTTTCCATGATTTGGTAAAATCATGATTGATAGAATCATGGAAAATTGAAAATTTCTATTGATATATATTTAGCATTTGAGTATTTTTGATTACTTTTGTTTTTATTTTGAGTACATTTTTTATATAAAAAGAAGCATGAAGATGAGGATACTTCATTTGTTTACGCCGGAACCGGAACCTTAATGGCATAGACCTTAGTAGGTCAAGCAGAGAAGTAAATACCATATGGGTATGCCTAACAAAGAAAGAAAATATCAGTTCTTCAACAACAGCAGCTATAACAAATGAGAAAAACAAATCTGACATATTAGTGGCGTTAAATTTAAGACGGAACTTCTTCACAGGGAATTGTTCTACAAGGCAACTAACTAGATTATAACGAGGGTTCGTTCATTTAGTACCTCAGTGACAATGTGTTCAATTCCTAGGTTGGACAGTGTGTACACGGAGGTCGGGAATTAATTGAACAGTACTAAGAATAAGAACAAGGTGAGAAATCCCTAGACATGAGTAGTAGATTAAATAAAGTAAAACAATTACTCAATTAAATGATTTATGTTCGTTGTTATAACATTTAATAAATACTAGCAGTATAGCCCGGCGTTGCTCGGGGTGTAATGAAAGCTTTAAAACTAATCCATGGTCCTGGAGCTCAGACTCAGCCTAAAGAATATTTGTGTGAAGTTTGGTGAGAATCGGATAAAAATTGTGGATTTGTATAAAGGACACACGGACAGATAAACAGACACACACACAAACATCTTGCCTTATATATATATATATATATATATATATATATTATCGATTTTTTGCACTATTGTAAGAACTGCAACCTTGAAACTTCTGAATATTGTTTATGTCTTTGTCTATGAGTGTATCAAATTTGATTAAAATCGGACCACTCCTTCTATAACCCGATTTTTTCGATTATCGATTTTCGATATTTATCGGGGGTACCTCGACACAAAACCTAGCTAAGAACACTCACAGACGCTTAACGTACAACTGTGTAAATTTTCAAGAAGATCAGTTCAGCCGTTTTCGAGTCTATAGGTAACGGATACACTCACACACAGACACACAGACACACAGACAAAGTTTCATTTATAAATAAGTTTAGATTTAAACATTTTTTGAATTTTTAAAGATTTATTACATGTTATAGCAATGTTTATAAGCTATTTCAGCAGATATTCTTCAAATAATTAGTATCTTATTTACACTATTTACATTGTTTGGACTGTTGTTCTCATCTTTGTTGTCATATTCACAACGTTTCGGCCGTCATAAGTTTTGACCTTCTTCATGTGAAGGTCGGCAAAGATAAGGACAACAGTTCGAACAATGTAAATCCTTTAAATAATTACAATACCTCATCTCAGAAATATAGACAAAGAATAAATATCCTTTGGAGAAATAATTAAAAATGAGAGTATGTCAAATTTACTATGAAATGAATTTTGAGACTTACAGTCAAGAAGGCCTCTTTTATATTTAGATGGTGTCGGATTGAAAACAGCTCTATTTTTGAATAAAACTTTCAATTATATCTATGTCGAAATCAAGAATTAAAAATTTGGTAAAATCATGGAAAATTGAAAATTTCTATTGATATTGAAATATATTTTGCATTTTGAGTATTTTTGAGTACTTTTTCTTATTTTGAGTAGATTTTTTATATAAAAATAAGCATGGAGAGGAGGATACTTCATTTGTTTACACCGGAACCGGAACCTTAACTCAAGATAAGTCAGACAATAAAACCAATTAGTTGACAATGAATATTTTAACAGTAAAAATCTATTAAATTTACTGCGCCATACATTCTGACTGTCAAAATATGTTTTAAATTTTCAAGCAAATTCTTTCTCTGGGTGTTTCATTTTCGATGGTATGTATATTAAGCGTGCAACACTTATTTTTTTAAATTATGAGTGAAAGATAAACGATACATAGAAATCGTATTAATGGTGTCTTGCACTGCATCAATTATACGAGGGATGGTTCTGGGGCTTTGTATTTCTAATGTTCGGATATTTGCTTTAATTATCCTGTTAATGTCTAAAATTCGCAGAAACAAAAATATTGAAATGGGTCTATATTTGAGCAAACTATAAATCCTGAAGTTTATCGATTACCAGGCTTTAAAAAAGCCTAAAAAGTTTTGTTTTAGACACAGAAATATTGAGAAAGAACATCATTAATCTTATTTATGTCTGTTTCTCTTGAGGACTTGGGCAATTATCGTCCTCCGCGGCTTCCTATCTATTGTATCTCTTTGTAAGGTTTGTCTTTTACCATCTCTCTCTGTTTCTCCTGTCTTCAATATGTACTGTCAGTGCTAAATTCTCCAAGCATCCCATCCTCATTATGTGTCCTAGAAATTTCAACTAGCGCTTTTTCATTCAAGAAATATTTTCTTATTACAGGTTCAATACATGGTAAGTTCAGCAGCCTTTTGTAGAACCACATTTCTGTTGTCTCAAGTGTCTTCTTCATCTAGGAAGATATAGCCTTAATGGCAACAAAAAGGAAATTAATACTGAGCATCAGAAAGAGACAACTGAAGTTCCTGGAACACGCAATGAGGAAGGAGAGCTTGAAGAACCTGATACTGACTGGCCAGATAGAAGGAAAGAGAGACTGAGGAAGGCAGCGGATAACATATTTGCAGGGCCTGATCAGGTGGATGACGGATCGGGGTTAGCGAGGTGTAACAGGAGAAAGCGTGATAAGAGCCACAAGAGATAGGGAGACGCGGAGAACCATGATCGCCTACGTCCTGAAGGGACAGGGCACATAGAAGAAGAAGATATTGCATAACAGTTCAGCCATCGTTTCTTTGTTGAATACGCCATAAAAGCTTTTTTTTTTATTACTTACAGTTTCAATACATGCTACGCTCTGCAACCTTTCGTAGTATCACATTTCTGTTGTCTCAAGTGTCTTTATATCTATGCAGAAATAATCTTAATCATTGCCTTATTGGATGCAGATTCAGTGCATATAAAATACAATTTTCACACAAGGCCGAAAGAGGGGGTGGGGGAAGTTGAGGCTGGTCATCACATACTATATCTTAGCTCTTGTCTCTTTGTTGAATACGTCATAAAAAGCTGTTAAAGCGTTCTTGTTGCTGCTATAGAGATGGAGAGTTGAAATCTGGTTTCTTAATTTTCTTTTCTGGATTAGTTTTCAGTATTGATAATAATTTATGAATTGTTACTTTAGCTATTTGTATTTTGACAGTTTAATGACGACTTTGGTCAACAGACAAATGGTCAACTCGTGGTTCATAATTTAAAGAATATTTATTGCTCTCCAAAAATTAAATCGCCATATAGTTGTCCATGAAATAATCTGGTGGGTTTTGGTGAGAATCGTTCGCTTAAACCTGCGAGAAAGCATACATGTGTGTTGGTAAGCGAGGCAAAAAAAAAAAAAAAAAATGAAAATGATAACGGGAAATAAATGGTTCGAGTAAATGTAAGAAATAAAGAAAAAGTAGAAAAAACAATAGAAAAAAAGCAGTAGAAAAAATAGAAACGCTAAAGAAATCCAATGCATAAAAGATGTTAGAGAAAAAAACGAAACAATTGTAGCAGTCATTTTCAGTTGAGTTTTGTTTAATGAGATATCAACCTCTGTGGGTTATTAATGCCCAAAAGGTGGGGTTTGAAGGTATTTTTTTAATGTTCGGTTATAGTGAGAAGGCTGATTTAATCAAATTTTAATTAATTTTTTTTATTTTTATTCTTTTTTATTTTAGAAAACTGCAAATGTCTTCTAGTTTTACATTCAAAAACGTTTTGCTAAGAATAAATTTTTCCTCCTTCAAAAATGTATTATGGTAATACTTTTTTTTCAAAAGTGTACTATTGGTAATATTTTTTCTTCAAAAATGTATATTTTTTAGAAAAGTATTTTTTTTATGTATATATTTCTATAAAAGTGTATTTTTATACTTTCATAATGTCTTGACCCCAGTTTGGGGGTTAACTATTTGCCTATAGCTTGGATGCTAACAGGTGCTACCACTACGGGTCAGGGTGGATCTGGAAACAACAGTAATTAAGAAGTGGTTCCATGCTCGTCGCAAACTTCTCATCAGAGGCCTTGCTGCTGGATGCAGTTTACCGTCATACCCAGGACCGAGCAGTTATTTTGTTGTCACCTCCAAAGCAAATGAGTTGTTTATACGTAACTGATTTCTTTTTTCCAACTTTCTATCATACTTAATTAAAACGTCTGTTGATAAAACCATAATAAATATCTCACACATTTAAATCAGTATATATTAAACGGATATATACTTTTAAAACGTCTGTTGATAAAACCATAATAAATACCTCACACATTTAAATCAGTATATATTAAACGGATATATACTTTTAAAACGTCTGTTGATAAAACCATAATAAATACCTCACACATTTAAATCAGTATATATTAAACGGATATATACTTTTAAAACGTCTGTTGATAAAACCATAATAAATACCTCACACATTTAAATCAGTATATATTAAACGGATATATACTTTTAAAACATCTGTTGATAAAACCATAATAAATACCTCACACATTTAAATCAGTATATATTAAACGGATATATACTTTTAAAACGTCTGTTGATAAAACCATAATAAATACCTCACACATTTAAATCAAACAAACAGGCGTTTTATCTGCACGAAGCACATAAGAATATCTACCAATCAATCTAATACATTGAGAAGCTGAATGCTAGAAAAACAAAGACGAGAATATTGATTACTGCTTTAATTTAATTAATGTCAACATTAATTATTCAAATGCTGCGATGTTTGCTGTCTCTGATTTAAAGATGTAGTCTCACTCAAAAGTTATTACCGAGATAATTTTTTATGAACATAATAATCCTTCCTATGTTCTTACAGACATACACACGCGAATATATTGTAGTTGGGATTTTCCTGAAAATAATTTGATCGTTGGTTTAAAAAAATAAAGATAAATCACTTTTAAATTTCGACTTTGTATTCTTTTCTAATTTTCGAAATCTAATCTCAAAGTTAATGTCCAAACATGTCTTCCATATTTATGGGTTAAGAACGGGACACACAACTTTACTTCCGGTTTTTCTGACAGCATTCGGGGAAAAATCAGGAAAACAAATGGGAACGACACTGTTTTCTTTCTTATTTATTGCATTTTTTCATTAACAACCGACGTTGTTAATGAAATCCGAGTCAAACTCTCATGTGCCTCGGTCGTAGATATTTTTTGTCATGTTAAATGAAAAATAATGGCTTAGTTTTTGTCAAGTTCTTTTGAATTCATTATTTTGTAAACAATTGTAAATTTTACTTACCGCTAGATGAAAAGTGAAGATGAGAGAAAGAATATAAAAGGGAGAAACTGATTAAAAGAAAATAGTAAAAAAAAACAAAACAAAACAAAAAAAACGGGAACAAACGAAGAAAAATGAATAGAAATCATAATAATTATTAACTTAATATTTTATTCACTATCCTCATACGTTGTGCGTTGTGGTACAGTGGATAGCGGCTCGGAACGAGAAATCGGAGAGCCGAATTCGAATTCCAGTTGAATCCATTGCATTCACTTACGCACAAATACCCTTGGGGAAAGGTATTAATCCGTCTCTTCCTTCCAGTTATGGGTTAAATAGCAGGACAGGTTGGGTTCTATAGCCTTGGTCGGCAACCAGTCTACCGCAGAAAGCAATGGCAACCTACTGAGGGATAATCTTCTGCCCAGTCAGTCATGTCTCGAAAAAGACATGATCGCCCAAGCGTGTTTCACGTATGGCACTTAACTGACTGACTGATCCTAATACGCTCTTTGAATAATCTGCTGTATTTAGCACGAAATCACATATCTCGACAAGCATCATCTTACAGCCATCAAAGTATTTTCCTAAACTTTCTATTATATTTACACTGGCTTTTAGGCTTACGGCCATTTACCGTTGAAGCATCGGTTCGCATACGGCTACCGAAGTTAAGTAACGTCGAGCTTCGTTAGTAACTAAGTAGGTGAACTAGGAAATACCAGGTGCTCTAAGTTTAAATGAGCGGCTGATGTACGGGATAATGGCTCGGACATTTTAATCGGAAAGCCGAGTTCCAATTTTTAATTTTTAATTTTATTTACTAATCTTCATCTAATACAAAAAAGGGCACAACACCAGAGAGAGAGAGAGAGAGAGAGAGAGAGAGAGAGAGAGAGAGAGAGAGAGAGAGAGAGACTTCTTTCAGGGAATCGATATTATAAATTACAAACATATTACATTTAGACTCTGCATTTATTACTTATGCTTACAGAGAGAAGGTTGCTCAGACTAAATGTAAGCAGTATGTAACCCCCTGCACATCAGTGGCGTTTCTGCCTTGCTCGGGGCGAAATGATTAAAAAAAAAAAAAATATATATTTTTCATTTTTCGGTAAATTTTCGTTTGAGGTCTCGAAGGCTTTTCCCCACTTCAAATTTATCCAAAATAGCATTATTTCCGTGCAAATGTATATGCTGAACTCAAATCAACAATTAGTTAATGAAGAAATTTACCTTTATTGATCTGAACGTCCAGAAAAAAAATCGAACTACATCTCGCTCATTTTGTCTTCCGTAACTCTAACGCAGTTATATAATTAACTGCTGAATGACTTTCGGCGTAGGCAACAAATTTCGGCCTATTTTCGGCCTATTTACTTCCTTTACTAAAATTTCCGCCTATTTACTTCCTGTAATGAAAGTAATACGCGATTTTTTTTCTACGCGTATTACTTTCATTACAGGAAGTAAATAGGCGGAAATTTCAGTAAAGGAAGTAAATTGGCCGAAAGATCAATAAAGGTAAATTTAAGATCAATAAAGGTAAATTTAAGATCAATAAAGGTAAATTTCTTCAATAACTAATTGTTGATTTGAGTTCAGCGTATACATTTGCACAGAAATAATGCTATCTTAGATAAATTTGAAGGGAGAAAAGCGTTCGGGACCTAAAACGAAAATTTACCCATTTTTCTATAAAATGTATTGTTGGCATTTCTACTGTTAAATGTTTTGCTGGTAATTTTGTTTTAAAATATATTGTTGGTAATTTTACTATAAATATGCGTTGCTGGCCATTTTAATATGAACATGTAATACTGGTATTTTTATTATAAAAATGTATTTTTATACATTCATAGTATTTTGTTTTCGTTTCTGGGAGGGTTCACGATTTGCCCATGTGACTAACCGGTGCTACATCTTTGGTTCAGGGTGAACCGAGGAACAACAGCAATTAAAATGTACTTTCACGCTCCTGAAAGCCTCCAGTCTCCCGATTAGAGGCCTTATTGCTGGATATAGTTTATCATTATACTCATAACTGTCAGATGGGGGACTGCTTGTGAATACCAGGTTCCGTAAGCTTAAGTCGAGTATGACGAGATGTCAAGTTATGATCGAGTATATTGCAGATCCTTCTTTGGATTTTGTCAAGAACCCCGAGAGGAATAGAAGATATGGCAACAGTATTCAATGAACTGACGAGGGGTAGATTTATAAATGTACAAGATCGATTCCGACGAAAAAAAAATCTTTCTGGCTTGGTACAATGACCCAACATTCACAGCAGCAGACGAATCTATAGATTCGATTTTGTCGTTCGACTTCATGTCGGTTGAAAAAGTGAAGCCAAGGGGGCACAGTGATGGATATACTTAGGCGTAGTGAAAGTAGACACTTTATAATAAAGAAGATCTGATATAAAAACCATATCGTGAGTGAATAAATCCCAAGTTGGTATCTCGCACGAGTAATACCAACTTTTGTGGGAGAAAAGCCATATTTGAACCTGCTTGTATAGAAATATTTTCAGTCATGATGTTCTGGTAAAACACCCTCTTTCAAGTTATCAGAACAAACAAATGGGTTGATAAAGAAAACAAGAAAATGTCAAAACCAACTGTTCCAAGACCTGATTAACAGCTGCAACTGATGTGACAGCCTTAATCAGTGAGCCGATCCAGCAGGCACGGATTAATATTTTTTAACAGAATTCATTTTACTTAGAGTGAAGAAAAAGAAACCAAGATTTTCCTTAAAATTGCTGGTCCTGCGCATGACGGTAAACTGCTTCCTGCAGCAAGGCCTCTGATTGGGAGATTGTGAGGAGCATGGAACCACTTTTTAATTGCTGTTGTTTCCAGGTCCACGCTGACCCGGAATGGTAGTACCTGTTAGAGTCCCTTGCTATGGGAAAATCGTTAACCCCCAAACTGGAGTCAAAACACTATGAAAGTATGAATATACACTTTTATAGAAATATCTAAACTTATTTATAAATGGAACTTTGTCTGTGTGCGTGTGTGTATCCGTCACCTATAGACTCCGAAACGGCTGAACCGATTTTTTTGAAAATTTACACAGGTCTACTATAAGCATCTGCGAGTGTTCTTAGCTAGGTTTTGTGTCGATGTACCCCCGATAAATATCGAAAATCGATGATCCAAAAAATCGGGTTATTGAAGGTGTGGTCCGATTTTAATCAAATTTGATACACTCATAGACAAAGACATAAGAAACGATATTCAGAAGTTTCAAGGTTGCAGTTCTTACAATAGTGCAGAAAATAGATAATATATATAAAAGACAAGATGTTTGTGTGTGTGTCTGTTTATCTGCCTGTATGCCTGTATTTTTCAGCCTTTTTATTTTAGTTTTTGCTTCGGGTTTGGCTCTAAGTAAGTATAATTGTAGTTCTTAGTCTCAGCCATGATACCATTTACTCAGAGGACTTATTTAGCATTTTGACCTTATCGAAGCGATCAAACTTACTATCGAAATAAGAGTAACAGATTAAATTTTAGTTACCTCCATTTTTCAGTATAAATTTTCTATACCTGATTTTAAAATGAAATTTTGAAAATGAAAAAAGCATTCTTGAAGATTTCATTTTAGATTTAATTAAAAGCTTAATGATTAAATTTATTATTTCCATGAAATAAAAAATTCTGGTGTATTTCAGATAGAAACTATATAGATTTAAAATCAGATTTAATTTCGATTTCTTAAATTTTCTTAAAAACGGCCATTTTCTTAATTGTAAGAAATTTGAAAACAAACAAAAATTTATCGATTTTAAAAATATTCCAAAAGATTTCCGACACTTTATTTTAGTAAAATTAGAAAATTGAAAGTTAAATTAAGCTGATTCAAAAAAATATTACTTACTTATAGCATAAAAAAGGAATATACAACAAATTATTAACGACAAAACACATAAATTACGTAACCGTTTCATAATAATGGCAATTTCAGTCTACCATACATGGAAATAAGGTAAAAATATAATAAATTAAAAATTATTTTAAAGATAAATAGCGTAACTACGTTTATTAATCTTTGCAATTTTAGACTCGTAAATTTCGTTTCCAATTAATTACTATATCACATCCAATAAATACCCCAATACAGAATTTCACAGAATTTTAAACTATTATAAATTATTATAATTAAAATGTAAAAATAAAAAATGAAAGAATTCTTGTAAAAATTCAATATTCATCAAAAAAATCTTATTTCTTCAGGCAATAATGTCCTTAATATTACTTATTTACAAAAACAATTAAAAGGTTTTCTAATTAAGAAATATCATAGTTTTATTGGATTCATAATTTTTCAATTCAGAGCAGATTTCGAGTTAAATGGTACAAATTTGAAAAAGGGAAGCAGGTGATTTGCAATCTCCAATGACTCCTACTTTTAACAAAAAAAAAAAATTCAATAAACCTGAAGGTTCTGTGCAAAATTTAATGAAATTAAGTAAGTGGGGGGGGGGGGGAAACACATTTGAAAAAAAAAAATTTTACCAATATTATCTAAAAAACATTTCAAATATAATTTCATTCATTTGTGAATAAGTTCTGAAAACTTCATTAAAATCGAACAATTATTTGATTTTTACAAGAATTTTCAAATATGTTTTCAACAGAAAAAAAAGCGCAAAAAAAAAAATCAATGTTAAATTTTGTAGAAGGCGATGACGTAAACAAAACAAGCATTCTAACCAAAATTTTGATCGTGTTAGAAAGGATTAAAAAAATTAAAAAATAATAATGAAAAATTCTTTGATCTTTCCTCTTAATAATAATAATATCAACATTTTGAGGATAAAACTTTATTTTCGTTAAGTTTGTGGCGTTTTGCATTACGCTATGCTGTTTTTCCCGTGAATTAATGGAGGTACCTAAAGAGGAGTTTAGTTTTGGAGTTATCCTTTACCCTATTTAGCAACAGATGGAAGGTTGTTTTGGATATCAACTGCCATTTTGACCTTATCGAAGCGATCGAATTTACTATCGAAATAACAGCAATAGATTAAATTAGATAAAGAAAGGAGAAAAACAGAATTAACGAATATTCTTTTACTTGTCATTTACTTTTGGTTTTCCTCTACTGTTTTGATATCCCTTCTCGATTAACTGGATGCCATGTTGATTTTAACTAAGTTAAAACTACACTATAACATCCCGTTAAATGTGTATTGATTTTCTAAGCACGGCTTAGATGTAACACAATTCAGAAAGTATGGGGTACCCAGTGAGAATCGAGCTCACTACTCAGTTGTCATAGGTTCAAGCGAGAGACTCGTGCTAACCATTACACCACGTCGGGTGCCCACATCACGTTAGGCGCGTGTTCTACTAGTTATATGGTAACAACTAATCTTCCTATAGGTATTTTTCTTTAATGCTGTAGTCCTACAGAAGACGGTAATAGGCTACCTTGAATAGATTTTAAGCCTTGTTTTGTGTAAAAATAGTAAAAAGAAATACATCTATTCAAAGTCAGGCCCCTTAGACAAAAATATCTCTTGTTAGCCCGCAATCCAATTTATGGCACAATCAGCTTTAAGATGGCGATGGATTCACAAGTAAATTCGGAATCTAAATTTGCTTCATTCATGTTATACACAATCATTTCATAAGTTTGTGTTTATAATATTCACGCTTTTATTATTTAAAAAGTTTGTAATGAACTGTTATTTACATTGGCCGGATAAAACATATTTGTCGGGAATGTATTTGTCTCTGATGGATACTTTAACAAAGATACTTCTGCTTATAAGTCAGTCAGTTAAGTGCCATACGTGATACACGCTTGGGCGATCATGTCTCGAAACAGACATGACTGACCGGGCAGAAGATTATCCCGCAGTTGGTTGCCATTGCTTTCTGCGGTAGACTGGTTGTCGACCAAGGCTATAGAACCCAATCTGTCCTGTTATTTAACCCATAACTGGAAGGAATAGACGTATTTGCACGTAAGTGAATGCAAGGAATTCAACTGGAATTCGAACTCGGCTCTCCGATTTCTTGTTCCGAGCCGATATCCACTGCGCCACTACGCACATCCCTCTGTTTACAAGACCTGAAATATTTGTCTTCCATTATGCGACACTTGCAACGACTACAATTTTGATATTCCAAATCAGTTTATACTCTGGGATGTCACTCAAATGCAAAGCATTTACTCACTTTGGTTTTCAGCCGAATACCATTGAGAGACGGGTATATCATTGTAGTAACAAATCTTGTCTTCATTTTAGCATCCAACAGTTGAAGCGTTTATTAATTTTTTCGATATTATACAGAGACCTGCTATGGGATATCAGCAATCGAGCCCAACCGAGGAAACGGTAAAATGGCCTGATTTAAATATAAGTTGCATTATTAAAAAAACAGAACAAAATAGCCAGAGGAGTTGGCGATCACCAATTCGCTGTAAACGTTTAAAAAAGACCGTTATCAAAGTTTCACTTCCGAAAGAGAACGGCTGCATTGTGCATAGTTGCACAGTAGCACTGTAATCACAACCACCGACTTCGAGTGCCCTTATTGCTCCAGACTGTACACATCTAAGTTGCAGAGTCACTTCCGGACACACTAGTAAGTTGAAAAACAAAGTTTTTGCTTTGAACGCGAAGGACAACCATTCATTTATTTTCAATTGGCAAGAAATTATTTTCTTAACAATTCATTATTTGTGCAAAAGTCGTATTTTAAATTTTAGATTCCAATTTTAGGTCTGATAGATTCATTTTTCTATTTTGTTTAATAAGTATTACCTCAAAAAATGTAGTAAAGCCACTAAAATTTTGAAGAAATGTAGTAAAGCCACTAAGGTTTTGAAGAAATGTAGTAAAGCCACTAAGGTTTTGAAGAAATGTAGTAAAGCCACTAAGGTTTTGAAGAAATGTAGTAAAGCCACTAAGATTTTGAAGAAATGTAGTAAAGCCACTAAGATTTTGAAGAAATGTCGTAAAGCCACTAAGATTTTGAAGAAATGTAGTAAAGCCACTAAGGTTTTGAAGAAATGTAGTAAAGCCACTAAGATTTTGAAGAAATGTAGTAAAGCCACTAAGGTTTTGAAGAAATGTAGTAAAGCCACTAAGGTTTTGAAGAAATGTAGTAAAGCCACTAAGGTTTTGAAGAAATGTAGTAAAGCCACTAAGGTTTTGAAGAAATGTAGTAAAGCCACTAAGGTTTTGAAGAAATGTAATAAAGCCACTAAGGTTTTGAAGAAATGTAGTAAAGCCACTAAGGTTTTGAAGAAATGTAGTAAAGCCACTAAGATTTTGAAGAAATGTAGTAAAGCCACTAAGATTTTGAAGAAATGTAGTAAAGCCACTAAGGTTTTGGAGAAATGTAGTAAAGCCACTAAGGTTTTGAAGAAATGTAGTAAAGCCACTAAGATTTTGAAGAAATGTAGTAAAGCCACTAAGGTTTTGGAGAAATGTAGTAAAGCCACTAAGGTTTTGAAGAAATGTAGTAAAGCCACTAAGATTTTGAAGAAATGTAGTAAAGCCACTAAGATTTTGAAGAAATGTAGTAAAGCCACTAAAGTTTTGAAGAAATGTAGTAAAGCCACTAAGGTTTTGGAGAAATGTAGTAAAGCCACTAAGGTTTTGAAGAAATGTAGTAAAGCCACTAAGGTTTTGGAGAAATGTAGTAAAGCCACTAAGGTTTTGAAGAAATGTAGTAAAGCCACTAAGGTTTTGGAGAAATGTAGTAAAGCCACTAAGGTTTTGAAGAAATGTAGTGAAGCCACTAAGATTTTGAAGAAATGTAGTAAAGCCACTAAGGTTTTGAAGAAATGTAGTAAAGCCACTAAGATTTTGAAGAAATGTAGTAAAGCCACTAAGATTTTGAAGAAATGTAGTAAAGCCACTAAGGTTTTGAAGAAATGTAGTAAAGCCACTAAGGTTTTGAAGAAATGTAGTAAAGCCACTAAGGTTTTGAAGAAATGTAGTAAAGCCACTAAGGTTTTGAAGAAATGTAATAAAGCCACTAAGGTTTTGAAGAAATGTAGTAAAGCCACTAAGGTTTTGAAGAAATGTAGTAAAGCCACTAAGATTTTGAAGAAATGTAGTAAAGCCACTAAGATTTTGAAGAAATGTAGTAAAGCCACTAAGGTTTTGGAGAAATGTAGTAAAGCCACTAAGGTTTTGAAGAAATGTAGTAAAGCCACTAAGATTTTGAAGAAATGTAGTAAAGCCACTAAGGTTTTGGAGAAATGTAGTAAAGCCACTAAGGTTTTGAAGAAATGTAGTAAAGCCACTAAGATTTTGAAGAAATGTAGTAAAGCCACTAAGATTTTGAAGAAATGTAGTAAAGCCACTAAAGTTTTGAAGAAATGTAGTAAAGCCACTAAGGTTTTGGAGAAATGTAGTAAAGCCACTAAGGTTTTGAAGAAATGTAGTAAAGCCACTAAGGTTTTGAAGAAATGCATTAAAGCCACTAAGATTTTGAAGAAATGTAGTAAAGCCACTAAGATTTTGAAGAAATGTAGTAAAGCCACTAAGATTTTGAAGAAATGTAGTAAAGCCACTAAGATTTTGAAGAAATGTAGTAAAGCCACTAAGATTTTGAAGAAATGTAGTAAAGCCACTAAGATTTTGAAGAAATGTAGTAAAGCCACTAAGGTTTTGAAGAAATGTAGTAAAGCCACTAAGATTTTGAAGAAATGTAGTAAAGCCACTAAGATTTTGAAGAAATGTAGTAAAGCCACTAAGATTTTGAAGAAATGTAGTAAAGCCAGTAAGGTTTTCAAGAAATGTAGTAAAGCCACTAAGGTTTTGAAGAAATGTAGTAAAGCCAGTAAGATTTTGAAGAAATGTAGTAAAGCCAGTAAGATTTTGAAGAAATGTAGTAAAGCCACTAAGATTTTGAAGAAATGTAGTAAAGCCACTAAGATTTTGAAGAAATGTAGTAAAGCCACTAAGGTTTTGAAGAAATGTAGTAAAGCCACTAAGGTTTTGAAGAAATGTAGTAAAGCCAGTAAGGTTTTGAAGAAATGTAGTAAAGCCAGTAAGGTTTTGAAGAAATGTAGTAAAGCCACTAAGATTTTGAAGAAATGTCGTAAAGCCACTAAGATTTTGAAGAAATGTAGTAAAGCCACTAAGGTTTTGGAGAAATGTAGTAAAGCCACTAAGGTTTTGAAGAAATGTAGTAAAGCCACTAAGGTTTTGAAGGAATGTAGTAAAGCCACTAAGGTTTTGAAGAAATGTAGTAAAGCCACTAAGGTTTTGAAGAAATGTAGTAAAGCCACTAAGATTTTGAAGAAATGTAGTAAAGCCACTAAGGTTTTGAAGAAATGTAGTAAAGCCACTAAGATTTTGAAGAAATGTAGTAAAGCCACTAAGATTTTGAAGAAATGTAGTAAAGCCACTAAGATTTTGAAGAAATGTAATAAAGCCACTAAGGTTTTGAAGAAATGTAGTAAAGCCACTAAGGTTTTGAAGAAATGTAATAAAGCCACCAAGGTTTTGAAGAAATACGAACATAAACATTAAAAGTGATCAGAAAGAGAAAAGAGTAATCAGGGGAAAAGTAGATAGCAATTGATATTGTATTAAATTTCTTGCAGTTTAAAGTTAACTGGAAAGTCGAAAGGGAGTTAGAAAAGCGAGAAGGGCAAGCAAAGAAACTGTTAGTATAGAACTTAAGGCTATATATAACCAGATCAACTGTAAATTAGTTAGATATTTGCGCTAGTCCAGTACAGCGCTTAAATTTATAAAGTCTAGGTATTAAAACAAAGGGCACATCCGAAAAGTTTTCATGAAAATATTTAGAAAATATAGCACAGCGAGTCAGACTTACATTGGTTAGAAAGAGATTGAAGGCGACTCGCGAGATGAGGACCAAGAATATTGCTGATTACTCTTTGAATCTTATCCAGGGGCTTAGTGTAAATAGCAAGGGCAACAATATTCTAAGCATGGACGAATGGTTGACTTATAGATAGATTATGGAAAAAATGTCTCACTCGACGCAGTGAACTGAATTCTTAGCAGCTAAGATAGCAATGGATTTAATATAGTCTTTCCATTTCATGTCAACTGAGAAGGTTAACCCGAAAAGGTGTAACGAGTCACTCTACTGGAGGTTAGCATCAGCCATACTGATGGAAGGCACAGAGGGGTTTCTCAGATGATTAATTTAGAGAAGCTTAGATTTGAAGGCGTTAAAAATGATGAGCCATCTTTGCCCAGGTTAAAGACTGTCTTGAGATCATTCAAATTATTTCTTTAAAAATTCATACCTTGTAGAAAATCTGTATTTTACGATTTTTTTTACTTTCAATTTCAATTGCTTCCAACTTTTCCCTGTATGTATAAAACCGCATCAAACTTGAGAATATACGAAAAAGAAAGTAGTTGACAAACTGTTGTATCCTTTAAAGAGGTTACAGAAAGACAAGCTCGTACTCGAGTGAAAGAACAGCAACACGTGCGTAGATGAAAGAAGAGGTTTATGTTAGAATACATTACGGCAAAACAGGGAATCCGGCGTCGGGCTACTAATTGTCAAAGCAAGGGTAAGAAAATGTTTAGCGAGCATTTATCGAACAAGTACTACTGCCTCTTAAAATTTATGAAATCTTTCTTTTAAAACAAATAGGCTTCTCAAGTCCAGTATTGACGAGAGTTTCTTTCTTAACATTTTGTTTGAAGTAATGTGGAGCGACATTATGTAAGTATTTTTTATTTTTTTAATCATTTCACCCCGAGCAAGGCGGAAATGCCACTGATGTGCAGGGGGCTACATAACTGTAAAAAGATTAATTAGAAAAGAGTGAGGAGTACTAACTAGTTAGAAAGGAGCAATAGAAAGCTGAGAAAGCAGGTGCGATGACAGATACATAGGTGGAGAGAAGGGAAGGTTATACGGGGGTGGGGAGAGAGCTAGAGTCCAGTGGTTAGTAGATGAGTATTGACATTGCATTTAAATTTCTGGAGGTTGTAGCCGCCAGGAAAGCAAGAATACGGAAGCGAGTTCCACAAACGGGAAGTGCGAGAGAAGAAGCTGCAGGAGTAGAATTGTCGTCTGCATTTGGCTAACCTGACTGTGAATGGGTGGGACCCAGTTGCCAGTCTGGTTGCACGAGTAAACACCTGTTGAGGAGGCACCAGTGACTTAAGTTCGTCCGAGCAGAAGCCATGAAAGTATTTATAGAACAGACAAAGTGGGGTCACATTTCGTCGGTGGGGAAGTGGCTGTAGTCGAGCCGCCAGTTCTCCTCAAGTTATATGGAATATCCATTTTAGTTGTTGCTACTGTCGAAAGTCCGCAAGTCATATGTTTTCTGTTATTTGATGCATTTCTTTTGATTGTGTAGCGCCATTCAAAAAGCTTCTAAGAAAAATAATCCCCGCAAAAACCTCAGGCTTCACTCTCTTAAAACAATTTTAATCACTGACCTGAGAAAGCGGTCGTTTCCCAGTAGATATTTTAGTTATGTTTGAACGAGTTTCATTCCATTCATGGCTCACATATTAGCGCCTCGACCTGATTAGGTGTCTGGAGCGATAGAATAAGTGAACCGTTTTTCCAACATCTTTGGATTGTATATATAATTTCTACTGGCGTGAAGGTGAGACCCAGAAGTTTCTCAAACTATGAAACCTAATTGAAGGTAAAATAATTTATTGTGAGTGGAGACAAATCACTGTCTGAATGGCGATTATAAAACCTTACTTGCTTGTTTATTGAGGTATTGAAAGTTACAAACCTGTTATTTCCCGTTGATTTGAGACAACTATCTTGTTTAATAAATCTGCATTCGTTTCCTACTGACTTGAAGAGGAGTGACTACATAAATCTATAGCTGCATCTATTAAAAGGAAAATTGGGTCTCTGTGTTGTGGAAAAAATTTTCAGAACCCATCTTGTACATTTACAAATCTACCATTCGTCCTGGAATTGAATGCTGTTGCCGTATTTGGTCCGGCGCTCTTTTTGTATATCCCAAGATTCCCGACAAAATCCAAAGAAAATCTGTAAAATTATAGATCGTGGCTCCCCTCTGTCTTTTCTACAAATATTTTCATGGCAACTGCTTTATCGAGCCTTTTTTTCCCTAGTGCCCCGACTACATGAATTTAAGCGTGATACGAGATTGGCATTTAGGTTCCATCATTTTACTGTTGAAATAGCCAAATGCAACTTCTACTCGAACAGTTTCTTTTTTCGCACTTTCCGCCTGTGGAACTCCCTTCCATTTCCTTGCTTCCCTGATAACTACAATCTTCACGAATTCAATGCAACGTCTATCGCCATCTTCTGTCTTCTTGAATCCCGATCGTTTTTGTCTTTTCCTCAACCCACCCTATTCTAACTTTTCATTTTCACTTTCATTACCTGTACTCTCCCAACTGAATCTTAGTGGGATTTTTGTCTTGCTTGGGATGAAATGATTAAAAAAAATAGTATAATTTAACTTTAAACCACGCTTGGTACAATCTCTATATGGGAATCATTCTTAATATTTTAATGGAGGAAATTTTAGGATTCGGTGCTCGTCTCTGCTTTCATCTGCTATTTTGTAAGGTTTCTAGTTATATATGCAGTGATAAAAATGTCCTGGTTGCTTATTCAGAAATGGAAATCCGGATGATTTTCCCTAAATCCGCGAAGAAGCCATAGAATCTATTTCCGGCATTACTTACACCATTGTAGCCAGTCACGGCACGTTGTCACCAGTTCAATACTAGCGTAATTGATTTTTTCTTTTAGTCAATGTTAGAGCCATGATGTCACGCGTGGAATTTCAAAGTATCTCCAGACTTTACTATAAACTTGTTTCTATCTTTAAACGCTTGAATCACAGAAGTAATCTATTCTTTAATTTTATTGTTTTTAATACAAAACATCAATGTGATTATATATCGGTCATGCAGCCTGATTTCAATATATCTAATTAGTAATAAAGAGCGATTAGGCTGCAGGTATTTTTTATTTGTTTTGTTTTGTGCTTCCGCAGTAGAGCATCCTTACGTGTGACTTGTTTTATGTGCTATTTCCCTTAGGGACGTTGGTGATCATGTCCTCTACAATTTCTCGTACATTGTAGCTCATAATAATTTTTATTATTTTACCATCTCTCCTAAATCCTGCTCCGCCATCTATTCACTCAGCCACGCCAGAGATGATATCTCTCTTGCCTGTGGGTATCAATTTCTCCAAGCCTTCTTTCCTCACTATGTATCTTGGAAATTTCAACTGTCTCTTCCTAATGATAAGCATATTGGTCCTTTTTTTCCGTTGTCTCTAGAACTTCATCGTTGCTCACATGTTAGGCTCATGGTATTCTTAGCATTATTCTGTAGAACCACATTTCTGTTGGATCAACTTTCATCTTCTGTGAGATTGTCCAGCAGTTATTGATATATAGTAATACTGATATCATATAACTATTCAGTAGTATTTCTTTTTGTTTTGAACAATATTTTTCTGTTTCTTAATACTTTGCTTAGCTTTTGGAAGGTACGTTTTTCTATGTTAAAAAACCTTCTTAGTTTTCGCTTTTTGTTTTATTTTGGTATCTTTTGCTAACATCCATTTCTTTTTGTAATTGATATTAAGTGTTTTTTTCTCGCTTATTTGTATAACATTTTGTTAGAGTTCTTGTAGTTTCCTTTTCTGTGCCTGCTATTTGAACGAACTGCATAGGTGAAAATTCACAGCTTGTGCAAATATTGACGTTATTGATGGATTACGAAAATATCATTTTGCAAAAGTATACTCACTTATAATCCGAGATTAAGAACAGTATGGTTAAATAAAGAAGACAAGAGGAACAACACTATTTTTCTCGCCTACTCGTTTCGTCCTGTGATGGACTTTATCAAGGTAAAAAGACAAAATGAATTTTATTTTAAATAACGTATCTACAGACAAAACATTGTTGACAACTGGAAAAAACGCTCACAAATTATTCATGAGATTAACAAAATATTTTAGAAAACGTCATAGATCATATTTGAAGAGAATCGTGTTTTATTTTTCTGAGCTTTTAAATTTAAAAATTAATATTTATATACTATTTTGTAATTTTTGTCGCATATAGCGTTTGATAATTTTAAAAATATACGTGTGTCAGTTAAGGTTTCAGTTAGCTATTTTAGGCGTCCGAGCAGGAAGGTATTTCTTTAATTTTTAAAAAATTTCTAAGGAGAGATGTTAAAATTCTCCTGCAGTGATTACTAAGAGATATCATGACTTTAACTAAGTTAAAACTTACATAATTTTTAACTTTTTATTTATTTATTAATTTAATTTAATTTTTTATTTCTTTTTAATTGGAGTAGATAGAACCTACTATCGCCCGGTTCATACTCCTCCCTATTTTTTTGAACAGGAGTAGAGGCTCATACTTTGTTTTCTGTTTAAGGAAGGGTTCTTGGTTTCTCTCCTCTCTTTAGTTTTGATGATAGTGCTGTTGTAAGATTTTTGAAATTTTTGTGGATGGTGGCGTCGTCTCTTTATTCTGAGGGTACCCGGTTGACAGTTTCTTGGTTGCTGCTTCCGACTTGTAGTTAGGAGACCGAACTCTTGCGTAGCTTCTTGAGAGGCTGCTCTGATCAACAGTTAAATAATATCGGGCTATCATGTAGTGCCATGTCGTGCATGAATGGGTGAAATTGCAAGTGCCTCTGGTGGGCAACCCTGAGGCCAAACTATGCTGCGGTCTGTGCCAGTTTCCTTCCCTATGCATGTTGCATTTGATGACCGACTGTTATTATTACTCTAGGTCTCTCGTTACCGAAAAATATCACTAATTATGACATCGCACAGTATCTATTTAAATATATCTAAATCTAAACTTATTTATAAATCGAACTTTGTGTGTGTGTGTGTGTGTCTGTGTCTGTATGTGTGTGTATCCGTTATTTATAGACTCCGAGACAGGTGAACCGATTTTCTTGAAAATTTACACAGTTGTACTATAAGCGTCTGCGAGTGTTCTTAGCAAGGTTTTGTGTCGAGGTTCCCCCGATTAATATTGAAAATCGATAATCGAAAAAATCGGGTTATAGAAGGAGTGGTCCGATTTTCAATCAAATTTGATACACATAAGACATAAGAAACGATATTCAGAAGTTTCAAAGTTGCAGTTCTTACAATAGTGCAGAAAACTGATTATATATATATATATATATATATATATATATATATATATATGAGTGGTCCGATTTTAATCAAATTTGATACAATCATAGACAAAGGTTGCAGTTCTTACAATAGTGCAGAAAATTTGATATCGAGACCAGGAAATCAAAATTTGACTTACATCCATTCATTTTTCTTTCAGTCTACGGTTTCGCTTTAACTGGAAACAACTATTGCTTTTTAGTCTTTCGTGCCAACGTCCAAAGAGTCTGAGCTCCAGGACCATGGATTAGTTTTAAAGTTTTCATTACACCCAAGCAACGCCGGGCTATACTGCTAGTAAGAACTAAAACTAAACTTGCTAAATATGAATCACCTAAACTTATTAAGCACCCCATTTTCGAACATCCGTGGTATCCGTACCAACTTTTGAAGCGTTGGATCCTTCATCAAACTAAACTCACTTGACATCTTAGCTCTCTGTGAAACTAACCGTGACCCATCTATTCCTTCCTCTTATTTCTATATTCCGGGTTACCAACCCTCTTTAGGAAGAACTCCAATGTCCATATACATGGAATTGATATTTATGTCAGCGAATATCTCCCATCTAGAGTGATTTCGCTTGAATCTTCTGATCATTCCTACATGTGTCTCCGTCTCTCACTACTAAGCTCGGTTAGGTATCTTTTCTTTTTCTACCGTTCCGCTTCATCTGACTGTTCTGTACTTGGCAGTATCTCTAAAAATATAGATAAGGCCAATTCCTCTCATGCATTTTCTCATATATTTGTGTTTGGAAACTTCAATGCCCACCATGCCAAGTGGCTAGAAAACTCTGTCACAGATCTTGCTGGTGTCCATACCATAAACTTTTCAATTACTCAATCCCCTACTCAAGTAGTTGACTTCCCACGCGTTTCTCTAATAACACTAATGGAAATGACTCGCTACTAGATCTTTGTTTCACTTCTATGCCTGACTTTTGCCATGTTATGTAGCTTTGTCTTCTTGGAAACTCTGATCATGCTGTGGTTTCCGTTAATATATATGTTCACATCCCCGCCTCCCAGGAACTCCTGACCAGTAGAATATCTTACTGCTACCAAAGAGCAAACTGGGAGTCGTTCTGCGATTTCCTGAATGACGTCCCTCGGAACAAAGATTTTAGTCTTCCCGTTGAGGACTATGAGTCCGAGGTCTCTTAATGGGTTAAAGCTGGCATCGATATTTTCATCCTAGCCAGGAAGTTACACCTTAAACCCCATTCGTCCCCTTGGTTCTCTCTTGCTTGCTCGGCTGCTATTGTACACAGGAATCACGTCTTCCGGCATTAGCGGGGACACGCGTCTGACCATAATAGGTACCTTTTTGTCTCTGTTCGTAATCAGTGCAAGAGGATCCTAAATGATACTAAGCTGTTGTTTGCTGAAATAATGAAACAGCGTATAAAATCCCGCAAGTTCGGCTCCAAAGACTACTGGCGGCCCTGTAAAAATGTGTCAAAAAACAGCAAGCCCTCAATTCACACTTTAATCAATGAATTTGAGGTTCTCACATCTTCAGCAGACAAGGCTGAATGCTTTGCTGGCAAATTCTCCACCAACTCGACATTTGATTCGTCTGGGGTATCCGCATCCGACTTCCCACCTAGAACTGAGACTCAACTTAGTAACGTTCAGATTAATTCCTCGCTAGTCTCTAACATAAATTCAAAGCTTGACCCCCAAAAGGCGAGCGGAAGTGATGGAATCCCAATCATTGTCTTGAAGAAATGTACCCCTGAACTCTCCTCTGTCCTCTCCAATCTTTACAATTACTGCCTCTCTGTTTCTTACTTCCCTGCCTGCTGGAAGTTCTCCTCTGTGGTTCCTGTATTTAAGAACGCTGGAGAACCCTGGGACTCCTTCAATTATCGCCTTATTAGCCTCTTACCGATTTTTGACAAAGTGTCCAAGGCTATTATTAATGCTGAAGTGGTTCAACATCTCACAGCCCATGGTTTCTTCTCCGATAAACAGTATAGTTTCCGCTTCACCAGGTCTACCACTGATATGTTAACAACCATCACAAAGTATATATACCAGGCTCTCGATAGAAACAGCTAAGCTCTAGCTATTGCACTAGATATCTCCAAAAAGTCTGACATGCTGGCCTTCTACGCAAGCTACATGACGATGGTATAACTGGACGATTGTTTGACTTAATCGTTTTTCCTTTCAAATCGCGTTATGAAGGTAGTATTGCATGGACATGCTTCCAGTTACTATCATACGAACGCGTGTGTCCCTCAAGGCTCTATTCTAGGTCCTACGTTTTTTTCTGATCTTCATCAACGATCTCCCTGATGTAATCAGACCCCAATTAGGCATTTATGCTGACGACAGAACAGTTTACTACCGCCTCGATAAGAAATCTGCCGATGCTGACAAAGCAAATTTAGCTACTGAGCTTGAAAAAGACCTCTAATCTGTAGCGGACTGGGGTAAGAAATGGCTCGTAAATTTTAATGCTTCCAAAACGAAGCTGCTATCATTTAACCACCATAGACAACCACTTCTACCTCCGATCAGAATGGATCAGGCTAGTCTCCCTGAAAGCAAAATACTGCGCCTCCTAGGTATAAACCTATCAGCCGACCTCAAGTGGAATGACTACATTGAATCCATAGATAAATTTCCTGCTCGGAGGTTGGTTCCCTTTGAATGACGAGGAAGTTTTTCTCGTCTAAATCCATTTTAAACATATATAAATCCACCATCCGCCCGTGTATTGAGTACTGCTGCCACATCTGGTCTGGTGCCCTTTCTATTCTCCTCGGGGTTTTTGACAAAATACAGCAAAGAATCTGTAATGTGATTGATACCGACTTGGCTGACCGCCTGCAGTATCTCTCTCACCGGCGTAACGTGGCTTCCCTGTGCCTCTTCTCTTCTATAAATACTTTCATGGCTTCTGCTCTGACGAACTTAAATCACTGGTGCCCCCTAGATGTGAATTTGCACGAGATACTAGATTGGCAACTAGGTCCCACCCCTTTACAGTGAAACCGATGACATGTAACCGCAATTTCTACTCCAACAGCTTCTTTCCTCGCACTTCCCGCCTGTAGAATTCCCTACCGCATGCTTGCTTCCCCGACGGCTACAACCTCCAGGAGTTTAAATGTAGGGTCAATAGACACCTCCTAACACACTAACTCACAACCAGTCTCCCAAACTCTCTCCCTATGTACATCCTAAGTCGTCTATCACCCTCCTTCTGACATTTCCCATACCCAATCCCTCTATGTAACCCCCTACGCTATAGTGGCAGTGGAATGCCTTGCTTGGGGTGACACGATTAAAAAATATATATATATGTATGTATTTTCCCCTCCTTTTTATTATTTGTTTTTTTTTCTTATGTCTTATTGCAAGATACTCAGTAGTAGGGATATCAATATATATGTTACCTTCATTTTAGATGGAGTATCGATATAAATAATTTGCTGTCGTTTTTGACAGTATGGGCCCACTCGTATTGCTAATAAATACATAACTTAATTACTCTGTAATAGCATTCACTTGAACTAATCACATATGAATTTTTAAAGCCGTGTCTAATTTTGCAATTCCAAGTACTCTATACTCAAGATTACAAACGTGATTTAATCAATAACTATATAACGATGTAATATATTCACATACCATAGGTTTTGAAATATTTTGGAACAAAACTGGCGCCCATGTTGACTGGAAGATTTTCATCATTAGTCTGAAGACCATATTATGTACTTAAGTTTGCATAAAATAAAGAAAAAAAAATCAGATTCTCTTTTTGTTAAGTATCTCATCTTATCAACATGTTTGCTTGAGCATAGCAACAGTTTTGTAATTTTTTATTTGATCAAGCATTGTCTACGCTTCTTGGTTCGTGTTTGACTTTCATCGTAATTTTTCTATAAGCTTGTCACAGCAACTTATGTCGTCAATTCTACAGCAGAGAGTAGACAACGCAGATCGAAAGTAAAGGATGAACACTCGGAGTTTATAAAGCTCTTGTAAGTTAGTGGTAAAGTAACTGAGCGTTTACTTTGCTTCCCTGGGGCAGAAAAGATGCGCGTTTAAATCTAA
Source organism: Ascarosepion bandense (assembly GCA_037127315.1). NCBI lineage: Eukaryota > Metazoa > Mollusca > Cephalopoda > Sepiida > Sepiidae > Ascarosepion > Ascarosepion bandense. The sequence goes on along the minus strand of JBBBDQ010000592.1, from coordinate 6,659,266 downwards.
TCGTGAGCTGATCTTACGCTTCTGATCTGTGCTAAATCGATGGCCCGAGAAACTTTGCGAATAAATAGAAAACTAGAAACCAGTTAATTTCTTGATAACTTTCCCTATAATTTTGAAGAATATAACCTTGTCTAATCATCAATACGAAGTACTACACCTTTGTGCAAATGAATTGAAACAAAACAAACGATGTCTTCCTAAAATCTTTCACACTTTCTCTGATCACGTATACGTCGTCTCTTGGCATTGTTTTTCTTTTCCGACCTCATTTTTTTACGTTCTGTCCTGATAGATCCAGTTTGTTTCTTCGTCGTGATGACACGACTGACAGTTGAAAGGCTGACACCAACAATATCCGCGATCGCTCTGTAAGGCTTGCCAGTATATTCGTGCGGCATTAAAATTTTCGTACGCTTCGTTAGAGTAACGTTCATTCCAGACAATGGCCATAGGACAACTGACAGTCCAAGCAAAAAATCTGTTGCAATCACAGATGATGCAATATTTTTCAAGGCCAAACAAATTTCATCATACACCCCTCAAAATAGATTCATATTATTGCACAGCACTGTAAATGACCATATTACGAGGGGAAAAAAGAAATTAATTACACCCTGTCATTCCAGTGGGGCTAAAACAGATCGTAAGGTGAAAGAAAAGAAGCTAAAGTAGTTGTTTCAATTAATTTTCACAAAAGTGTATATATACACTGTTGTGGGGTTCTCCCTTTTTCATAAAGATGGACTCGTCCAGAGTATACTTATACTACTGTTATAGAAGCGAGACGGAAGAATACCGTTTTCTCACAGAGAGTTAACCGGAGAATACGAGAGTCCAGAGAGAGATTAGCAGTCGGTACACAGTAGTTCATAGTAGCTCTGTGCTCCACTCATCGAGAAGATTATTACGCAGTACCCGTCAGCTTCCAACGCGGACATACTCAATATACTACGGCTTCACTTCCAGTGACTTGTACACATACTTTTTGATAACCCGCTTTCTTAGACTACTAATCTTCATTTAAATCTGTATCCTTACGTTAATACACTTATTTTTCTATCTCAATTACGGATCGTTGTGCATTTATTTGTGCGGACCCATTCCCAGAATTCACAACATTTTCAAAATTATAAACGAAGTTATAGGTTAAAACGATCCTTCTACTAATTTCTCGTAGATAATGGTAAAGCCACTGTGTGCTTAGTCAGCTTGTTTTGGTGAAAACGTACGGAGGATTGAATCCCACAACAAACTTGTCATTTATTTCCAATTAGCATAGAATTGAAGTAAAGTTGGCATAAAAAAATAATAATGTAAAATTAAAATATAAGTCAAAAGTAATTTGTATTTATTTCTGAGATGAGTAATTTTCAACAATCTTGGAATTATTTCGAACATTTTTTCTCCACTTGAGAACAACGTTTCGACCAAGTAACCTCTGGTCATCATCAGGCCTCCTTAGATTGGCTGATGTGGATTATCTCGTTAATTATTGCGAAAAATCCTGTGAAATCAATGCATTCAACCAGTTTTAGTGCCGGATTACATATGGGTTGGAATAGGCTGAAGCATAAACGCCGCAAAGAAGACCCTCTAGTTTTTGGACCCTGATAAAAATTGATATAAGAAAAAAGATTTGTTTGTTTTCAGATTTAATGTGAGTTCTTTTGAACCAATTTGAAACAATTTAGGGTATTTGTGCCCTACTAGCTGGGGGTGGTATTTTAAATTCAACAGGGTCCCTTGAAAAGATCTATTTAGATTTTTAATATATTCACGGAGAATAGGAACTGAAATATTTTTACACAAGGCTAGCGTCCATGGCACATGTTTTTTTTTTTATATACATGTAGAGTTTTGATATACATGTAGAGTTTTGATATACATGTAGAGTTTTGGTATACATGTAAAGTTTTGCTGTAACTTTTTATGCAATTTGTTTTTGTTCTAAAATCATTAAAATTTTATTTGAAATGTCTCTCGTTGCACATACATATTTATATTTTTGTATTTGGTATCCCCAGTTTGCAATTCGAATATTTGGTTCACCCTTGTGCTAACAACCATAAATTTTGTCTTTCTGCTATTTCTTCTAAAATTTGTCCCGCCATCCTCTCACTCAAGCTCATTACGTATGTTTATGCGTCGGTTTCCTCTGTTCCTCTTGTTTTCAATCTTTCCTGTGAGTATCAAATATTCCAAGTCTTCTTTCCTCATTATTTGCCCTAGAAACCTCAACCATCTCTTTCTCATGTTAACTATAAGTTTTCCTTTTTGCTCCAATTTTCACTAAAAAAACATCAATACTCATATATCCATAGTATCCTCATCATCCTTCTGTAGAACCACATTTCTGTTACTTCAAGTCTCTTCTTCGTCTTTGAAGAGAATCAAATTTTCCGCCTTTCTTTATTATGTGTCTTAGAAATATGAACTTCCTCTTTCTGATTCTAAGTATTAGTGCACTTGTTGTTACCATTTTACTCAAAACTTCTGCGTTTCTTACATGTTCTGCCCAGGGCATGCTCAGCATCCTTCTGTAGAACTACATTTCTGTTCTGCTTCAAGTCTCCTTTTCATCTGACCTCCGCTAAAGTCAAACTAAAGCATACAAATAGCCACTGGTCATTTTTTTATCCTACCGTAGTATTATATATGTTTACTTTGAAAAACATAGACACTGATTCTTCTTTTTACCCTATTAGAATGGCTACAATCAAAATGTATCTTAGGAAAAACAACAGTAGCGTAGATGGAGGCCTTTTCTCTGTTTTTATTTAATCGCTAACGCTTAATTTAGATTTCTTTTTTTTCCCAATAATCAAATGAAAACAAAGGATAACTACCCAAATTATAGACTCAGGCATTTCCTTGTGTGCCGCTCTGTGGTGTACTGATTAGAAAGCTAATTTCGCAAAGTATGATTGCTGGACTGATTTCAGACATGAATGGCTCCTTCCCATCACTAAATTGAGTTTAGTAAATACCTACTATTCTCTTCTTGTTTCAATTGCTCCAAAAAATGTTTTTCGTAACAAATTTATTTTATGTTCGTGCGTTTTTTTATCAGTCAGTCAGTTAAATGCTATACGTGATACAAAATTGGGCGATCATGTCTCGAAAGAGACATGGCTGATTAGCCAGAAGTTTTTTCTGAAGTAGGTTGCCATTGCTTTCTTCGGTAGACTGGTTTCAAATCAAGGCTATAGAACCCAATCTGTTTTGCTATTTAATTCATTGCTGGAGGGAGAGACGGATTTATACCTTTAACAAGGATATTTTTGCGTAAGTTAATGCAACGAATTAGACTGAAATTCGAACTCTTCTCTTCGAATTCTCGTTTCAAGCTGATATCCACTGCACCAAAACACACCCATATTTTTCTATCAGCTATCCTAAAAATGAACTTAGGGATTCTTGCTAGATCTATCGTGAAAAAAAATCTATCATTTTCCGAATCGTCTTATGACTGATTTCTTGAAAGATAAGGAATAAAATACTCGATTAGAGTTAACATAAATTTGAACGCTTGTTGTTTGATTTCAATTCACATTCTGTCGAATACGAATCAAAGCGAAGACTTTTTTTATAGAACGGGAACTTGTTCCACATACATCATAAGGAATTTTTTAAACGTAGGGTTTCCGCAGCGAGAATTTTTGAGGACCCTAGATGACACGCCAGGATTTGTTTTTGGAGGTCACAACTTGAACAACATAAGGTATGCAGATGATACAGTGCTGATTGCAGACACGGAAAAGAAACTACAAGACCTCTTACAAAAGGTATCGGTGGAGAGTGACAAAAAAGGACTACAAATAAACTTAAAAAAAATGAATGCATGCTCATCAGCAAACGGTGCAACCTAAAATGCCAAATACAAGGGAGGGGGCATACCAGAATCAAGCAGGTACAAAAATTTAAATACCTAGGAAGTGTTCTAACAGGAGATGGAAAGTGCGACACAGAGATCCGAAGGCGAATTGGCATGAGTAAAGTACTAACACAGGAAAATTTCACTAGAAACAAAGAAAAGAGTGCTGGATTACTATGTGATGTCAGTTCTTCAATACGGCAGTGAATGCTGGACAATATCATCGAAAATGAGGACAAAACTTGAAGCAGCGGAAATGTGGTTCTACAGAAGGATGCTGCGGATATCGTGGACTAAGCATGCAAGCAACGATGAGGTGTTGGAAAGAATGGCAACAAAAAGGAAATTAATACTGAGCATCAGGAAGAAACAACTGAAGTTCCAAGTGACTGGCCAGATAGAAGGTAAAAGAGACAGAGGAAGGCAGCGAATAACATATTTGCAGGGCCTGATCAGGTGGATGACGGATCGGGGTTAGCGCGGTGTAGCAGGAGCAAACATACTAAGAGACTCAAGGGGTAGGGAGACGTGGAGAACCATGATCGCCTACGTCCTGAAGGGACAAGGCACAAGAAGAAGAAGGGTTTCCGCACGTACACTCGAAGGCCACCTGGTGTTAACCACGGCCCCGTCCCAAAAGAGAGGCAAAACCCCTGAGATAAATAAGACTATTATGGCGCGAGAAAAAAATTGAATTAATTGAAGATATTTAACGAATGTGACACAAACGAATGGTGCAGTGGATATCGGCTCGGAACGAGAAATCGGGGAGCCGAGTTCGAATTTCAGTTGAATTCATTGCATTCACTTACGCGCAAATACCCTTGGGAAAGGTATTAATCCGTCTCTTCCTTCCAGTTATGAGTTAAATAACAGGATAGATTGGGTTTCATAGCCTTGGCTGGCAACCAGTCTACCGCAGAAAGCAATGGCAACCTACTGCGGGATAATCTTTTGCCCAATCAGTCTTGTCACGAAAGAGACATGATCACCCAAGCGTGTTTCACGTATGGCACTTAACTGACTGACACAAAACCTTTATAACGTCAGGTACGCCAGACCGGAGTCCCCAAAATAACCAAGCCTCTTCGGCACTTACGTGTTTTGGGCCGCATTCAGTGAATAAATCTAGCACCACCCCTAAAAAGTTGTAAAGCTTGGGAAGCTTGGCTCCCCGAGGCTGGATTTTAAAGTCATCATCTCGCTGGGGCGAGGGAAGAAGATAAAGCGAATTGAATGCACTTGAGAGGATTACGCTCTGTTTTTATAGTTGTGATTGGTTATATATTTTAGTTCCGTTTATTGTATTTTGAATTTGGACGTTGTCATTTTGAAGGATTTTTTTCCAGTGTCCCTTGGCGTTGGTCGATACTGGAACGTTCTATTTAGGTTCCATGATTTAATAAACGGAGATCAATGAAGTAATCGAAAATATTTGACCAAACCAAATAGCTTAACAATGAAATAAACGAACTGGAACAATATAAGTGAAAAGTTAAGTCTGGAACTTAGAAAAACATCCTTTTACTTTGAGCCTTGCTTTTCCAAAAACTAACGGATATTTATGGAAACAACTTGTTCAAACAATTATTCGATTTAGCTTAAGGTCAGCGGTTTACAGTAATATTGATACAGTGTAACCCGGATATAAGAGACCCGTACATAAGAGAAACAGGATATAAGATATATTTTCTCTGGTTCCAAATTAGAGCCTGTGGTAATGTATATAAAATAGACCGAACCGGATATAAGAGAAACCCGGATATAAGATGACTTTTATCCGGTCCCGACAACTTCTTATATCAGGATTACACTGTATATGCAACCAAATTAGAGCCTGGGTAATGTATATAAAATAGACCAAACCCGGATATAAGAGAAACCCGGATATAAGATAACTGTTATCCGGTCCCGACAACTTCTTATATCAGGATTACACTGTATATGCAACCAAATAAAAAGAACAAGAAGTGAAAATGCTCATTCAGACAAAAGAGACAAGCAGATACAAAGAATGAAGAGGAATCTTGTAGCTACAGAATATGATTTTACAGTTTAAATTTTAAATACATATGAATATATTTTCATATGTCCAATTTTTAAAAAATATGACATGTTTCACTACTCTATTGTATCTTCATCAGAAAGGTTTTGGGAATGAGCAAAAACGCGGAAAATGTTTGATATTTCGAATTCTATGTTGTTGGTTTTCATTAGTTGACAAGATATCACGTACATGCACGTGGTGTCAGTATAAAGATGTGTCTGAATACTTTTGGGTGATTTTAGTGTATGTCTCGTATTTAAAATGTCTAATTATTATTACAAATTTAGGTTGTTTTATTTTACATTCACTCATAAAATTTCGTCATCTTCAACATATGAGCCATTAAACATCTCCAAATAAACACAAAAATTATAAATAATAAAATGTATAAAACAAAAATAATAAAATCTAATTCAATGCACAACAATACGCCCATATTTATTACACACCAAATATTCTAAGACTCATGAATTTTCTTCAATAGTAAAACAATCGTAATAATAACTGACTCCAAACTTATTGTGGCGTAAATTTTAATCCACAGCAAACACATACACAGTATCTATCGGAAGTCACCGTACATCCAACTAGAAATTTCATGCAAGCACACACACAGATCTAAACTTATTTATAAATAAAACTTTGTGTGTGTGTGTGTGTCTGTGTGTGTTTGTTTCCTTTAACTATAGACTCCAAAACGGCTGAACCGATTTTCTTGAGAATTTACACCGTTGTACTATAAGCGTCTGCGAGTGTTTATAGATGTGTTTTGTGTCGAGGTACCCCCGATAAATATCGAAAATCGATAATCGAAAAAATCGGGTTATCGAAGGAGTGGTCCGATTTAAAACGAATTTGATACACTCATAGACAAAGACATAAGAAACGATATTCAAAAGTTTTAAGGTTGCAGTTCTTACAATAATGCAGAAAATCGATAATATATATATATATATATATATATATATATATATATATATATATATATATATATATATATAAAAGGCAAGATGTTTGTGTGTATGTCTGTTTATCTGTCTGTATGTTCTTTATACAAATCCAAACTTTTTATCCGATTCTCACCAAACTTCACACAAATATTCTTTAGGCTGAATCTGAGCTTCAGGACCATGGATTAGTTTTAAAGTTTTCATTACACCCGAGCAACACGGGCTATACTGCTAGTTCTACTCTAATTCCTCAGGAATTAAAACTCGCGAGATCACCGAAGTTTAGAAACTTAAAGTCTGCCCAGTACATAGATGGGTGAACGATTGAGAATCTGAGGTTCTCTATGCGCAAGTGGGTAATGGATAATGGATCAAAATTGTTAACTGGTGAGCCGAGCGAAAATATATTTGGGCAAAGTATGAATCCACCTTTTCTTCCCCCAGCTATGGGTTAATTAGTAAGACTTGTATCTCTATCTCATTATCATAAAAAGATCCTTACAATGTAAAAATATTGACTAGCTTTAAATAACTTGGAAAGGGTTGAAAAACCTTAGAAAACGAATCAATCAAGAAGTAGACACACACACACACACACACACACACACACACACACACACACACACACACACAGAGCACGAGAAATGCACCACGAGAAATACCAAACAAACAGGTATTCTACCGTGTTACCCAAAAATAAAGTTAGAGGAAGCTACAATTAAATTCGTGAAATATGTCAAATTTAAAATTATTTCCCTTGTTTGTTCTTTATTTAATAATTCTGTTAGATTTAATACCTTTTTAAATTCCTATATTAATGTATCAGTGTTTAAAATACGTTTACTTCAGTATCACATAAGACCACTTGTGTGTGGTTTTCTTTCATATAACGATAAATTACATACGGTAGCAGGGCCTCTGATTGGTAGGTTTTGAGGAGCGCGTAAACTTCTCTTAATTGTTGCTGTTCCCAGGTCTACTCTATCCTTGGCTGGCAACACCAGTTAGGGTCCCACCTATGGGCAAATAGTGAAACCCCAAACTGGGATCAAAACATTATGAAAGTTATAAGAATACGCGTTTTTTGGTAAGAATGCCAGCAATTAAAAATACTAGAAGTACATTCGAAAAGAAAGAGAAGAAATACCAGCAATTAATTTCTGAAACAAAAAAAAAAAAAGAAGGAAATTGCCAAAGCTTCAAAGAAAATAGAATTTCAGCATTAAATGACCCGTAGGGAGTTGATATGCCGTTAAACATACCAAACTAGTATGCAGCGCCCATTGAAGATCAGTCAGTTAAGTGCCATACGTGATACACGCATTGGGTGATCATGTCTCGAAAGAGACATGACTGACTGAGCAGAAGATTATCCCGCAGTAGGTTGCCATTGCTTTCTGCGGTAGGCTGGTTGCCAGCCAAGGCTATAGAACCTAATCTGTCCTATTATTTAATCCATAACTTGAGGAAAGAGACGGATTCACAACTTTCCCAAGGGTATTTGTGCGTAAGTGAATGCAAGGAATGCAGTTGGAATTCGAAATCGGCTCCCCCGATTTGTCGTTCCGAGTCGATATCCACTGCACCACAACGCACATCCCATTGAAGATGAAACTTCCAGAAGTATTGTTCTATATGACAAAACATAGAAAACATTAAGCAACGGCGAGGTTTCCGGTTCTATCATTTAGTCAATTCGGACAGATAGATGGATAATTGAGTAGAAGCAGACATTGTGCGGGGGGGGGGGGACGCTGTAGTCGGCCACTTTGATCACTCCTCAACAACTTAAGCACTGTTACAGCTTATTTCTTCCCGTCACTAAATCAGAAAGCGTCAAATGTCTTACAAGGAAGACCATTCCTAATATTTTCTATTAATGCACAGAATTTGCTTCGAAATAATCAGTCGGGACTCTGGCATGATAAGATTTGGGAAAATCTTCCTGTTAACGTTGACTTTCGTTTGACAAACACATCCAGACGGCTGTTTGGTGTGGCTTGATTTGCGAAATAATATTAGCTGCTTCTAGTCAGTGTGCATAAAGCGAGAGTCAGCCTTGCGATTACAAAATTAGCAACGGACATAATCAAAGAGCTCTTTGGAAAATAAACTTTTTGGACTGAGTTAATGCATAGATTTAATGCTTATAAAAAGTTTTCAGCTTTTATTTTTAAATTAAAACGAGTTAATAACGAATAACGATGATTTTATAAATTATGTGAAACATTATAGAAAAGTTTTCGATTTATATCTTGCTGACCTTGAGCGGGATCTACACTCTGTGGTGAACTGGGGCAAGAAGTGGCTTGTCAACTTCAATTCATCTAAGACCAAGCTGTTGTCTGTCAACCATTACAGGCAACCTCTTCTGCCTCCCATAAGCATGGACCAAGTGATTCTCCCTGAGAGTAATACACTACGCCTCCTCGGACTTACCCTGTCCTCAGACCTCAAATGGAAACACTATATTGAATCCATAGCAAAATCTCCTGCTAAGAAGATTGGGTCACTATGTCGATCCAGGATGTTTTTTCCACCTGAATCCATCCTGCATATATACAAGTCAACTATCCGTCCGTGCATGGAGTACTGCTGCCATTTATGGTCAGGTGCCCCTGCCGTTCTCCTCAGTGTTCTTGACAAGCTCCAAAGGAGAGTCTGTAATGTGATAGGTACTGATCTGGCGACTCGACTGCAGCCACTTCCCCATCGTCGAAATGTGGCCTCCCCTTGTCTGTTCTATAAATACTTTCATGGCTTCTACTCCAACGAAATTAAGTCACTGATGCCTCCTCAACAGGTGTTTACTCGTGCAACCAGACTGGCAACTGGGTCCCACCCATTCACAGTCAGGTTAGCCAAACGCAGACGACAATTCTACTCCTGCAGCTTCCTCTCTCGCACTTCCCGCCTGTGGAACTCACTCCCGTATTCTTGCTTTCCTGACGGCTACAACCTCCAGAAATTTAAATGCAAAGTCAATACTCATCTACTAACCACTGGCCTCCAGCTCCCTCCCCTCCCCTGTATAACCTTCCCTTTCTCTTCACCTGTGTATCTGTCATCGCACCTGCTTTCTCAGCTTTCTATTGTTCCTTTCTAACTAGTTTGTACTCCTCACTCTTTTCTAATTAATCTTTTTACATTTATGTAACCCCCTGCACATCAGTGGCGTTTCCGCCTTGCTCGGGGTGAAGTGATTAAAAAAAAAAAGATTCTGGCGTTAAAGGTATTTTCTGAGCAACGAAGGCACTTTTATAATTTGGGCCAGATGAAAAAATAAGCCGATGTCGGAAAGTTTAGTAAATATGCTGTGTGAGGAAGGATTTTCCATTTTCGAACTCCGTTACAGGTTTTGTATTGATAAAACAAATTACAAGCATTAAAATATATTCGATTTTTTTTTAAAATGCTTATTTTTCTTCAAATGCAGGCCTGATTCAGCAATTCGTAATAAAATATTTCATATTCGGCTTTTTTAATTCAATAAAAAAAAAAATTCATTCCAAAAAAAACAAAAAAACAAATATCAAGAATTCATATTTACTATTTACTAAAATTCATACCAAATTCCTCCAGACCGAGGCTCTTCCATTGTACTCCTGTTGAGCTGAACGTTTGCAATCTCACCCAAATATGGACAATTTCTAAGTATTGGGTATACATTCGAGCTCACACCCAATAAACAAGCTGTGACAGGCCAGAGAGTTTCTCCCGCCTAAGTTCATCTTGCACATATATAAACCAACTATCCGTCCATGCACTAAATACTGTTGTCATATCTGGCCGGGTGCCTCTGCTATTCATCTCAGGGTTATCGACAGGATCCAAAAGAGAATCTGTAATGTAATAGGCCCCGACCTGGCAGCTCGACTCCAGCCACTTTCTCACTGACGGGATGTTGATTCTCTCTGTCTGTTCCACAAATGTTTTCAGGGTTTTTGCTCTGACGAGCTTAGCTCACTGGTGCCCTCTCCACAAAATTTGCCCAAGCAATCAGACTGACAACAATGTCCTACCCCTTTACAGTCAAATCAACCATATGCAGCCACTACTTCTATTCCCTCAGCTTATTTTCTCGCACTTCCTGCCTGTAGAACACCCTTGCTTTCCTGATGGCTACAATCTCCAAGAATTTAAATGCAATGTCAATTCCCATCTCTTATCCATTTGACTCCAGTCCTTCTTTTGTTCTTTCCCCATCGTCCCGTATATCTAGTTATATTCCTTTCTTACTCTACCCTCGCAGTTGTCTTCACACCGGTATTCCCATACTTCCTCTGACACCCCTGTAACCGGTTCGTCTTTCTTTTCGCTCTCCTCCTGCTTAATTTTTTCTTCCCTTATGTGGCCCTTGCGTAGCAATCCAAAAACAGGTTTTATTTTTAAAATTGTAAAGAATTCCTTGTAAGTACCTTGAATATCATACGTACTTCAGAAATTTGAATAAATCCCTGATTTTGGGCAATTTTTCAATCTGAAGGTCAGAGTTGTTCCGAGGTATTCTAAACAAATTATGATTTAAAGTTTAGAATTTCAAAAGAGTATTAAACATTTAATGAAAAGCAAAGAAACTTTCATTTAACATTTATAATGGATATTTTTTTGAACTGACGAATTTTAAATTTTAAATCAATGTTTTATTAAACTTTTGGTCAGTCAGTCAGTTAAGTGCCATGCGTGATACACGTTTGAGCGATCATGTCTCAAAAGAGACATGACTGACCGGGCAGAATATTTTTCCTCAGTAGGTTGCCATTACTTTCTGCAGAAGACTGTTTGCTAACCAAATCTGTAGAACTCAATATATCCTGCTGTTTAACCCATAGCTGGAGGGAGAAGAACTGGATTAATACCTTTCCCAAGAGTATTGCGCGTAAATGAAAGGTATTGAGCGCAAGTGAAAAAGAAAATTTTTGGTATTCTTTTAAATTATAATGAATCCTTTTTGCTAATTAACAAAAAATAAATATTCTCATATTCTATGAAATACAGGGCAATGGCTTTCTATCACAAAATATTACATTTTTCTCTTGATACTATAGTACCACCTTGTATTTCATAGAATCAAAAAGTATCGATTTGCGACAGCAACCGCTATCTCTAAAAGTGCTAATGCTAATCTTGGCATTAAAATATCAAGGCACACTATTTCTCGAAGACTTAATGAAATACATCTGAACAGTTGAGTAGCCTCTACGAAACCTTACATTTCTAAAAAGAATCAAATGAGCCGATTGAAATATGCCACTGAACACCTCATTTGGACAGAAGAACAGTGGGATTGTGTTAATTTCAGCGATGATTCAAAGTTTAACCTGTTCGGTTGTGACGGGGGAAGGTTCGTTCGACGCAATCCTAAGAAACGATATTTGCCTCAGTGCACTAAAAGCAGCGTTAAATTTGGAGGAGGAAGTGTGATGATGTTTGGCATGATTTCATTGCTGAGACGGGACCTCTTGTTAGGCTACACAGTAAAATTAACGCAACTGTATACAAAGAGATATTGAAGAAACATGTAATTTGAGAACTGCAATTAATCAACCAGCTTTATTTATGCAAGATAACGCGCCATATCACACAGCGAAGTCTGTTAAGACATTTCTTTCTGAGGGGGATGTTACTGCTACGGAGTGGCATGCTCAAAGCCCAGACATGATTTCTATTGAGAATGTCTGGAAGTTACTAAATGAAAGAGCTAAGGAAAAGAACCCAACAAATGTCGAAGAGCATTGGACTAATTTGAAAAGAGAATTGGAGAAAATATCCGTTTATGAATGCAAGACATTAAATCGATCATGTAGCAAAAGATGTCAAGCTATTATTGAAGGTAAAGGTTTACACATTAAGTACTAATGAATTATGAACGCTATTTTCATTTGGATATCATGTATTCATTATAATAGTATGATTTTGTTAATCGTTCTGATGTTTTTGATCATCTATTTTTTTCGAATGTTATATAATTGTTCTTATAACTTTATCAAAATAAGTTTATTGAACTTTATATTTTGGAATGATATAATTTACCTTTATATCCTTTTTTCCTTGATAAAATGTTCTTTGAAGCTTTAAAATAAAAAGTTATTTCACATTTAGACTTTCTTAACATCGTTCTGATCTTTATGCTCGCTACGGTATATGGGTATTGAGTAAATATTACTCGGTCACAGACCTCAATATGAATATAAAAGCTAGAAGATATTATTTTATTCTCTTTTAGAGAGGGTCTTATATACCAATAAATACGGTATATTCTTCTTTTTACAGTAATGTTCACTCTGTACAAGGCTTAAGAGTCACTGAGGGTAGAGGGTTACAAATTAAGAGGTACAGTTTTATAAAATGTAAATTTCTAAATAAAATGTTTGGAATGTAGCTTTTTGTTTTCATAAGCTTTTAGATTGTAGTATTGGTAACCTTAAGTGGGAGGAGTTTAAAATCTATCCGTAAAAAAAAATTCTTTTTAAAGATTTTTAAGTGGTCTTAAATTTTTGATCGGGAGTGTATGTGGGAAAATGATGCTTACCCCTAGACTTTAACGGGTTAAGATTGTAGTGACCTTGGAAACATTCTCTTTGAAGTCCGTTTCACAAAGCAGCTGTTCGTAGAAAGAAGGTGTTTGAGTTGAACTTACAACCTTGTGTAATTTGATTAAAAAAACAAATAATGTCTTGCTAGGATCTTTCACACTTTTCCTGATCAAGTATACGTCGTCTCTTGATGTTGTTTGTCTCTTCCGACCACATTTTCCTTTACGTTTTGGACTGATAGAGCCAGTTTGTTTCTTCGCTTTGATGACACGATTGACAGTTAAAACGCTGACACCAACAATATCCGCGATTTCTCGGTAAGGCTTGTCAATGTGTTCGTGGAGGATTAGAATTTTCATACGCTTCCTTGGAGTAACGTCTATCGCAGACAATAGGACAACTAATCGACAGTCGAGACAGTAGTGTCTGGGCGTGATAAAAATCTGATGTAATCACGGATGACGCAAATGACCTAAACCTAATTAATCTTCTTTTCGTTGCCATTCTTTTCAACACCTTATCATTGCTCACATGCTCGGTTCATGATATCCTCAGCATCTTTCTGTAGAACCACATTTCTACTGCTTCAAGATTTTCCTTCATCTTCGATGATATTGTCCAACATTCACTACCGTATTGAAGAACTGACATCACATAACAATCTAGCACTCTCTTCTTTGTTTCTATTGAAATTTTTCTGTGTCTTAGTATTTTACTCAGCTTCTGGAACGCGTCTTTTACTATGCCAATTTGCCTTCGGATCTCTGTCTCGCATTTTCCATCTCCTGTTAGAACACTTCTTAGGTATACCTGACAATATTTTACGAATACGCATCTTCGTGATGTTTATTTGAAAAAAATTCTTATTGTATCTTGGCACTTCTTTTAAGAGAATTACATAAAATGTCACTTTTTCTTGCAAAAGAAGAGAAAGAACGAAAGTAAATTTATTTATTTCCTTTGTGCAATTCTTTTGTCAATGACCAACGGTTGTGCATTTATTTGTTGGACAGGTTATATCCGTCACCAGGGGGCGATACACGACAGGAAATCGTCTGCATGTTCAATAGACTGACCGGCAGATTGACCTTTTTTGCTAAAAGACTGTGAAACGTGCTTCGAGTTCTGGATTAATATGTGGGAAGTTTGGAATACAGAATAGCAAGAAACAAAAGAATGGAAAATAGGCGAGTGTGAAAGAAAGGAAGAAATCAAAGAGGAGCCAGGAGGAACTGGTGTCAGAAACAGACTAAAAAGAATAGAATAACAAACTGGAAGATGCAAGCAAGGAGTTTAGGTAATAGTGACACAGTAAAATGACACCGGCAAGAATGGCACAAGTAGAAAGATAGCGAATAACAAATTTATTGAAGTATACACTATTCGTAAAAAGAGGTTCTGAATACAATCTAATTATATATATACTAGCTGTATAACCCGGCGTTTCTCTTGTGTAATGAAAGCTTTAAAACTAATCCATGGTCCTGTAGCTCAGACTCCTTCTAAAACCCGATATTTATCGAGGGTACCTCGACACAAAACCTAGCTAAGAACATTCGCATACGCTTATAGTACAACTGTGTAAATTTTAAAGAAAATCGGTTCAGCCGTTTTGGAATCTATAAGTAACGGACACACACACACACACACACACCGGTTATTTTTAGATCTGATAATGTCCATAATAGTTTTCGAGGTAGTTGTTACTATGTGTGTGTTTTTATATGAGATAGATTGTTTTGGATATTAGATGCAATGTAATTGGTTGGTAGTATGATGTATTTGTTATTGTTTCTATTCCAGCCACTTTTCCCAAATCAAATCTGGTATTATTATAGGTTTCTTTTTAAGAGCACTTAGAATATGCAGCCCCCAGTATTTAACAAAAGAAGAAAAATATATAGAAAGTGTGGTGATACCGACCGAGCAAAAGCGAGGGACCGGATGTTCGCACTTTCACGAACAAAAAGCAAATGATTAAAAGTCATCGGTGCGCATCCAGAGTCGCGCAGATGTTCCGGTTGAAAAATAAAAATTAATTAAATATTAAATTTCCAGTTTGCGAGCCTACGCGAATTTTATTTATCGGCCAATGGGAAGCCCAGAATCAAATACAAGTGTGAAATCCCAAATGATCTGCTGCGATTCAAAAAGTCGAAATAAAAAGCCGAGACAGAAAGCATCCAGACAGACAGACCGACGCAGAGACCCAAACAGACGAGAGTGATTAGTATCTCCCTTGACTAAGTCAAGCGGCTACTAGGTTCGTCTCCCTTCACCTCTCCTTACCTTTTTCCCCGTCTCAAAACTACTTACTGACCTAAGGAGCGAATACATCAAAGACATTCCTTACTTACAACGCTCCCACATTCCGAAGTATTAATTCTCTTTTCAGCATTTTATTGCCATGAACATTTTAACCTCCGATGGAACTATATTTCAAGTATTACTTTAATTGTAAAAAAACCTTAATTGATATGTGTATATATAAAATGTTATCTTTCAACTCAATTTGCTTTTCTTGATTTATAATCATTTTATGACTTATAGTGGGCTATCTACAACAAGCCCAAATTCCGTTAACCTTCAGCAATATACAACTGCCCTTCACTAGAACGGACCCCCACTATAAATTGAAATTAATGGATAACCCGCTATAAAAGCACATTCAGAAACTTGCATTACCCATATCACTTTATTCACAATGCAAAAAGAAAGGCACATAATATATACAACCACAACAAAAGAAACACTGTTGACAATAATAATCTAAACAATTATTACGTTTCAGAGCAAAGCGAGAGTTTAAAAGAGAAAGGTGCACGGATGTTCATTGTGGTGCAGTTTGGAACGTGAAATCGAGGAGCCGAGTTCGAATTCCACTTGAATTCTTTGCATTCACTGAGGTGCAAATACCCTTGAGAAAAGTATTCATCCGTCTCTTCCCTCCAGATATGGGTTAAATAACAGGACATGGGTTCTATAAGCTTGGCTGGCAACCAGTCTACCGCAGAAAGTAATGGCAACCTACTGCGGGATAATCATCTGCCCTGTTAGTCATATCTCTTTCGAGACATGATTGCCCAGTGCTTGTATCACGTATGGCACTGATACGAGCTGCTATAGGAATTTCCTAGGCTCGATTCACTTTTCAAACTCTAACCCAATATTGGCATTCTCTTGTACCCCTACTTGGTTACACTAAGAAGTTTTAGCATCTCTTATATACTAAAAGACAAATAACAAAACAAAACAATGGTCTAATGATAAAGTAAGGAAAATCGGAAAGAAGATGAGATGAAAACAAGATAGCAAAAAAAAAAAAAAATACACGAAGAGTCAAGCTGACTACAGAGAAAGAGTTAGCTTGATATTAGGTTTGCGGGAAATAATTAACCACCCAAAATTTCATCAATCAGAATACGATCCATTAGATTCAACACATTTTTTTTTACCAACAAAACAAAAGTAAAGTTATTTCACAGGCTATAAGTTTCGGCGACAAAAAAAAAAAAAAAAAAAAAAAAATGCTAAGTCATTTTGCATAGCAATTGGCACATTAGAAATTTTTCCTTGTAAGAAATTAACCAAATGTTTGAAAAAAAAAAAGTAATCCGTTGGCGGAAAGTGTAGTTTAATGAGGTGAATGAGGTCCATTTTCTGTACCGTTCGTTGTGCAACATGTGGCTGAGCATTTGTCGTGCTCTCTCCCCACCCCCGTATATCCTTCCCTTTCTCTTCACCTATGTATCTGTCATCGCACCTGCATTCTCAGCTTTCTATTGCTCCTTTCTAACTAGTTTGTACTCCTCACTCTTTTCTAATTAATCTTTTTACAGTTATGTAGCCCCCAGCTCATCAGTGGCATTTCTGCCTTGCTCGGAGTGAAATGATTTAAAAAAAAAAAGAAGAAAAAAAAAGAGGATTGACCCTTTCCTACTCACTAGCGCAGAACACATTCACTGCAATTTCTGATACATTTAATCAATTCCTCGTCAATACTTTTCGGCTGTGGTTGTTTCATCAGAATTCAGAAAGCTGTGGTGAATCAATCCAGCTTTTGACCATCAAACAGCGTCCAAAACATTCTTTTAGCGAAACATCGGCTTTGGAAAGTGTTTCCTTTCGATTCAACCAATGCCGCGAACTTCATCGGTTGATCCATTTTTTATTGTATGTCATATTGCGGTCGAGAAATAAGTAATCTCTGTTGCGTAAAAGAAGAGCTGAACAGACTTAAAAATGACGATTCGTTTGGTTTTCATTCAATTTCTGTGCCACGCATTTGTTCAACATCTTAGACTTTCCGATTTCGCCTATATGTTTAGAAAGTGACCCAACACTTGTTCCAAGTTCTTCTGCAAGTTTTCGAACACTAGCAGAAGAAAATAACAAGAAAGGACTAGAAATAAACTGCACGAAAACTGAATGTATGGTCATCAGTAAAAAGGGCAGCTCAAAATGACAAATACAGGTCAGGGATACCAGAATCAAGCAGGCACAAAAATTTAAATACCTGGGAAGCGTTATAACAGAAGACGGAAAGTGCGACACAGAGATCCGAAGGCGAATTGGCATGGCGAAGGAAGCATTCCAGAAGTTGAGTAAAGTATTAAGAAACAGGACAATTTCACTATAAACTAGGAAGAGAGTACAGGATTGCTACGTGCTGTCCGTCCATCAATATGGCAATGAATGCTGGGCAATATCATCAAAGATTAAGGAAAAACTTGAAGCAACTGAAATGTGGTTCTACAGAAGGATGCTGCAAATTTCATGGATCGAGCATGTGAGCAATGATGAGGTTTTGGAAATGATGGAAACTAAAAGAAAATTAACACTGAGCATCAGGAAGAGACAGCTGAAGTTTCTGAGACATGGAATGAGGAAGGAGGGCTTGGAGAACTTGATACTAACAGGCCAGATAGATGGAAAAAGAGACAGGGTAAAGCAACGGATAACATATTTGAAGGACCTAATCAGGTGGATGACAGAATGTGGATTGCGCGATGTAACAGGAGAAGGCGTGCTTAGAGCCAACAGGTATAGGGAAACGTGGAAGGCCATGATCGCCTACGTCCTGAAGGAACAGGGCACATAGAAGAAGTGCGAGTGTTTACTTTCGTTAATGATTTCAATTTCCTCCGAAACTCTGATGCCCGTGACCTTTCTTATCTTTAAAGCAGGTATTACACAGACGACATTTCCGAAATCAACCTTTAATTGTAAAAAAAAATTAATATTTAATTTTTATTTTCCAACCGGAACATCTGCGCGACCCCGGATGCGCACCGATGACTTAATCATTTGCTTTTTGTTCGTGAAAGTGCGAACATCCGGTCCCTCGCTTTTGCTCGGTCGGTATCACCACACTTTCTATGTATTTTTCTTCTTTTGTTAAATACTGGGGGCTGCATATTCTAAGTGCTCTTAAAAAGAAACCTATAATAATACCAGATTTGATTTTGGAAAAGTGGCTGGAATAGAAACAATAACAAATACATCATACTACCAACCAACTACATTGCAACTAATATCCAAAACAATCTATCTCATATAAAAAACACACACATAGTAACACTGAGCGTTCGTGGACACATCCTTCTCATGAAACTTCATTAATGTTTTTAGAAGCCTAACTTGCATTAAGAACAAAATCATATTAATAAAAGGAAATTTCATAAAATTAGTTAAGAGGTCTGAAAAAATATTTACGTTTAAGCAAAAAGAAAAAAAATTGGAAAAAAAAAACACACGCACGAAAAAAATAAAGATATCGGAAATAACACCGATCGACATTTAGGTAAAAACCACGAAATGTTGTTGGTCAATGGGCTGATGTTTCTGGGCTATGTTTTAGCGTAGATTCTGAAAATCACGTCTGTTTTGCCCCATCACATCAGGATTTCTCTGTACAGATGATGTATTTTTTGCTCAAAATAGGCCAAAATATCTGTGAAGTGCCATAGTAACATAAGTAAAACATACGAAATATTGTGAGAAATATTCGCACATAACTCAGTGCTTAGGCAGTGGAAGGAAACAGTCAGACAAACAAGACATACCTGATAAAGTGAAACAATTTATTGTCTTGCAAAAACTGATTTTTGCGGCTACTTCGTAGCCTGGTATAGTCCTTCTCGCTGCGTAGCTTGTTAGTTCCTTCGTCTGAGAAGGGTATGGGAAAACACGAGGAACGGCGGTCCGCGACGTACAGGAAATTCTGGGGTCAGCTTCTTCTGCAGTTCCATTCGGTCGAAAGTCGATAGTTCTTAGAGAATTTTTCTCCCAGATGGATAGGCATTGCCCAAAGGGTTTCCTTATAAGAAAGGAAGGATGTCGAGATATTTTCTCTGTTAAGGTTGAGGCTGTTAGCCCAATGGGTCTCCAATACTATGGAGAGATGGTCTCGATATAGCGAGACATGAGGGTGCCAATTGTTGGCCCCGCTGGTTGAATCTCGGCACGTAGATCTCCGAAGCTGTCCGTGCCAACCGAGCAAGCAAGTCTGTCCAAAAAAAAAAAGGGTTAAAAAAAGGCGCGAGCCTCTTCCTGGCGTAAAGGCCCGCCTCAAGTCCAAGACGAGGTTCGGGTCTTCGGCCAATCAGGAGACCTGTTATATCTGTAAATTTCCAACACACTGCCAAAGGAGCAACGAAAAAGTAATGGTTATCCATTACTTTTTTTTTTTTTAGAATAGGATAATCGTATTAATTATCAGTTACTCGAAAGTAATTATTTTATTTATTTTCTTATCAAGGGGAATTGAACGTGCTTCTGTCTGCCACTATAATAAATTTATAACTAAAGAACCTGATTCTACCTAGATCATTAATATTGATAAACAGACTGCAGTCCCTACGAGACTAGTAAGATGTTTTTTCCGAACAATTTGGACAAATCCACTCTCCCAAAGTATCCTGCTGGACCACTCCTACACAGTCAAAGTGGTACCAATTGTCGCAGGCATCACAACACACCATGTGGGAAGATCCATCGTTTGCAACGGAACAAGAAGGACAGAAGAAAGGACCGCCCTCTTCCTGAAATGTTGCTGGGCACGACGCAGAAACTCCCTTTAATTCCAGGGGAAATAAATGTTTTAAGGAATGAACCTGTTCGCATCCGTCCCTCAACACACAGGCCGAGCGAACTTTACCATCATTCCCGGAAATGAGTCTAAGCACCTTACCTAGACTCCAAAAGGGTCTAGTCTTATTAGGAGATTTGATTAACACAATTTCTCCAACTGACACCTTTAGAGGGCAATCTCCCTTTAAATTCGTATCCCTCTCTCTCAGGGACAACAGATAATCATTGTGCCACATCTTCCTAAATTTTTCGACACATTTATGTCTTAACTCCAAGGACTGCACCAGTTTTATTCTACTAGGGGGATCGGGGCACAAATCTTCCGATCCATAGTTACTAATCAACAAACGTGGATTGTAGCCGGTTTGCAGAAAGTGATTGGGGGTTAAAATGTCTAGGCCCCCTTCTGAAGCGGTAATATAAGTCAGCGGTCGATCATTGATCGCTTTCTGCACGTCAGAAATTATCGTTAGAAATTCAAAGTACTGAATTTTCCTCCTACCTATTAATTTTTTCAAGCATTGCTTCATGGTTTTGATCATTCTCTCCCATGCGCCCCCATGCCAGGCGGAATAAAGGGGAATGGTGAGATGACTAATGGAAGCGGATCTAAAATGTTCCCTGAATTCGTCGGAAACGAAAATTTCAGACAACATAATGCCGGATGCTAGAAAGGTTTTAGCATTGTCCGAATAGACATGAGAGGGTACGCCAAAAAGATTGGTAAATCTGACGAAGGCTAACAGGAAGGATCTGGAGCTCATGTCAGGCAAAAGCTCCAGATGCACTGCGCGAAGACTCATGCAGGTAAATAGCAGGATGTACATCTTTATTTCATCATCCTTGTACTTTACCAAGAAATGGCCGGTAAAATCGATACCCACTTGTTGAAAGGGGTGAACAAAATTTGCCCGGTGGGTGGGCAGTTGAGAACCCGAGAGAGCTTTATACGGTAAAGAATTAATCTTCTTACAAGTAATGCAGCTACGAAGTGTTTTCTTTACCGATTGTCTTTCCTGGGGAATCCAAAACCCGGATAATCTCAACTTGGAAAGGGTTGAATTGGTTCCCATGTGGCAACAATTCAAATGAGCCTCTTTAATAACCAATTCAGTTAAGGGGTGATGTTTATCCAGAAGTATAGGGAATTTGACTCCGAAGGGGTGTACACTGGAATTCTGGATGCGTCCTTTAGTCCGCAACAGACCATCCCTATCGATAAACAACCCAAGGGCAGTTATTCTAGGAGGTACATCTTTATCAGAAGGTTGAGTCAAATATTCCAACTCAAGGGGAAATACCTCCCTTTGCATATCAGAAAAAAGCAACAATTTGGCTCTAAGGTAGGTATCAGTGTGTCGATGCATCAATTTATCACCGAACCTTAAAACCTTTTCAAGAACGTTGATCGCTCTAGACAATGTTGAAAATCTAGAAATATTTATAGGAAGACTGGTTTCGCCTGCGCGAGAATCCTCGGTTAACATACAGGATACAATCTTCCGGTTGGTGTCATTAAGGCAAGGTAATGGAGATACTGGCCAGTCGATGGTATGTTGTTGTAGCCAATCGGGTCCGTATACCCAAAAATCGAACGATTGTTCAAACTTGGAGGCAGAAAGGCCTCTAGTCAACAAATCCGCAGGATTTTCCGACGAAGGGACATACTTGAACAGGGGGGAGACGCCAAATCTGAGGTTAACGTCCTCCAACATTTTTTTTATGTCCAGGACACGATTCTCCACAAAAATATTTCTTTTAGACCCCTTCCCATTTAAAACCCAAGATAAGGCTACTTGCGCATCTGACGCAAAGAAAATAGAAAGGACGTTGATAGGCTTTAAGGCTTCAATAATCTTAGGAACAACTTTGAGAGCGAGATAGATCGCCATTAGTTCCAAAGTAGGTAGGGTTTTCTGCTTAATGGGAGCCACCTTAGCTTTAGCGAACAACAAGGAACATCGATTTCCTTGTTTAGCATATAAAGAAAACCCGTATGCGAGCTTAGATGCGTCGCAGAAACAAATAAATTCCACCGGGGAGCTCTCCTGCAACACGCGTCTGGGGAACTCAAATCCACTTAATTTACTAAGTTCCTTAGCAAGAGTTTGCCAAGGGATAGTAAATTTCTCAGGGATCTGTTGATCCCAGGACAAGTTGTTCTTCCATAGTTGGCTAACGAACGTCTTGCCCTGAATAGTAACTGGGAGAAGTAAGGAAAGCGGATCATAGATGCTGG
This sequence comes from Ascarosepion bandense, assembly GCA_037127315.1. Lineage (NCBI taxonomy): Eukaryota > Metazoa > Mollusca > Cephalopoda > Sepiida > Sepiidae > Ascarosepion > Ascarosepion bandense. Next base: position 6,636,528 of record JBBBDQ010000592.1, on the reverse strand, counting down.
AAGTCTGAGACAGAATCCCACGTTTAGTGCCTACCTCAAAGTTAATCTTAGTGGGCGCAAGTCTGATCGTATCTTGTCGAGGGGAATAATGATACCCCAGTACCTTTTCATAGGAGGGAAGGGGGGAGGTAATCGATCCTTCCTCTGACATTTTATTTTGTAAATCCGCACAGTTGGAGTTACAGGATTGAAGATCGAATCCTGCGTCCTTCAACCTGTTACGAACAGTACTATACACAGAAAGGAGAGATTTGGAATCGCAACTAGTGGTGACCAAATTGTCAACATAAAAATTGTTGGAGATTACTGCAGAGGATATATCAGAATCATATCTCTCCACGTGAAATTTAAGGATGCAACCCAGAATAAAGGGACTTGCATTAAAGCCAAAAATGATGGAGTTGTACCTGTAGGTATACAGTTTGTCATTTACCTTGAGAAAAAAACAAAACCTATTTTTGTCCTGAACAGTTCTCAGGCGAATTTGGAGGAAGGCCTTACGAAGGTCTCCTAAAAGAACATAGTCGTTCTTTCTAAAAATCAACAACAAGTCCAGTAGCTGCGCTGTTAAGTTAACTCCAGCGTATGCTGCATCGTTAATTGAAACACCCCCCCGCCGTTTCAACGAACAATTAAAGACGGGGCGGATTTTCGTAGTGACCCCAAGACCCTCTTTAATAACGGGCCGGTGAGGAATCCAACAATAGTTCTTAAAGTCCCCAGGAGGAACAGAAAACGGTTCGACAATACCGCAATCCTCGTATTCTCTAAAAACTCGCAAATACTCGTCATAGAGTCCCTTCTTCTCCAAGGAATCTGCCACCCTATGCATTATTTTTAGGGAAGGCACATAATTAGAGTCCACCCGAGACAATTTATCTCGGTCCCAGGGCAGATTCCACATAATATCTACCATTTTTCAAAACTATGGATTTCTTGAAGTCGTCAATTTTTTCTTCATCATAGGAAGATAAAGTTTCGCTCTCGTCGATTCCAATAGACTCGAGAGAGAGAAAATGTTCAAATCCGCGTTCAACAGAGGAATCCTCGAAAAATGGACCAAGTGGATCCGAATACGAATATACCGGACTTAAGGCACTGTCGATTAAGAACGACGAACATTTAGGCAAGGATTCAATAATTCGATTAAAGGGAGGGCACCCTTGCTTATCCTCCTTATAAAATACCGGCTTCAAAAAATGGTGCCCATAGCCGAAGGGAATGATTTCGTCAGAAATTCTCCATGCAGTCCCATTCAGACATTCAACCAAATGCGAATCCTTCAACTGCTGGATTAAATCCAAACCGACAAGGCCTTGTAGATCTCTACCGTTCAAATCCTCATAGCCATTACCGAGATGAAATCCTGCCTCCTTTATATTAGAGGTAATCTCATCAAATCTCGGCACTTGAAACTTGAGGTTAAGGTTGTCCGCAAATAAGGCAGAGAAGGGAAAAGGTTTTTGAGACCCTAATCTAATGGAGACATTAAGTTCAAGAAGGTCCACCGACCTGGTTCCTATGAGGGTGTTAACCGGCATTATCACGGGTTTCGGTACTAATTTTTCCCGAGGACACAATTTTTTTAAAATAGCCCGAGAGAAAAACGATTTTTGACTTCCAGAGTCCAAGATACAGTGGAATGAGACGGGACGCCCTTCACCTTTCATGGACACTTTAATAACTGGAAATATACAATTTTCCAGGTCTGACAGTGTAGTCTTTCCCACAAAGGACTCTAAGGCCTTAGGGCACATAACCGTGTAATGGTTTTTCAGTCCACAAGTATGGCAGGGATAGGGAAACCCTCGGTTTCCCTTACATTCCTGGTCAGAGTGACCACCCAGGCATCTGGAACAGATTCGTAGGTCCTTAGCTCGACGAACCTTTGATTCGTGGTTAGGATATTTTGGGCAGTCCTTAACGGCATGGTCTGCTGAATCACACAATTTGCAAACCCTTCTGCCTTCCCTAACGCTAGTCCGGGTATTTGTGGGATCCGTACCCTTTTTGGGATTGGAATTTTTATGGCTCGACAAATTGGGTCGAGGCTCAGATGAAGAAGAAGCAGAAAATGGCGGCTTGAGCGGGCCACTTTCCCGCCTTTTATCAACTAAAGGCGCCGCTTGCAAAAATTCAATAATGTCGAAAAGGTTGGACATAATTGCTAAAAGGGAAGGATAACGCTCCTTCGTTCGCGACATTAATTCCCTTCGAACGCTAACTGGGAATTTTCGGAACAGAATATGGGCCACCATTGACCCAGAAGTGGAATTTTCCGAAAAAAAATCTGTTCCAAAGGACTTGTCCAACTCAGATAAGTCAAGCTTTACTTGTTCTACACAAGTTTTAAGCTCATCCAATTTGGTTATTTGCACCGGTAGTGGAATTATTTCCTCAAAAATACGGTCCTTAATAAGGGAAGGATTCAGGAATTTTTGCTTTAAGCTATCCAATGCAAATGTGTAGTTCTCGGGGGAAACATCCAAATTAGAAATTAAATCAAAGGCTTTCCCCTTCAACTGCGACTTGAGAATCAACATCTTGTCAGCATTTCCCAAGTTGGCTGTGCAGAATTCGAACCTTCTGAGAAATGTCCGAAATTCGAATTTATCGGCCGAAGGAGACCCGCAGAAGTTAGGGCACTCCAATTCCAATTTTAAATGTTGAAGAGAGGCAGGTTTTATATTTTTGCCGCTCTCTCGACTAGATTTTAGCTCAAATAATGTTTCCCTAATAGAGGAAGAAAAATTTTCGGAGTCATTACAAAATGACAACCGTTCCTCTTCGGGAGACTTTAAAATGATTTGGTCAAACAAATTATCCAAATCCCTCAGCCAACTCAGGATATCCTTCTCTCTTGCCTCAATGGTCGATAGAGAGGAATTACTATCCTTGAGCCAGCTTACCGTACATTGGATACGAAATTTCTTTGCTTCGATCTTATTAGTCAATTCCCTCAAGGCCGCCATTGTGTCGCCCGAAAGGATACCAGGATAAGATACGACGCGAAGAGAGGAGAGAGAGGAATGGTTACTGCTCAGTCAGTCAAAGGGAGGTAACTTTCCCCTTCCCCCACCAATTGGCAAACGAAAACTAATAATTAGGGGGAGAAAAAAATTTTTTTTTTGTAGCAGACAGGAAGCAATTCAATATATATATAGCTGAAGAATAGCTAAAAAAAATCACACAAATAACTATTCTGGAAGGGAATTATTAATTTGCAATCAGTTATTTAAACGTTAAACCAAAATTTACAACAGATTTTATGCAATAAGGTTATAGAATGTAGCAAATTGTAGCTAAAATATCACATTTTTTTCAATAAAAGCTATAACTCAGCTTATTCCTTGCAATTAAAGCTATTTAAACGTTAAATTACATTCAGCAAGTTTTTTGCAATAAAAGCTATGACTTAGCTTAAAAATCGAGCAGTTTTTGCAATAAAAGCTATCGAACAGTTTTTGCAATAAAAGCTATCAAATCAGTTTTTGCAATAAAAGCTATGTGAGAAATATTCGCACATAACTCAGTGCTTAGGCAGTGGAAGGAAACAGTCAGACAAACAAGACATACCTGATAAAGTGAAACAATTTATTGTCTTGCAAAAACTGATTTTTGCGGCTACTTCGTAGCCTGGTATAGTCCTTCTCGCTGCGTAGCTTGTTAGTTCCTTCGTCTGAGAAGGGTATGGGAAAACACGAGGAACGGCGGTCCGCGACGTACAGGAAATTCTGGGGTCAGCTTCTTCTGCAGTTCCATTCGGTCGAAAGTCGATAGTTCTTAGAGAATTTTTCTCCCAGATGGATAGGCATTGCCCAAAGGGTTTCCTTATAAGAAAGGAAGGATGTCGAGATATTTTCTCTGTTAAGGTTGAGGCTGTTAGCCCAATGGGTCTCCAATACTATGGAGAGATGGTCTCGATATAGCGAGACATGAGGGTGCCAATTGTTGGCCCCGCTGGTTGAATCTCGGCACGTAGATCTCCGAAGCTGTCCGTGCCAACCGAGCAAGCAAGTCTGTCCAAAAAAAAAAAGGGTTAAAAAAAGGCGCGAGCCTCTTCCTGGCGTAAAGGCCCGCCTCAAGTCCAAGACGAGGTTCGGGTCTTCGGCCAATCAGGAGACCTGTTATATCTGTAAATTTCCAACAATATCTTATTGTAAGTTCAAGTAACTTACCACATAAGACAAAGCCTCCTAATAATCTCCTAAGTGCATTTACAGCAGTTTCAATCTCTATTTTCTGATCTAGAAAACTTGATATCTCGACTCGGTTGAGAAGAACTTGTGGGGGATTTGGTATTTGCTGGGTTGTATGTTGATTATTTCCCCCACAAATACAACACTCTAATTTTGCAGTCGCGCAAAGTGAAGGAATAATTTACAACGGACATTCAACAACAAACAATTTATTATTTGACAAATAAAATTGTATGTAGAAACCAACAAAATACATGATTCTAAAATTGCCTTTTTGAGAAATATAAACTTGGCAAGAAGTTGATTTTTGTCCAAAAACGTGTATATGTTAGCATTATCAGAGTCTGTAAATAAGCCTTTCCTACTTACATTTTGGTGCGTTACAGTTGGCGACAACGTGTCGCGTTGCTCAAAGAAAATTTGTCGGCTTATTCTTTTTAAGGTCCTTGGAGCGAGGTCACGAACTTTTGGCATGGAAGAAATGACATGGCCGGCAAAGTATACGGTGTCATGCGGACTTAATGGCCTGCTGGGTGACTGCTTGATGACTGCATGATGACTGACCTATCTTTCTAACTGTGTGTATTATATACATTAATAGGGGATCAACTAATCTTCCTAACATTAGGGTGTGAAAACATTTACTGACCAATCAGATTTATTATTTTACTATTTTGTTTGGGGCCTAAATATTTTTGTATTAATTTACTTCTAAGCCTATTTTTCTAGAATGTTCTTATTCTAAGTTTTTAGCTGATTGGTTGAGAAATATAAAAATGTAATCTAAATTCTACTGCTGTTTTGATCCAATTTATCTAGAATGTTCTATTGTGTTTTTGTTGCTTATTTTAATAAAAAAAAAATGTATCCCATAAACTACAGAAATAAATTCCGCGGCTTGGCTATTTACTAAGATTTTATATATTTGACAAAGTCGAGATATATCTATTTTTAATTCGTACCTTCGTGTATCAAATCAAAGTACTGGTAGGAATCAACTATTTCTTTCAGCCCCTCCCCACCGGCAAAATGTTTAGTTGACAGAACACTTATTTTCCAAAACATTTTCTCTGCGGCACGATAATTTATTTTAAGGAATTCAATTTCCCCCCGCTTATTTTCTACGTTAAAATATTCCTATGGGCAAAAATGTTTGAGACAGAAAAAAAAAAAAAAAAAAAAAAACGGAGTCAGAAATTGGAAATACACTGTTGTGCAAATGAATTGAAACATAACGAATAATATCTTCCTATGATCTTTCAAACTTTCCCTGATCACGTATACGTCGTCTCATGACGTTGTTTTTATCTTGCGTCCGCATTTTTCTAGTTTTGGACTAATGGATCCAGTTTCTTTCTTTGCCTTGATGACACGACTGACAGTTGAAAGGCTGACACCAACACTATCCGCAATCTCTCTGTAAGGCTTGCCAGTGTGCTCTTGAAGAGTTACAATTTTCGTACGCTTCGTTGGAGTAACGTTTGTCGCAGCCTATGGCCGTAGAACAACTAATCGATAGTCGAAACAATAGTGTCTGGGCATGGAAAACATCTGATTTAATGACGATCGACGTAATATTTTTCAAGGAGAAACAAATGTAGAAGGCTGACGCCTGTTATCATTCACCCCGAAAATTGAAAAAAAAATATTACAGCACATCACTACAAATAATCTTATCTGTGGAAAAAATCAATTACATCCTGTAACTTCAGTGGGTATAAAACTGGCGATATGGTGAAGGAAAAAAAAACTAAAGTAGTTGTTCCAATTAATTTGCACAAGGGTGTACTTAATTAAAAAAATAGATAGACAGACCTTAATATATATATATATATATATATATATATATATATATATATATATATATATATATATATATTAATACAGGTTTCATTGAATAATATAGACAAGTTCTGTCTATTTTGTGTAAGATCCGTTCGTATGATCTGATTAGCTTGATAGTGTTGTCATGGAAAGACGACAAGAAATCGCAATAATTGTTGCTTTTTTATCAGGTCTGAGCTTTCGGCTTACATAAGCCATTATCAAAGGATGAACATTTAATGTTCAGTGAACGTAGAACATTTAAATTATTATGAACAGAGTGGAGTCATACAGAGAAAATTAGACAGGTCCATTTTTTGTGTCGCACATGGCTGTAGGCCGAGAAGGAATGGTGGTAGTAGATTTTTTGTTCAATTGAGTGTATAGTGGCATGAGGGATTGGTCTGGGGGACTGCTGCTACTATGGTGTAGGGGGTAAGTATAATAACTATGACCTCTCCCGTCGATTATAGGCATTGAAGTATGTTAGTAGAGGTGTTGAAATTTATTTTATTTAGGCTAGGTTTAAACTGTTTGATGTAGATAGCTTCTAGAATTTTAAGTTTTCGTTTATTATTTTCTTGTCTAAGTATGTGCGTATTTTCAACAAGTGTTTTCCTAAGAAGTGTGTGTTGATAGCCGTGGTGTTTTAAATGTCGGAATATATATATATAAATACTACCGGGCAAAATTAAGTTACCCAATTTTAAAAAAATGATTTATTTCATATTATTTTTAGTATTTTTTGCCAAGTGAATAATTCTAAATGAAAATAGAACGTTTGTTTTTGTTATTATTACTTTGCAAACTTTCACAAGGAAGCCAGGAAGCCTTTGCTTCGGCCAGCCAATAATAATAAGAGACGAGCATGACGAAGGGAACACAAAACCTAGACACCAGAACAGTTCATTTGATGCAGTATTAGCAAAAGAGCCATTTTATTTTCACTTGACAATAAGTACTAAAATTAGTATGAAATACATCATTTTTGAAAACACTGGTGTGGCCTAATAATTATGACTGGTAATATATATATATATATATATATATATATATATATATATATATATATATATAAATCACTTGTTTCTGATGAAGGACCGAGGACGGTCTGAAATATAAAAATACAATAAAAATAAACAAATACTGTTTAAAAAAGTACGTTTTTAAATTCAAAACTTTTTATTAATATTCTTTCCTATACATATTAAGACAGTATACGTGGATGATCATCACTATATATATATATATATATATATACGAAAAAAATCGCAAGATCGCCAAGACCTACCGCGGTTTCGCACAACGGCTCGTCAGGGCAAAGGCAGACCAAGGACAATCAAATAAATAGACACCTATTAAAGACTAACCCATTTGGGGAAGGGGGTGTTCGAAGAAAAAAAAATTGGGGGGGGTCACATTAAGGTCCGATACACTAAGCAAGAAATTTTATTTTGTGGATTCTACACTTATTTAGTATTTCTGTTTTAGCGTTAATAAGTTTGTTGGCAGGTTCAAATTTAGCTATTGCTAGCTTCTCCTCGTCACATACCCTACAAAATTTATTGTTTTTATTATCGTTAGGGCACTTTTTTATTATTTCCCATTTCAGAATGGGGTCCTTTTTAATTTTGGTTTTTATTTCCCATACATAGGTAGATAGCCGAGGACAATAACGGTGTTAGATTCTGCTGGTTATTCGTGGTCCTTAAAAATTACTTGTGTAAGATTTTAAGATTTGAATACGTACAGAGTCGATTTTATTATTATTATTATATATATATATATATATATGTATAGATTTTTGTTTAAAAACTGGGGTGGCTGGTCTAATATTTATGGCCGGTAGTGTAGATAAAAAGAGTGAGCACGTATGAGGATCTATAGAATTTTAAACTGAACCAGCACACACACACACACACACACACACACACACACACACACACACACACACATATATATATATGTTTAAGGGGTAGCAACCTTTCTTTTAAGCCTATTTCGTTAAAAACGACCGACAAGGAAGATTTTATTGATCTTTATGTGCAATTTTTTCAGTATTCTAGCATCTTTCCTTTTGTTGCAAATAAAGAATGTAAAAATGTTCTGTAATTAATTTTTCAAGCGCTTTCAGCCATTTCTCAGGCCATTCTCAACATAACACTCTTGAGAATATTCAGAGAAGTAGCTGAAAGCGCATGGAAAAATAATTATTTTCTTTATCTCCAGCAAAAAAGAAACATGTTAGAATAATGGAAATGTTTTTTTTAAGTTATAAAATCTTCTGTTTCGGTTGTTTTTAACGAAACACACACACACACACACACACACACACACACACACACATATATATATATATATATATATATATATATACAGTATTGTGCAAAAGTATTAGGACAAGAACTATTTTATCTTTTATGAGGCATCAAAATAAAGTTTAAAATCACTCTGGTAGTGTGCAAAAGTATAAAGACAGAGGTGATTTTTCTAAAAACCTCATTGAAATTCAAATACAGGGTAAAAAGCGAAACGTTTGTAAGAATTATTTAATTAAAAAGGAAGAGGAAGGAAGACATTGGAATTTGAATTGGCCCCCACAAAGCCCTGATTTCAATCCTATTGAACATCTATGGGCTATTTGAATAAAAAAATTGAAAAATCTAATGTTAACTTGCAAGACACACTTTGGGACCAAATACAAGCTGCTTGGCAGGAGATACCCTTAAATACATTGAAGAAGTTTGTAACGTCAATGCCTGACAGAATGAAGGCTGTGATCAAAGCAAAAAAGCTATTGTACTAAATATTACATTTATTTTGTAACAAGTATTTTTCCCGTTAAAGCATTTCTTGAGAAAATAAAATAAAATTACTTTAATTTAAATGTTTATTTTCTGTCAATATGCCTCATAAATGATAAAATAGTTCTTGTCCTAATACTTTTGCACAGTACTGTATATATATATATTAGATGCTATTGCACTAGCCTCAGTCTGCCCACTAGAGAGCTGTAATTTCACTAACATGTCTCTTTACTTAATTATGCTGAATTTATCAAGGGCCTGTTCTTTGTGTAGGGCCAGGAAGTTTTTCCCGTCCGAAACAATCCTGCACATATACAAATCTATCATCCGCTCGTGCATTGAATATTCCTGCCATATCTGGTCGGGTGCTCCTGCTATCCACTTAGGTGTACTCGACCAAATCCAACGGAGAATCTGTAATGTGATCGATTCCGACTGGACAGCTAGGATACAGTCGCTTTCTCACCGACGCTGTGTGGCTTCCCTGTGTCTCTTCTACAAATACTTTCACGGCTTCTGCTTCGATGAGCCTAGCTCACTGGTACCCCCTATATATGAATTTCCTCGAGCCACAAGATTAGCAACTTGGTCCCACTCTTTTATTGTGAAACCAATGTTCTACTCCAGCAGCTTCTTTTCTCGCACTCCCCCCCCTGTGGAATTCTCTTCCGCATACTTGCTTTTCTGACGCCTATGATCTCCAAGAATTTAAATGTAAAGTCAATAGTCATCTCCTGTCTCACTAACTTACATCTCTCTCATGCGTTTTTCTTTGTCCACCCCACTCTCATCAGTATCCTCTTCCATCTCATACTCTCTTCCTGACAGCCCCTGCAGCCTCTCACTCTTCATAACATTCCTCCTATGTAACCCCTGCACAACAGTGGCAATAAAATGCCTTGCTTGGGGCGACACGATTATAAAGAAAGATCTCCTGAAAAACGATGTTGGACACTGGATCGTACTGGCTGACAAAGCATACTAGTAAGCATTTTTGTACTGCATTTGGTTTGGTTGTATGCGATTAAAATTGTCGAAAGGTTTTGGTAGCACTTCGTATAAGCCCACACAAACACCCTCTCTCATACACATATGCGTTAAGATGCGTATATTTGTCTGTATTCGCGAGGGAATTATTTAAAATTTGTATGTGTATAATTTCTCACTAAGACGTAAGGGTGTGGGGACTGAGTGTCAAGGAATATGAGAAAAAGAAAACATCAATGAGAGACAATAATAATAGAAGACATTATTATCATAGAACTTACGGTTACACTTAGTCGTTTCTGTAAAATGATAGGACCTTGCCACGTATTAGTCAGTCAAGCACCAGATGTGATGAACGCATGTGCGATCATGTCTCGAAAACGACATGACTGAGTAGACGATTTTCCCTGCAGTAGGTTGCCATTACTTTCTGTGGTTGATTGGTTGCCAACCAAAGCTATAGAACCCTTTCTGTCTTGCTATTTAATCGATAGCCGGAGAAGTGGTGGATTAATACCTTTTCCTAGGGTATTTTCGCGTAAGTGAATACAACTAATTCAACTGGAATTCGAACTAGGCTCTCCGATTTCTCATATCAAAACGATGTCTACTGCCCGACAACCTGTACTTGTTTAGTACTAAGCTCAAGTTCCTAAAGTTTAGGCTCTATAGAGATAAGCCTATTAGAAAAAATTACTATGAAAATATTTATAGAAAAGGCACAAAGAAACAGCGTTACGTATTTAATACAAAAAAATCTATCTAATCTAAATCTATCTAAACTTATTTATAAATGGAACATTGTGTGTGTATCCGTGACATATAGACTCCGAAATGGCTGAATCGATTTTCTTGAAAACTTACACAGTTGTACTAGAAGCGTTTGTGTCGATATACCTCCGATAAATATCGAAAATCGATAATCGAAAACTCGCTTATAGAAGGAGTGGTCCAATTTTAATCAAATTTGATACACTCATAGACAAAGACATAAGAAACGATATTCAGAAGTTTCAAGGTTGCAGTTCTTACAATAGTGCAGAAAATTTGATATCGATACGAGGAAATCAAAATTTGACTTACATCCATTCATGTTTCTTTCAGTCTACGGTTTCGCTTTAACTGGAAATAACTATTGCTTTTTAGTCTTTCGTGCCAACGTCCAAAGAGTTTGAGCTCCAGGACCATGGATTAGTTTTAAAGCTTTCATTACACCCAAGCAACGCCGGGCTATACTGCCAGTATATATATATATATATACTTGAAACAAGCATATTTTTGTGCCTATGAATGCGTCTTTTTTTTTAGTTTACGTGTCAGTGAAGTATCATTTGTGATATACGCTTCGGCGTATATCGAAACCTAACTGTCTGGATAAAAATCTTTCCGTAGTAGGTTGCCATTAATTTCTGTGGTAGACCTGTTGCTTGCTAAGGATACAGAACCCAATCTGTCCTGCTATTTAACCATAGTTGAAGGAAAGAAACAGATAATTACCTTCCCGAAGGATATTAGCGCGAAAGTGAATGCAAGAAATATCAACTGGAATTCGAACTCGGTTCACCGATTTCTCGTTCCGAGCCGATATCCACTGCAGCACAACGCGTGTACTCTTGTACAAGAAAATTAAAGTGTCGGCACAGTTAAATTATTTCTTTCAGTTCAATGATAGACTTCCAATTTCGTACGACACGCTTGTTACTTTTAAAATTATTTTCTCCGTGTCACAGTTATTTTGTTCTCGGAATTAAAAATACCCCACGTATTTTATAAGCTGATTAAAATGCACTCTGGTGAAGCTATTCCGAACTGCACCTGTATTTGATACCAAAGAGTAGAAGGTTAGACAGAGGACAACAATAAATGATAACGATTTACTGAATAGAAGAGAAAAAAAATGAAGTGGAGAGAGAGAGAGAGAGAGAGAGAGAGAGAGAGAGAGAGAGAGAGATGTATGAAACTACAAGGAAGAAAAAAGACAGAAACAGAGAAGACTATTACTACTACTGCTACTACTTATAATAATAATATTAATAATAATAAATAGTAGTCATAATAAAGAATCAGAAATATTAAAATCGTGAGCAGTTATGGGTTGTAGAAAGAGAAACGTGAAGAGAAAGCGAGATAGAGAGAAGAAAGTTAATGAAACGCTAAAACGAACGAACAGTAAGAGAAAGAATAAAAAAGTACAAAATCAGAAGAGTAGATAAAGCAGGAGTGGGCGGATCTAAAGTTAGTAGAGAAAAGATCAATAAATAGACACACAGACTATGCTGAAGATGATGGGCGTCTATTGATCAATAAAATTGGTGTTTGCCAAATGGAACTTGAAAACTAATTATATAGAAACGCTTTAAATATCCGATGACTTTTAACGCAACCAATATAATTGTTTAAATATAACATTTCTGAAAAACGCATACAATCGTGTATGTGTGTGCGTGTGTGTTTTTTTGTTTATTTGTTTGTGTTTTTGTTTGTGTGTGTATTTGCTTACGTTTTTGTCTGTTTGTGTTTGTTTGTTTGTGTATTTGTTGGTTTGTTTGTTTCTGTGTTTGTTTGTGTGTGTTTCTGTTTGTGAAGAGTTACCCAGAGGTAAATTTAAACTAATTATTTAGAAATGCTTTAAATATCGAATGATTTTTCGGATATGCAGACACGCCGAATGTTTATGTAAATAACATCTGCGCATGCGCGCACAGCCACCTATATTGACGTTTTATTGATTGATCGAATTTGGTGTTGGTCAGATGTGATATGAAAATTAATTATATGAATAACTGTCGATTTCGTATCTATTCACACACGCAGTATAACCGTTTCCCGCTGATCTGAAGTGGAAAGATTATATTGAACTAACTGCTAGGTCTCCTGTGAGGAAAGTTGATTCACTGTGTCGTGCGAGACAATTTTTCTCGCCAGAATCTATCTTACACATTTATAAGTCTACTATTAGTCTTTGTGATGCAGTGGATATCGACTCGGAACGAAACATCGGAGTGCCGAGTTCGAATTCTGTTTAAATTCCTTGCATTCACTTACGCACAAATACCGTTGATAAATGTATTAATCCGTCTCTTCCCTTCAGTTATGGGTTAAATAATAGAACAGATTGGGTTCTATAGACTTGGCTGGTAACCAGTCTACCGCAGAAATGGCAATCTACTGCGCGATAATCTTCTGCCCGGTCAGTCATGTCTCTTTCGACACATGATCGCCCAAAGCGTGTATCACGTATAGCACTTAACTGATTAACCCTTGTATTGAATATTACTATCACATCAGGTCTGCAGCTCCTGTTATATATTTAGGGATTGTTGTTAAAATCCAAATAAGAATATGCAATCTTATTGATCCTAACCTGGATTATTGTAATTTTTTATTTTTATTTTTATTATTTAATATTATTTATTATTATATATTATTTATGTTACTGAATTGTAATATTGTAATGATTTAGTATGGAAATTTATATGCATGTTTCTTATTTATATATTACTAGAATCATAGCCCGGCGTTGCCCGTGCAACTCAACATTTTAGTTGTAGGAGAAAATGCCACTTTTTATTTTACATATTTTTTTTTGTTTGAAAAAAACACTCTTCGGAAAATATTTCTTTTGTTTCAAAATTACGGGGAAAAATATTCACATTTTTTTGTTGTTGACCAAATGAATTTTTAAAACGTCGAAATAAAAATTAAATATAAAGGCTTATTTTTTTTATTTTTTAACAAAAAATATTTTAGTCGCGTTTGACACGTGTGATTTGATTTCTGTGACGTAATTCAGCAACCGTTTTAGATCTTAGATGTTTTACGGAGCAAATGTAAACAATCGGCTCCATTGGTCAAAAGTGCGAAAGAGAAAATGGCTGAACTTAAACTCAAAAAGTATGTGTCGACCTGGATTCCCTGTAGATATGTGTCCCTAGAAAGTTTGAATGGCGTAGTTTAAAAAATGTAGGCGTGCCTAGGGAACAGTCACACACAGACTCACAGATTACCTTTTATATATATATATATAGATTACTTAATTATGTTATTGAAATAATTTTAATATATAGATATTTAGTATTTTACTATTTCATTGAAAGATTCTAACTGTTAACATATTTTTTTTGCTTATTAATTTTATATATTATTTTTGCTAGAGTTTTAAACGGAACTATATTTCGTTTTTATGATTCCAGACTCATAAACGCACACATACATACATGATTCTCTCATACACATACATACATACATACATACATGATGCTCTCACGTTATTTAGAATAGAAATTAATTCCATCACTTGATACGTACATGCCTTATTTCACATACTAACTTTACGGACTCATAAACGCACACATGATTTCTCTTATACACATATATTCATACATGATTCTTTCATTTTATTTAAAAAAAAAAAAGAAAAGAGAAAATAGTTCCTATCATTTGATACGTATATACAATACTTGCTACACATTTTGAACGGAAATATATTTCGTCACTGTCATTCACACATATAAACGTTACCGACATATACCCACACTTAATTCGTTTATAGATTAAATACGCTTGACACGGACCATTTTCTCTTATATATACTTACATTCATGATAAGCATCTAATGTTTTTATTATGCGTTGGCACATACAGACACACGTTTTTTCTTCTACATTTAATATTCTTCCACGCGTGATATGCTTTATCACGTATCACGTGTGATATGCTTTATCACACGTAACACGTATCTGACCAATGAAGCCATACCTCAATCAGCATACTGTCTCTTAGATTTTTAAATCATTCGTTTTTATTGAATCCTTGAAAAAGCTTGTTAAAGTGAAACATGTTAGATTAAAGACACATTTTTCGTACTTGTTCTTTACTTATTCTATCTATCTATCTATCTATCTATCTATCTATCTATCTATCTATCTATCTTCATATAGATCACACCTATCTATATGAATATGTCAGCTCTATCATTGATATTGAGCGATTTCAAATAAGCAGCACGCATATATATAATATATAAATAAAATAATATATATAACAAATTGCATATATATATATATATATATATATATATATATATATATATATTTCACACACGCATACACATACACACATACATATATATATACAAGGTGTTCATAAAGTCCATGTGCACTTTAAAAATTTATAACTTTATTTGTATTTGAGATAAAAATAATCTGTAAAAAAATGAGCTTGAACAATTAAACTTGAAAGATAATGCAGTGTTTCAACAAGATGGAGCTCTTTGTCACTTTGCTCTGCGTGTTAGACAGTTTCTAAATCAGGAATTTCCTAACAGATGGATCGGAAGGGGTGAACCATTTTCTTGGCTTTCACGTTTGCCAGATTTGACTCCATCAGGTGTTTTTATGGGGACATGTGAAAAGAATTTTGTATGCAACCAAGCCTAGTTCATTAGAAGATTTGAAAGCTAAAATAACTAATGTGATTTCAGGCTTTACTTTAAATCAGTGAACTGCAAAACCGTATCACCCTTTTTATTACTAATGATAGAGGACATGTGGAAACTGAAATAAAATTTCTATAAAAATTTAAATAAATAAATTTAAATAAATTAAAATTAAATAATTTTTTAAATAAATTTTTAAATAAATTTTTAAATAATTTTTTAAATAAATTTAAATAAATTTAAATAAATTAAATTTCTATAAAAATTTAAAAATTATACATTTACATCTTTCTAATTCTTTTGAAAAATTATATTTATCGCAGATACAAATAAAGTTATAATTTTTTAAAAGTGCACACGAACTTTATGGACACCTTTTATATAAATACATATATGAGTTTGTGTGTGTGTGTGTTTGTGTGTGTGCTGGTCTATGCATGTGTTAGTTGTTATTCATTGAACCACCTGCTAATCATCACACATAGCACATCGGAGAACTGAGTTCAAATTTCAGCCGATTTCATTGTTATCACTTATGCGCACATAGCATTGAGAAAGGTATGAATCCATCTCTTTGTCTTCCACTAGCTATGGGTTAATTAATAGGACAGGCTATGGTCTTTCGCTCTGCGTGAAAACCAGTTTATGAGAAGGACAACTCTGAATTCAAATCTTGAGGTGGGTCATTTAGTGATCTTGTAATACACTTTGTGCTCAATTTCTCTGTATTCGATTCTTTCAAAAAGTATATTTGGTTCTGCACAAATCGTGACCTTTGTAATAAAAGTATATGTGCAGGTGGTGCTGGGTATGACGGTAACCTGCATCAGGCAGCAAGGCCTCTGATTGGATTGCTGTAAGGAGCATGGAACTACCTCTTAATTGCTGTTGTTACCATATCCACCCTGATCTGGAGTGGTAGCGCGTGTTAGGGCCCAAGCTATGGGCAAATAGTTTATCCCTAAATTGGGGTTAAAACACTATGAAAGTATAAAGATAGACTTTTATAGTAAAAATTTCAGAAATATTTTATGGAAGGAAAATATTTATCATCAATATTTTTTTGGGGAAAAATATTACCAACAATACATATTTGAAAGAAAACGTATTACCAACAATACATATTTAAAGGCAAAAGTATTACCAACAATAAATATTTGAAGGAAAAAGTATTACTAACAATACATATTTGAAGAAAGAGTAGTGTCAACAATACATATTTGAAGAAAAAGTCTTACCAACAAGTCATATTTGAAGGAAAATGTATTACCAACAATACATATTTGAAGGGAAAAGTAGTGTCAACAATACATATCTGCAGAAAGAAGTACTACCATAAATACATATTTAAAGGAAAAAGTATTACCAACAATACATATTTGAAGGGAAAAGTATGACAAACAATACGTATTTGAAGGAAAAATATAAGCAACAATACATATTTGAAGGAAAATGTATTACCAAAATTACATACCAACAATACATCTGACTCTCAACAAAAACCACTTTACAAAAATACGTCAAAGAAAGCTGATCTATAAACTTATTTCTTACAAAGAATATATATTCTATTCATACAAATCTATTAAAAAAATCTTGTCGGCATAAAATAACCCATTGAGGTTGATATGCCGTAAAATAAACCAAACCAAACAAGATAAATTTTCGGCATAAAATTAACCCACTGAGGTTGATATGTTGCTAAACAAAATCAACTAACCAACCAACGTCGAAATGTTTAAACTATGCACTTTTTAGATTGACAAATGGAACTACTCGTCTAAGATTGACCAATCAATAAAAGCTAAAAATTGCGCGTTTGCATATCATTACATAGTATGGTGATTGGGCAAATGATCGGATTTCAGCATATTTACTACATTTGTCCTTGTATACGTCGAGTAATGCAACAAGGCCCATTGGTATGGCAAAGGACGCATTCCAGATGTTGAGTAGAGTATCAAGAGACAGGAAAATTTCGTTAAAAACAAAGAAAATAGTACCGAATTGCTAATTGAATTTTTCAATATGGCAATGACTATAGGACATGAAGATGAAGGAAAAACGTGAAACAATTGAAATTTGGTTTTACAGAAGGATACTGCGGATATCATGGATCGAGCATGTGAGCAATGATGAGGTTTTGGAAAGGATGAAAACTGAAAGAAAATTAATACTGAGCATCAGGAAGAGACAGCTAAAGTTCCTGGAACATGCAATGAGAGAGAAGGGCTTGGAGAAGCTGATACTAACAAGACAGATAGAGGGAAATAGAGACAGAGGAAAGCAGCGGATAAGATATTTGAAGGACGCGAGCAAGTGGATGACAGAACGGGGGTTGCGTGGTGTAACAGGAGAAAGCGTGCTAAGAGCCACCAGGGATAGGGAGACGTGGAAAACCACGATCACCTACATCCTGAAAAGACAAGACACATAGGAAAAGATACAAATCTTCTTTTTAGGACACCCTACAAATCTGTACTGACGCTCTTTATAGAGGTTATCTGGGTCCTTCTTTAATTCCAGAAATTTAGCTTTAATATTACCATGTATGCCAAATGTATAACACAATTTTCGATTCTATATATAGATTCTATACATCGATTATATAGGCTTGATTTGACTTCGTTTAGATTGTGATATCATTCGTGGTTGAGTGGTCTAAGACGCACCAGATCAGGTGGTTGCTTCCCTTATGTTGATAGGGGTTGAAGGTTTGAATCCTGCCGAATGACTCAAATTTTTGTACAAAACATTCTAGTAAATAATTAGGCCGGTAGAAATAAATATATAAATATACTGTTTGATTAAAAACAAAATATCTCCTCAAATACTAGTATCGATTAAAATAATGAAAAATAATGTTCACACACACACACACATATATATATATTTCTAAACATATTCTATTAAATATAAGAGACAATGAATGTCTATTATGTTTAATCATGAGCCGTGCTAAACGTCGTATTTTTGCTTTAATTTCAGTTGAAAATAAAGACAAAAATTCTCCAACATTTGGATAATTATTTATTGGTTTTCTTCTAAGCTTTCGGCTCACATGAGCCATCTTCAGAGAGGTAGTTTAAACTGAAATATTATAAAATCCACCATCACCGACGATTTTATTTTGTGTTGACATGATTAAACATAATAGACATTCATTGTCTCTTATATTTAATAGAATATGTTTAGAAAATTACTTGCTGCCTCGATATACTATATATATATATATATATATATATATATATATATATATATATATATACGAAGATCACAATAAATTAATAACTCCTGTTCTATTATGTTGGATATTGGTGGTATAGCATTAGAGGTTTGATTAATCCATACTTTCAATAGGTCAGTTGTTAAAACTATTTCGTTAATCATCGGGATTTTTCGTAATTACGCTCGCAAACCCTGATTGAGCACTCTGGGAGAATGGTAGACTTTGAAAAACAGTAGCTACTCTAGCATATACGCATCGTTCACTCAGCAAAGAATTAGAGCACTCTCAGCTATTGGGCGTGTATAATGATAATATACACGCACAAAAGTCTGCCTTCTTCTACCGAGCGCCCATAGCTTAGAGGTATAATCGCCGACTGACGCCAATTCAGTCAGGTTTCAATCCTGGGTTAAAAGCAATCGGATATCGGCAGCAAGGTATCTGATTAGAAGGTTGTGAGAACCATGGGGCCACCTCTTAATTGCTGATGTTCTCAGGACCACTCTGACCCAGAGTGGTAGCACCTGTTAGGGTCCCAGCTATGGGCAAATAGTTACCACCCAAACTGGGGTCAAAACACTATGAAAGTATAAAATTACACTTTTATAGAAATATATAGATAAAAATAGAATTTTATAAAAAAATATACATTTTTGAAGGAAAAATATTACCAACAATACGTTTAAAAAAAAAAAATTATACAATAACACATTTTTGAAGGAAAAAAAATATTCTCAGCAAAACATTTTTGAATACAAAAGTAGGAGACATTTTCAGTTTTCTAAAATAAAAAGAATGAAAACAACAAATTTTCATTAAAATCTGACTAAATTTTTTCACTATAACTGAACATTAAAAAAACCAAACCAAACCTTAAAACCCAACATTTTTGGCATTAAATAACCCATAGAGGTTCATATGCCGTTATTCAAATTCAAACTCAATATATATATATATATATATATATATATATATATAATGTGTGTATAGACCATTTCGTTCGATTAGTACTTGGAGTGAGTATGAAACAAGAAAGTCTTTAAGTAAATGGCAACAAACAGAACACTTCTACACTTCTTAGAACCAGGAAATTATATTTGAAATTTTTTAAACGCATAATGAGGAAAGATAGCTTAGAAAATTTAATCTTCATGGTGTATATTGTGGGCAAGAGAAATGGTGGAAGATAGCCACTTATCTAACAAGCTTGTGAATGGATGACAGAACGGAGTTGGGAGCCTTAGCAAGGGAGAGAAATACTGCTAAGAGTTACACAAGACGTTGTGGAGAGTCATAATCGCCTGTGACGGCACGTTGTACTTACATTGTAAATCTAATTTACTTTCTTTTTCTATTTTCTTTTTTCTTATCGTCATAATTTTCCCAACATTTGTAAATACTATTATTGGTCTTATGATGATTGCCATTGAAATCTTCACATTTTTTCTTGTCACTCTGTCTATTTTAGCGTTTCTTTAATTCGTTCTCTTTTCTTTGCTACATTCTTCTTTTGCTACCTCTTTCATCACTCTCACCATTTCGCTTTATTTCGCTTCCTCTTTCATCTGATCTTTTTCTTTTCATTTCAACCAGTTTTTATTTCATACGCCCCCATTTTCTTTCAAACTGTCAAGCTCTTCCAACCCTTTCTCTTCTCTTACCGCTTCACCTCCTATGATCTTTCACAATTTTCCCAGTCGCACGTCCCTGCCTGATCTCATATTGTGAGCCCGTCGGCGATATGCTCCAACTTCTGCTGTGTTCTTTTAACTTTACATCAAAGACAACTTTTCTTGATGGTCTCTATATTTCTTTTAACTTTTCCTACATCTTTACATGTAGAACTCCCCTTGAAAGTGCTGCTTCAAAGGTGGAGTTTTATTTCTCGTTCTTCTAGCATCAAGCACTCGATATTGCGAACCGTGTGCAAAATGCTAATGCAAAGTCGAAGACGCATTACTATTATCATCTAAAATAATTTCTCTACGTTCAATTCATTCATGATACAATTTTCTCATGTAATCGAAATTTTCATATTATTTGGACTTCTAAAATGGTTTACATATCTGAAATAACCCTTTTTTTTCACTTTTGTTTTTATTATCTATTTTCAACCCAGCCTTTAGTGCAACTGAAACATCAACAGAACTTTATTTGCGTATATTTCACCAGTGAAATTTTGCTTTTGTATCTTGTTTCTTCAATATTCCATTTAGCGATCTTGTTAAAATAGCACGCTACTTTGTTTAGATGTCTGATAGTAACTTTTCAGCAGTCAGTTCGATGTACCGTTAATTAACTAATTGAATCTCCTTTTTTTGTTTTTAAATAGAAACTAAAATATAAGGTTTAAACAGTGAAATTTAAATGCTTGTGGCACTATTTTATCAGATGCAGACATATTAAAATGCAGACAAGATCAGGTTAACTTTCAAATATTAGTTAAGACTGATAGATTAACTTAAAGTGATAGAAATCTATCTTGCTTGGGTCGAAATGATTAAAAAATAAATGTGTGTGGGGGGTGCGTGCGTGTGTCTGTGTGTCTTCATTTTAACGAACTCTACTCATCCAAAACCCTTGGTCCGATTTCAACCAAAATTAGGTCACTTGTCGATCATGATATGAACCTTTGATACACACAAAAAAAATTTCGAATCGATTTACATAGTATGGCCGTAATCACCGAAACACTTAGAATTTACGAACTCTTCTCTCCCGAGACGCCTTATGCGAATTCAACCAAAATCGGGTAACTTGCAGATCAAGGTACGAACCTTTGATACACACAGTGCTCGTCAAAAATCAACGACGAACATGATTTCGGGTGGTCTTTTACGCACTTTTATGCATTTATCTAAGACGTTTCACTCAAACTCAACCAAAAATCGAGTCACTGGTAGATCGAGGTATGATGCCTTGATAAGCGAACAAAACTTTCTATTGACACACATGATGCGGCAAAAATTAACAGAAAATGTTGCCTTTTGCGATCTTTTATTTCCCCGGAACGCTTAGTTGTATTCCAACAAAAATCGGGTCTTTTTTGTAACTTCTATCTTATCATATGGCATAAGAATTTCAGGTTTTCTACAAGGTGCCAACCCCCTTCGACTTTGCTGGGACAATGCAGCCACTTCCGCGTCACAACGTCATCGCATCACATTACAGGCTCCCATAACGTCCACTCCCGTTCTTCCAATTGTACATACATAATTCTCGTTTGTTGGCAAAATTGACCAACCATGAATCCCGTATTGCATATACAACAAAAACCAATACTTACTTCGCATTTTTTAAAATTACGCGTCACGGCAACCTCCTACTATAGCTTTTTGAATAAGCACTTAACCTTAAATTTCAACATAACCACTAAAAATCCTCGAGCACCGCTAGGCTATACAGCTAGTTATGAATAAAGATGAAAAACACGTAATTTTAAAACACTTAATACTGAATAAAACATATTTTATTTGTTTTTAGATAACTAATAGAATCAACGTAGTGGTAGATTTATTTATAGCAACCTATCTTTCTTCTAGAATTTAACAAAATTCAGTACTAAAAAATAAAAGCTGAACTTGATATCACTAGATAAGCTATACGAAGAAAACCTACCCCTATAGAGGAAATACGGGATTCAGTTCGAAATTCCCTAAAGGTTAATCGGATCTACAAGCACCTGATGAAGGCATGAGGGCACAACGGTCGAAAAGTTGCGATCATAAAATAAATTAGTAAATAAAAAAATACCCCAATGAAATCACGAAAACAATAGTTCACACGTAAAAAACATAGCGATATGACTTTTAACTAATTACTTTTATGTATTATCCGTGAATTGCCATGGATTATTGAGAAAAGTAGTGGAATATTATGAATACTCTGATTTTTCTCTTAAACTGGTTGCAACCATGGCTAAAAAGCTAAGTCCGGATGAAGTAATTGAGTTGTTTTTTTACAATTTTTTATAACATTCTAAGGTTATTCAAAGCCGAAAAATATTTATCGATAGTAAGAATTTGGGGGCGATAAAAATTACTTATTGATACAAGTACTGAGATTTATTTCTCCTAGACTGGTTGTCAACAAAGGCTCAAGAAATTCTTTTTGCTCATTAGCACACTAACCGGTTTTGAATTCAGTGCCATTTTTTCTAGAATGGTTATCAACTAGGGCTAAAGAGATTCAATCTGGTTATTAGAACAATAATTGATTTTGAATGCTGAGTTTTCCATCTAGAAGATTGGTTATCAAGTAAAGTTAACTGGTTTTGAATTCAGAATTGTATTCTTCTAGAATGGTTGCCAAACAAGGCAAGAGCTCCAAGTATGTCCTGCTGAAATGCATATTTACTTTGCACGAAACGTAACGAACTAGACTGGAATTCAAACTCAGTTCGTCGATTTTTTTCCAAGAATTGCAAACCAAACACTTTTTCGGAACCTAAGATCTCCTACAAAAGGTAGCTGAAGAGAGTGACAAGAAAGGACTACAAATAAACTGCAAGAAAACCGAATGTATGGTCACTAGCAAAAAGGGCAACCCAAAATGCCAAACACAGGTGGGGGATACAAAAATCAAGTAGGTACAAAAATTTAAACACCTGAGAAGTGTTCTAATAGAAGACGGAAAGTGTGGCACAGAGATTCGAAGGCAAATTGGTATGGCGAAGGAAGCATTCCAGAAGATGAGTAAAGTATTAAGAAACAGGACAATTTCGCTAGAAACAAAGAAGAAAGTACTGGATTGCTATGTGATGTCAGTTCTTCAATATGGCAGTGAATGCTGGACAATATCATCAAAGATGAAGAAAAAACTTGAAGCAACTGAAATGTGGTTTTACAGAAGGATGCTGCGAATATCATGGATTGGGCATGTGAGCAATGATGAGGTTTTGGAAAGGATGGGAACGAAAAGGAAATTAATATTGAGCATCAGGAAGAGACAGCTAAAGTTCATGGGACATGCAATGAGGAAGGAGGGCTTGGAGAACCTGATATTAACAGGCTAGATATAGGGGAAAAGAGACAGGGGAAAGCAGCGGATAACATATTTGAAGGGCCTGATCAGGTGGATGATAGAACGGGGGTTGCATCATGTAAATGGAGAAAGCGTGCTAAGAGCCACCAGGGATAGGGAGATGTGGAAATCCATGATCGCCTACGACCTGAAAGGACAGGGTACATAAAAGATTGAAGAAGAAGAAAAAGAAAAAGAAGAAGAAGAATGATCACCACAGTTATTTATTCTCATGTTGTGTAAATACATAGTTGTTTTAAACTTGAACGCGACCTGTTACATTTTCTACACATCCATGGATCCAATACTAACAGTTTCTTCGTTTGCACTTCTAGTTTGTGGAACCCTCTTCCGGCTTCTTCCATTTCAGTAAAAAAAAAAAAAAATGATTAATAATTAAATTCACTACCGTAACTTCCTTCATAGTGCTTTTTCTATAAATATGTTTGTATTAATTTATCTGATGGTATGTAGAATTTATGAATTTAAACGCAGCACTCGATTGGCAGCTCGGTCCCATTCATCTGAAATTGAACTCGGCTTCCTGATTTCTTGTTCCAAGCCGATATCTACTGCACCACAACGTACATCCTATGAATTCGGTTAGATATAAAAAAAATAAAAATTTTAAAATCCCCAGAACCCCTCATTCTTGCGCATGTGTAGTTGTAGTAACATAACAAATTATATATATATATATATATAATCATCATCATCAATTAACATTCATTTTTAGATCCGGTTAATTATTATTTGTCTCCTTAACTTCTGCTATTTTATTATCTCCTCTCTGCGTAGTAATCTATAACTCTAACCCACAAGGCCATAGCAAAAACTCGCTATGGGTTTATTCGAACTGAAGAAATATCAGTACCTTTTAATTGTTGACTACTGCTCTCGGTGAATAGAAATATCACCTCTCAGACGGACCAGCACAGTGGTTAAATACTGCAAGTTACAACACAAGGTATACCAGAGATAGTAGTATCTGATAATGTCCCCAGTTCGACTCAAATAAGGTTTTTAATTTCTCAAATGTTTATCGCTTCAGAAAATTCACTAGTAACCCACATTATCCACGAGGCAATGGAGAAGCTGAATGGGCAGTTCAAACGGGAAAGAACTTGTTAGAAAAGGCAAATGATATATACGTAGCATTTCTGAGTTACAGGAATACTCCCTTGAAACTTGTTTTTAGTCCGGCAAAACTGTTAATGTCAGCAATTCCCAGTTTTTTTCAAAGTTTTATCGAAGCAGAAATCTTACAAAAGTTTCAAAAGAATGGATATCAATATTAAAGCTAGACAAAAAAAAAAAATAGATTTCAATCAAAATACATCTAACAAAGATTCGCTCTAACCTAACTGAAAGACAGGCAAAGCACCGAAAAATTTCAAGGGGCCGTTGTAAAATTTGCCTCACCAAGGTCTACTTTAATTAAGACGGACAGTGGAAATTAACGATAACGTATTTTTCACCTTAGGCGAAAGACTGAACAACCGTCATCAACAAAAGTTATCACCCCACAAAACTTCCAATACAGTTAAGTTAAGACCTGTTTCGGATGCCACTTACTCGGAGAAATTGAGCCCAAATGAACTCAGGGAATCAACTCGGAACCCAAATAACTGAAATTGAAAAGCCGGTTTCCACCAGATATGATAGCAAGTCCAGATATAGATCTCCTCATATTGAAAGGTCTTTTTAAAAACAATGGAGGATGTGAAGTTAGTTACGGTTACCTCCCTTGTTAAGAAATTCTATATGCCCTTCGCTATAGAAACTGAACATCAATAGTGAGGGGGAAGAATTTAAGTTCTACGCGTTAACTAGGTTGGACTTCAAAATAAACAGTCAAAAACTTCACCTTCTCTTCTTACCCTCACCTGTAATGTAATATACTTAAATTACACCCCAATCTCCTTAATAATGCTTTGTCTCAGATACTTTTACATTCAATAACTCTGTGCGTCGTAGTGGCTTTATTGCCTTGTTTCGATAGAAATGATAAAAAATATTCATACTTTTTGAAACTAAAGAGAACACTTACTTGTATGTAAATAAGAAAATTTAATGCAAAATATTCTTGTTGGTTATGCTTTAAATTAAAACACTTATGTCAATAAAAGACTGTTGTTTAAATTTACACACAAACACATTATATATATATATATATATATATATATATATATATATATATATAAGAAGGTGAAAGAAGCTATTTATTGCGATAACCATATTTGCGCTCTCAGTAGTCATGTAATATAATCTATCAAGCAGTAATTAAGAGAAATTGTTCCAATCTGCCTTGCTGATAAGATATTTTGTATATTTCATCTGAGTCGGGCAAGGCACTTCGTCGGGTCACACGCTATAACTTCCTCATAAAAAACCTGCAAAAGTGCATTGCATAATGTCATTAGAACGACCTTATCAGTAACGGCAGCAGATGTAATAATTAGAATTGCATCCCTTTATGGTAAGGTTAATGGTAACATTAGCCGCTTCCTTATTAGGAAAACATTCAGTATTTATTGGCCCATCAGGCAGTGCTAATCGAGTTACACTTTTCTTCACTCCCTGGCCACCGGGGTGTGATGAAAGTGTACTATCTGTTCCCGTAGTCTATTATGGTATTACTAGCAGTATAGCCCGGCGTTGCTCGGTTGTAATGAAAACTTTAAAACTAATCCATGGTCCTGGAGATCAGACTCTTTGGACGTTGGCACGAAAGACTAAAAAGCAAGAGTTGTTTCCAGTTAAAGTGAAATCGTAGACTGAAAGAAAAATGAATGGATGGAAGTCAAATTTTGATTTCCTGGTATCGATATCAAATAAGTTTTTTTCGTCGTAAACTGAATTTTGAAGGCTAAATAAGTCTTCTGAGTAATTGGTATCATGGCTGAGATTAAGAACTACAATTACACCTACTTAGAGCCAAACCCGAAGCAAAAACTAAAATTAAAGGGTTGAAATACAATACAGACATACACACAAACATCTTGCCTTATATATATATATATATATATATATATATAATCGAATTTCTGCACTATTGTAAGAACTGCAACCTTGAAACTTCTGAATATCGTTTCTTATGTCTTTGTCTATGAGTGTATCAAATTTGATTCAAATCGGACCACTCTTTCTATAACCCGATTTTTTCGATTATCGATTTTCTTTATTTATCGGGGGTATCTCGACACAAAACGTACCTAAGAACACTTGCAGACGCTTATAGTACAACTGTGTAAATTTTCAAGGAAATCGGTTCAGCCGTTTCGGAGTCTATAGATAACGGACACACACACACACACACACACACACACACACAGACACTCACACAGACACACACACACACAGACAAAGTTCCATTTATAAATAAGTTTAGATAGATAGATCAACAGTTTGCTTATAAGGAAACATTCTGCATCATTTGAACGAGTAAACAGTGCTTCATATATTTTGGTATTATGGTGACTAGTAAGATTAATAAAGATGACACTACTATTTAGATATAAGAAAAATTACAATGTGGTTGGGTCAGTGATTGTGCCCAACTAACTAAATGTTGGACAGATGAAAAGAAGTCATTCATATCTCACTGTCATTGTGCTATATTTTCTGTCAAATCAGAAATAAATATTACAGCCAGTGCTTAATCGAGTTACGCTTTCTTTACTTTCTGACCATCGGACTAGGAAAAAAGTATAGCATTTTTAACTATGTAGTTATTAAGAAACATTCGGCATTCATTGATGGTTTGTTTATTTAATAGCATATCAGCTCCTTATGGGTCATTTAATGGCGGAATTATATTTGACTATGACTCAGTATATATATTTGACTATGACTCAGTATATATATTTGACTATGACTCAGTATATATATTTGACTATGACTCAGTATATATATTTGACTATGACTCATTATATATATTTGACTATGACTCAGTATATATATTTGACTATGACTCATTATATATATTTGACTATGACTCAGTATATATATTTGACTATGACTCATTATATATATTTGACTATGACTCAGGATATATATTTGGCTATGACTCATTATATATATTTGACTATGACTCAGTATATATATTTGACTATGACTCATTATATATATTTGACTATGACTCAGTATATATATTTGACTATGACTCATTATATATATTTGACTATGACTCATTATATATATTTGACTATGTCTCAGTATATATATTTGACTATGTCTCAGTATATATATTTGACTATGACTCAGTATATATATTTGACTATGACTCAGTATATATATTTGACTATGACTCAGTGCTGATAGCAAACACGCAAAGAAAACTACAATCGCTTCTACTGATTTAGCAAAGTAAAGCGAGAATAATAGACTAATCATAAACTACAAGAAAACTGAAAGCATCGTCATCAGCAAAAAGAGGAGCTCAAAAATGTCCATTACAGAAAATACTAAAATCAAATAGGTACAGAATTTAAATACTTGAGATCACTTGGGAGTTTTCCTATTTTTTCTAATAAATTATTGTTGGTAATTTTTTTACACTTTTGCTATAAATAGAGGGGAAAAAGAGACATGTGAAAGCAGCGGATAACGTATTTGAAAGGCCTGAGCAGGTGGATGGTAGATCGTGGTTTGTGTGTAGTAACAGGAGAAAGCGTGCTAAGAGCCACCAGGGATAGAGATGTGGAAAGCCACGATCGCCTACGTCCTGAAAGGACAGGGCACATACAAGAATAAGAAGGTATGATGTTTAAAATCATCAAAGCCTCAGGCTTGGAGAACCTGTGAGATAGAGGGATAAAGAGACAGGGGAAAGCAGCGGATAACATATTTGAAAGGTTTGAGCAGGCGGATGACAGAAAGGAGGTTGCGTGGTGTTACAGGAGAAAGTGTGTAAAAAGCCACCATGGATAGGGAGACGTGGAAAGCCATGATCGCCTACGTCCTGAAGAGGCAAGGCATAGAAGAAGAAGAAGAAGAAGAAGAAGAAGAAGAAGAAGAATTTTCAGTGTTAATATGATTTTAAAAATCATATTATTGTAAAACAGAATTTGTTTTGTCTGTTCTTGTTCTGGCGTTATTTTATTACCCTTTCGCTTGTAAAGGCTCATCGGATCTTTCGTAGTTTCAGTTCTCGCTAAAATAGACGGAAAGCAATGCAAAACGTCGTTTACTTTATTTTCTTTAATCATTTCATTCTAAGCAAAGCAATAAAACCACTAAGACAAAATATGTTACTGAGTATGAAACAATATGACAATAAGAAGACATTATTGAGTAGAGAAAGATTGTTGTTTAAATTCACACGCACTGTCCTTTGGTTGCACGCGTTGGGTCAACAAAAAGGTCTGCGCCAACCGTCTATCTTATGGAGCTCTGGGAATGCCACACGTGGCGAGTCATCGACACACCTCCAGGTTGGCTTTCCTATGCCGTATGTTGACAGAGGATTCGATTTTGGAGAACAATGTCAGGGAAGCCTTACAATGCCTTACTATGACTCCTTCTGTTACATTTGACTGTTTTGACCGTAAAAAGTAGGGGGGGATCTAGTAGCTCGAGTAAATTCAAATAAAAAAAAAACCCAGAAGATAACGATTAGCATAGCATTGACACTTTTGAAGATCCAATTTGAATAGAAAGAGAATAAACTGTTAGAGAATAAACTGTTACTTAAGTGTCATACGTGAAACACACTTGGGCGATTATGTCTCGAAAGAGACATGACTGACTGGGCAGATGATTATCCCGCAGTAGGGTGCCATTGCCTTCTGCAGTAGATTGGTTGCCAGCCAAGGTTATAGAACCCAATCCGTCTTACTATTTCACCCATAACTGGACGGAAGAGACGGATTAATACCTTTCACAAGGGTATTTCTGCGTAAGTGAATGCAATGGATTCAACTTGAATTCGAACTCGGCTCCACGATTTCTCGTTCCGAGCCGATATCCGCCGCATCAAAACGCACATCCTGTTTGCATAGTACTTAAGGCTAAATCTTAGCATTTCAGCTACACGCTTCCCTGCTAGATGTCTGCTTTTATGTATGCCATGCAGCTCCAATCCAATCGTTCCTATCGCGTAATGAAGAACATATTTAACTGGCATACTTCCAGATCTTACCATAAGAACGTGGGTGTTCCTGAAGGCTCTATCCTAGGTCCTACATTTTTTATGATCTTCATCAATGATCTTCCTGATGCAATCAGTTTTAAACTAGGCATCTACGCAGACGACACTAGCATTTACTTCCGACTCAATCAGAAATTTGTCAAAATTGACAAAATAAATCTCTCTCTTGCTTTTGAAAAGTACCGCGAATCTGTGGTAAACTGGCGAAGAAATGGCTCGTAAATATTCTTGATTCTAAAACGAAACTGCTCTTCTTTAACCACAGATAAACTCTACTACCTCCCATCAGTATGGATCACGCTAGTCCCCCCAAAAGCAATACACTGCGCCTCCTCGGCCTCACAGTCTCAGTTGATCTCAAGTGGAATGACTACATTGAAACAATATCTACATCTACTGCTAGAAAGGTCTGGTCACTTTGTCTAGCCAAGAAGTTTTTTTCTCTCGTCAGAATACATCTTGCACATATACAAATTTACCTAGCGTCCATGCATTGGATACTGCTGCCATATCTGTTCGGATGCTTCTGCTATTAATCCCGAGGTTATTGACAAAATCCAAAGGAGAATCTACAATGTAGTCGATCCCGATCTGACAGCTTGACATCAGTCACTTTCTCACCGAAGGGATGTGGCTCCCTTCTGTCTTTTCTACAAATATTTTCACAACTCCTTCTATGACGAGCTTTTCTCCGGTGCCCACTCTCCACGAATTTCCTCGAGCTAGTAGACTGGCGATTAGGTCCCGCACTTTTACGGCCAAAACAGTCAAATATAACCGACAATTCTGCGCTGTCATCTTTTTCTCGCACTTTCTGTCTGTGAAACTCCCTTCTTGCTTCCTAAGAATTTAAGAGCAATGTCAATTGCCATCTTTTATCACATTAACTCTTATCTTCCTCTTATTCTTTCTTCGTCTTCTTTTTGCTCTTCTCTCATGTAACACTTGCGCACCAGTGGAAGCACTACCTTGCCTGGGGTGAAACGATTATATATATATATATATATATATATATATATATATATATATATATATATAGGAAAAACTACTAAAACGTTCTAAGGTAAAATGTATTTTTTTGACAGTATTTATTTATTTCTATTATATATATATATATATATATATATATATATATATATATATTTGATATTTCAAACAGGACTCGGCCTTTCATCAGAAACAAATGATTTTAAAATTTAATCTAGAAGCGTCCGACGCGAGAAGCGCCCGTCACGTGATGTAGAAAGCAATAGAGTTTGAATATTTTTAAACGTAAATCTAACTGTATTAATACTTTTAAATGTTGTTTCAAAGAAAAATTTTTTAAGTGTATCTAAAAAATGTTTAACTATTGAAATATTTATAAAGATTCAAAATATCTAAGTCACTATTTCTTAGCCTATATGTATTTAATTTTAAAATCTAGTATTTTTCTTTCTTTTCTTTCACATACTGACGCAGAGTATCATTTGTTTCTGATGAAAGGCCGAGGCCGATCTGAAATATCAAATATATATATATATATATGTTTATATATATATATATATATATATATATATATATATATATAATAATAAGAAATAAATAAATGCTGTCAAAAATACATTTTTAACTTACAACGTTTTATTAAGACAGTATACGTGGATTATCATTATGCTATATATTTCTTAAATATTATAAAATATTATATTTTATAATATTATAAAATAGTTTAAATATTATAGAATATTATAAAATATTTTTTTATGAAAGATATATTTTATAAAAAATATATTTTATAAAAAAAAAGCACACACCCCAATACAAAACAACATAAATTAAATTAAGAAGAAACCAACCGTAAAACAAAACAACACCTACCAACCCCTGAACCAAATAACAACACGCAAGGCGCCAGCAGCCTCAGCCCACACAAGATTAATAGATTAACCTATCCTGAACTCAGCCACAAACAAACTCAAAATACAGACCAACCCCTCTAACACCCCCTCCAAAAAAAAAAAAAAACAAAAAAACAAATCCAACACAAATAAACTGGCTTTTTCAACTAGATAATTCTCGTTTCTAAAAAATCACCCGAGGATGAAGCCAACAACATAATGGGCTGGCTTTGAAACATGAAAATTTTTGTGTAGTGATACTATGAATTTATAAAAATATTGTAATAACCATTACACTATATATATATATATTTATTATAAATTATGTTTTAGAACATGTACATAATTATTTCTATATATGTCCTCTTCTCTACAATCATATGTTTGTAGAGAAGAGGACATATATAGAAAAAAATATGTACATCTTCTAAAACATAATTTTAATAAATATTCACAGCTCTATACATTATATACCGAGTACTGTTTTAAATTAGTGTTTTGGACGGAAAAAAATTTTTCTTTCCTCTCCTCGTTCTGTACTCACTCGGATATATATATATATATATATATATATATATATATATATATATATATAAAATCAAATTTAAAACAGAAAATAACATATTACATTGCATTTGACTACATGGTTTTGTTGTCATTTCGCGCTATCCCGCGGTGTGACGTCACAAAACCGCATCGCAAACTTAAGAACTGCGTTTATTATTTTTGGTAACTATTGCCGTTGCCAAGCGGAGTTTTATGTCAACACAAAATAAAATCGTCGGTGATGGTGGATTTTATAATATTTCAATTTAAACTATCTCTCTGAAGATGGCTCATGTGAGCCGAAAGCTTAGAAGAAAACCAATAAATAATTATCCAAATGTTGGAGAAATTTTGTCTTTATTTTCAACTGAAATTAAAGCAAAAATACGACGTTTAGAACGGCTCATGATTAAACATAATAGACATTCATTGTCTCTTATATTTAATAGCATATGTCTAGAAAATATATATATATATATATATATATATATATATATATATATATAACCGTTTCAGTATTGCGCTTAATTTAGTAACGGCTAGTCATTGAAACACTGAGCAGTATATTTAAATATCAATTATTTAGTTTTGTAGTTATTTTTCTCTCATAAGTATGACATCCATTGGCTGTCCTCCTTTTCTTCTCTTGTGACAGACTTGCGCAAAGATATAAAATATTTATGAGGACGTCTTTTGTAGACTGAATGTTAGTAAGCTGTTAATGCGAGCCACCGCTAATGATATCAGTCCACCCACATTACACTCGCCACAATTTTAGTCTGTCGTTGGACAAGATTAAGCTTTGTAATTAAGTATCCAATTTTACGTCCTTTGCTATAAAATAGGCCCAGCTAAACGTTAATATAAAAAATGATTAATATTGGATTATGACAGATCCAGACTTCTTTATGAGACAAGACTTTGATACACGAATGCCGAGCAGCTGTCTCTCGGGAAAAATGATTTATATATAGTTGACTATGACTCAGTGTTGGTAGCAAACTTAGAAAGAAAACTACAGGTCCTCCTACTGATTTAGCAAAGGAAAGCAATAAATTTTAGACTAAACAAAAACTACCAGAAAACTGAATGCATGGTCTTCAGCAAAAAAGAGGAGCTCAAAAAATGTTCATTACAGAAAATACTAAGATCAAGTAGGTACAGAATTTAAATACCTGAGATCAATGTGACACTGAGATCCGAAGGCGTATCGGGATGGCCAAATACGCATTCCAAAAGCTAAGCAGTGGCAGGAAAATTTTGTTGGGAACAAGAGAAAGTGCTGAGTTGTTACGTGATATATAGCAGCGAATGCTGAACAATCTCCTCAAAGATGGCAACCAATCTACTACAGAAAGTAATGGCAACCTACTGCGCGATAATATTTTGCCCAGTCAGGGTATTACGTATGACACTTGACTGACTGTCAGTCAAAAACGATCTTAGAAACTTCCTCCTACAAAAAACCCAAAATTCACAGCAAAAATGGCATCAACAAACATTTAGAACAACGAGAGATAGTTGTTAAAAACAATAGAGACTATTCTTGACTAATATATTTTTGCTTGTCTGTATTTCTGAGATGAGGTATTTACATTATTTATTATATATTATATATATATATTATATATTATTATATTATACATGGTCCTCAAGAACTTAAGCCGGTGTATAAAAGTGTTGGTTGGATCCAGAAGCTTGACCCAATTAGTTGTGATTTCAATACATGGCGACAACAGTGACGAACAAAAACTTAGTGTTGGGTTAAATAGAGAAAACTAAAACATCTAGAAGTGGCAAGATCTCTGGAACAAGAACAATCTACGTCAGTGAAATAAAGGGTTCGGTTCAAAATTTCAATCACATGAAGAAGGTCGCTCCGTACAACGGCAGAAACGTTGTGAATATGGCAATAAAGATGAAGACAACAGTCATAATAATGTAAATACTACCTCATCTCAGTAGTATAGACACATATCTTAATCTTTGATGTGATCTCCTATCTCACTAACCTGCATCCTCTCTCTCTCATACTCCCTTCTCCGTCCACTCCACTCTCATCAGTATTTTCATCCTTCTCTTACCCACTTCCTGACACCCCTTATAACCTGTCACTCATTCTCATAACTTTCCTCCTATGTTCCCCACTGCAAAACAGTGGCAGTAAAATGCCTTGCTTAGGGCGATATGCTTGTTAAAAAAAGGTTTTATCACGGTGTTTCGACTGTTGTGCCATCAGGTCTTCATCAGGTGTATATTTATCCAGGTAACCCACAGAAGAATAGCTTAGCGTTGGTTTATGAATTTAGCAAAATAGTAATTGTGAGTTCTGATCTCTATATTCTATATTGTATTATATCTTTGCTGTATTGCTGCACCTTATCTTCCATAAACAGATTACCCCCTTGGTTATTACAATAACAGACGTTTTAATTATTACCACACTTTTCATTACTGAACCAGGCTTAAAATTGAGATAAATGGATATAATCAAAACATCTGAAAGTACTATCTAAACTTATTTATAAATGGAACTTTGTCTGTGTGTGTGTGTGTGTGTGCGTGCGTCTGTGTGTGTGTGTCTGTTACCTATAGACTCCGAAACGGATGAACCGATTTTCTTGAAAATTTACACAATTGTACTATAAGTGTCTGCGAGTGTTCTTAGCTAGGTTTTGTGTCGAGGTACCCCCGATAACTATCGAAAATCGGTAATCGAAAAAATCGGGTTATAAAAGGAGTGATCCGATTTTAATCAAACTTGATACACTCATAGACAAAGACATAAGAAACGATATTCAGAAGTTTCAAGTTTGCAGTTCTTACAATAGTGCAGAAAATTGATAATATATATATATATATATATATAAAAAGCAAGTTGTTTGTGTGTGTGTCTGTTTATCTGCCTATATGTCTGTATTTTTTCAGCTCTTTTATTTTAGTTTTTGCTTCGGGTTTGGCTCTAAGTAGGTATAATTATAGTTCCTAGTCTCAGCCATAATACCATTTACTCAGAGGACTTATTTAGCCTTTAAACTTCAGTTTACGACGAAATAACTTATTTGATATCGATACCAGGAAATCAAAATTTGACTTACAGCCATTCATTTTTCTTTCACTCTACAGTTTCGCTTTAACTGGAAACAACTCTTTGATTTTTATTCTTTCGTGCCAACGTCCAAAGAGTCTGAGCTCCAGGACCATGGATTAGGTTTAAAGCTTTCATTACACCCGAGCAACGCCGGGTTATACTGCTAGTGACTCAGAACAAGAATATTCTACGCTAGAAATAAAGAGTTTACTTCAAAGTTCCAATCATTTGAAACGTCGTGAATAAGGCAATAAAGATAACGACAACACAGTCCGAACTATGTAAATAATATTTTGTTCAATGTAAAAGTTTGCTTTTAATTTTCTAATCCGGCATGAATTTTTGCAATGACCTAATAAACTATAGTAGTAGCAGAAAGAAGATTAACAGCATTAAGAGTATGTATAAAAGGTTATCAGACCAAAGTGTTTTAGAAATCTAGATTTAGAAAGCACTGGAATTCTCTGGTTAAAAATAAATTGTAGAATTTCAGTGTTTTTAGCAAATGGCTTTAGTCTAACCTGCACTTACTATAAATCTTCAGTGCAATCGCTTCACCCCAAAAATAGCACCAGAAGATGTGTCTGGATATATTCACAGGAAATTGACGCGACAGAAGCAGTGTGTAACTACGTTATACTATGGATGGTCAACAGCTTCTCTTTTTTCTTTTTTTTGTAATGTAATGTTTAAGTCTGTTCCCAGGTAAATCAACTTCTGTCTGATTTTCACCGGAGGTCAACTTCATGACTCATGATCAGATGATGCCAAGTTAAATTTTGTTAATGTTTGAATTCAGTAAGTAAAATAAGGTACACGAGAAAAGAATATAAAACAATAAAAATAAACATAGAAAATGTAGCGAAATGGAGCGATATGCTTGAATATGCCTATTTCATATATATATATATATATATATATATATATATATCAGCATGCAGTGTGGGTATAGAAATAGAAGAATCCAAAGAAGTATCCTGTACATACAGTGGTAAGATAACTCTCTAAGAAAGCTCTAAATATATATGTATATAAATACGTATAGAGCAAATATAAGTAAAATTAAAGCAGACTCGTTATTTCACGGTAAATTGGAGGTTTAAGCCTATTTCAGGCGAACCATCATCAGCTTCCATCTTTATTTTACAAAGGATTCGTGTAAAATCCTTTGTAAAATATAGACGGAAATTGATGATGGTTCGCCTGAAATAGGCTTATACTTCCGATTTACCATGAAATAACGTATCTGCCTTAATTTTTCTTATATATATATATATATATATATATATATATATATATAGAGAGAGAGAGAGAGAGAGAGAGAGCGGCGGCTCAGTTCATTCTGTTTACTATCAATTATTAAACTTTACTTGTGAAATGCGTCTTTGGCCATGTCAATGCGTCTTTGGATCTCTGTGTCGCATTTTCCATGCTCTTGTCAAAACACTTCCTAAGTATTTGAAGTTTTTTACTTGTTTTAGTTTAGATTCTCTAACTTGCAGTTGGCATCTTGGTCTCCTGTTTTTGCTAATGACCATGCATTCAGTTTTCTTGGGGATTTTGAAATTGTAAATTGAAAAAATGTGTCTGCCACCATTAAAATACTATCAGGCCTACAAAAATTGGTCTACTGGGTATGATAAGAAAAAAGTACGAACAAAAACAGTAACAAAATGCCTGGTAGTTTCTGTTATTCAAAAACTTATACAGTGTAGAACCGGTCTTCTACTCAGGGTAATATTATCCATATATAAACTCTGTACGTGATAGGCATCAGAAGAGAATTCATTCAAATATAAACCTCTATTTATTAACTTTTTTACCCAAGTTCTTAAATAATGACCAAATATGGTTTTGTACTAAGAGGAATGAAAGAAAAGAAGCTTCAGTCAGGTGAAATGCAATACGTGCCACACGTTTAGTAGACCATGTCTCTTCGATCCATGAATGAGTAGGCAGATCATTTTCCTGTACTAGGCTGCTTTTTATTTTTGCGGTAAACTATTTGCCACCGAAAACTATATGCCTGTAATTCCAATATTTATTCCTGCTCCAGTAAGAAATGGCCAAGGCGGGCAAAGATAACTTCGCTGCTGGACTTAAGAAGGACCTCCAATCTGTGGTGGGCTGGGTTAAGAAATGGCTTGTAAACTTTAATGCTTCCAATACAAAGCTGCTATATGTCAACCGCCATAGACAATTCATACTGCCCCTATCAGCATGGATCAAGCTAGTCTCTCTGAAAGCAATACACTGCGCCTCCTCGGCCTCACTTTCTCTTCCGATCTTAAGTAGAACGATTACAATGAATCAATAGCTAAATCTACTGCCAGGAAGGTTGGGTCACTGTGACGGGCCAGGAAGATTTTCTCACTTGAGTCTATCTTGTACATATACAAATCAACCATCTGCCCATGCGTTGAATACTGTTGTCATATTTGGTCGATCGCCTCTTCTATTCCTCTTAGGGTCTTCAACAGGACCCAAAGGAGAATCTGCAATTTAATCGATTCCGACCTGGCAGCTCAACCCCAGCCACTTTCTCACCGACGGAATGTGGCTTCCCTCTGTTTCTTCTACAAATATTTTCATGGCGTTTTCTCCGACAAGCTTAGCTCACTGGTGCCTCCTTACAAGAA
This sequence comes from Ascarosepion bandense, assembly GCA_037127315.1. NCBI lineage: Eukaryota > Metazoa > Mollusca > Cephalopoda > Sepiida > Sepiidae > Ascarosepion > Ascarosepion bandense. The sequence goes on along the minus strand of JBBBDQ010000592.1, from coordinate 6,598,716 downwards.
TTTACTCGAGCAACCAGTCTAGCAACAAGGTCTCCTCCTTTCAAAGTCAAAACAACCAAATGCATCCCTAACATCTACTCTATCAGATTCTTATCTCGCACTTCCCGCCTGTGCAACTCCCTTCTTTATAATTGGTTCCTTGATAACTACAATGTGTAAAGGTTTAAATGCAATGTCAGTTGCCACCTGTTATCCCCTTGACTCCCCTCGTTTTCTTATCCTTTTCCCAATACCCACTGTATCTTGTTCTTCTCCCTTTTCACTCTACACCCCCAACTCTCTTCACACCAGTATTTCTATCCTTCTCTTGCCCTTTCTCTGACACAACCTGTAACTGGTTCTTCTTTCTCTTCGCTCTCCTCCTATGTAATTTTTCATTCTGCTCTTATGTAGCCCCCTGCGCACTAGTGGCAGTATTGCCTTGATTTTGGTGAAACGATTAAAAAATCTATTCAACGCATAGCTGGGGAAAAGAGATGAACTCATTCTTTTACAAGGCTGTTATCACTCTTTCCGAGAATCGATGAGAGCTTTCTTCAGAAAATTTTGTTCGAAGTAGGGTGGAAAGTCAACATCTTGTTCGTGTCAATATTTTCTTGTCGATTGCATGTTTTATCCCTTTTTGCTGTTTCTGCTGCTGAAATTCCCCAAGGCACGTTGCTTCTGCACGTTATTCTGCACGTTGTTTCTGCGCGTTGTTTTTGTTCGTGATTACGCAGCGCCAGTTCACATAGATAAAATCTTACCTAATGTCATAAAATTGTTTTGATTTTGTTTAAAAGAAGAACAAAAAATACTCAGACCATCTTTATGTGATTATTAATTTCAAGGAGTTGATAGTGAAAATGTTTTTTTTAAATCTCGTGTCATCCAGTAAAATATAATTTCCCAATCAGTTATACAACTCCTGCAAAACATTATGGAATTAGCAAACTTAAAGGATATTTACTCAGTTTTGTTTTGTTGTTTAACAGTAAATAAAGGCGCATAAGAATTTTATTTAATAACTGAATATTCTGGGTTCATAAAATGTATCCTAAATAAAGTAGAATGAATTATTTAAATAATTTTTTTTTTCTAAGTCCTTTAGCGGAAAATATTATGGAATAAACAATATTGAGAAAAAACGAAGGAAGGAATTAATCATTAGTTTGCCATCCTCGGAGCGGAGCTTTTATAATATACTGGATGACTCCCACAAAAAAAAAAAAAAAAATTAAAATGTGTATACTACATGTCCCAGGCGGCAAACGAAATTAAACAGGCTTCGTGTTGAACAATATTAACCCATTACTGCCCAAATATGTTTTCTTGAATTTTTTTACCAAAAATCTTTAATTTATACAATTCTTTTAATACTAAACATATAAAAAAATCATTGCATTATTTAAAAAAAAATTAAATTTTTAGTTTGGTCCTTATTTTAGAAGCAAACTCATAGTCAGTCACAGTGCCATACGTGATACACGTATTTGGCGATCATGTCCCGAAAGAGACATGACTGACTGGGCAGAAGATTATCCTGCAGTAGGTCGCCATTACTTTTGGCAGTAGACTGGTTGCCAGCCAAAGCTATAGAACCCAATCTGTTCTATTATTTAACCCATAACTGGAGGGAAGAGACGGATTAATATCTTTCCCAAGGGTAATTGTGCATAAGTGAATGCAAGGAATTTAACTAGAATTTGAACTCGGCTCCCCGATTTGTCGTTCCGAGTCGATATTCATTGCACCACAACGCACATCATATAGTAACAACTAAGCATAAAAAGTTAAAAAATAAGCGTTTAATCACATATTCTACATGGTTGGCATCAAGCTCTTTACCAAAGACGACAATGAATTAAAAAATATCATCAATACTGTAAAATGTTTCTTTGATGACATCGGTATGGATTTCAGATTAGTTAAATGTGCAAAAGTAGCAACCAAGAAAGGGAGAATTAAAGAAATAAACTAGATTTTGTCACAAAGATTAGGGAACTGGAACAAGAAAAAGCCTATAAATACCTAGGAATCAGCGAAGGAGATAGAAAACAGTATCTAAATGAAGGAGAAATTAAGAAATAATACTACAGGCATATGTGTTTGGTGTCGAATACAGAGTTGAATTAACAAAACAGCTTTCCGATTGCCCGTTCCGAGTTGATATCCACTGCCCCACAACGCACATCCCAAATTATAGAGCATGGAATATTTGAGCAAGATTACTTTCATACATTTTCTTGGCTTTATAGGACAGTTAGAGCGTTTATATATACTATATACAAATATTAGTTAGATGTAATTAATACTTACCGAAAAAGTTTTTGCTTGAATGGTAGATGAAACTGGGTGTATCATCTTCCTCAAGATTTTCACTCTATACAGAAAACTGAGACAGCAGTGTCGCCAATATACATCAAACAGTATATGATATATTTGAAAGACACCTCATTCTTTCTGACTAGCCAAAGATATATTTGAAAACTACAAGAATTACTGAAATATGGTAAATTATCTTTCTGAGAAAACAAAAAAACCAAAAACAAAACAAAACAAAACATGGGCAGTAATGGGTTAGTAAAAATTCGAACACGTTATACAAAGGGATGTAGATTTTTTAACTAATTTAACAAAGATTTACAAATATGCACAACACCTGTGACACAACGAACGTCGGCTCCACAGTCCAATTCCTGCCAAACACGGCTTATGACCATATCACATTGAAACACAGGTTACCGTACGATTACCGAAATTAAGCTACGTCTAGCGTAGACAGTACCTAGATGTATGACCGCTTGGGAATACCAGGTGTTGAAAGCTTGGATGTGTTTGCGGTTCAATGGAATTGTTAATCGGAGAGCTGAGTTCCTAATCCAGTTGGGTTCATTATATTCACTTACGGGAAAATTTCCTCAGTAAAGATATAAATCCCCCTCTTTTCCCCAACTATGGATTAATTAGTAATATTTGTATCACTAAAATCATTAAAATCCTTAAATAATTGAGTACAAAATATTTAGATTTGACATTAAATGACCCATAGAGGTTGATATACCGCTAAACAAAAACCTCAAACATCCTGCCCAACACGTTGTAGCATGCCTTGCGTAACATTTTCTAGCGTCTAGGTGATTTTCTGCTTGTAGAGAGAAGGGGAACAGACATGTCTTTCACATAGCTCCATAGAAAAAAAAATCACAAGTGTGAACGTGATTGCCATTTCAGCAACATATTCTTATTATCATTGGCACGCCCGCTCCATCTTTTTGGTAGATTCTCGGTTCTCTCTGTTAACTCAGAGAGATCATTTGAGTAAGAATTAGCTATGTTATTACAGTACAAAAAATTGTCACTTACTTTTTTTTTTGACACCCTGTATTACCAAACCTCATGAGGTCGAGTTAACATCTTCGATCTTTCTCAACATTTTTGCTAAATATGTAAATTACAATTTTCGATTTTAATTCTGTGTACTATTCTGTCTACAGGTATCTGAGAATATAGGAAATAAGGTTATTTCCTGATACATGAACGACTGTAATTTTGGTTTGGATGATAACGATTTTAGGAGACATGATTTTCATCATTGTTCGTCAATAGATAAATGAATAAAAAGAATATACACTACCGGCCATAATTATTAGGTAACCCCAGTTTTTTTTTAAAAGAAATTATATATTTCATACTATTTTTAGTATTTATTGCCAAGTGAATAATTCTAAATGAAAACAGAATGGTCCGTTTGTTATTATTACTTTGCAAATTTTTACAAGGCAAGAAAGCAAAGATGAACTCGTCCCAATCACCCTAAATTTTCTTCATTCTTTCATTAATAAAACTGCAATGTAGGTAATTATTCAATATTTATAAATCCATTTGATGTACATGTTATTGTGCAGTATTAACAAAAGAAACGTTCTATTTTCATTTAGAATTATCCACTAGGCAATAAATACTAAAAATAGTATGAAATACATAACTTTTTTAAAACACTAGAGTAGCCTAATAATTATAGCCGGTAGTGTATATCGTTCGTCTGCGAACTGTTTAATACACTCAATAAGATTGCCATCTTTGAATATTGCTGATGTAAGCCGAAAGCTCAGCAAGGATTAAATAAAAAACATTTATCAGTATTGTGATGTTCTTTCTTCTCTCAACAATAACGTTATTAAGCTTATCAGACGATATGAAAAAAATTTACATAAAATAAATCGATAAAAGTTGTCAATATCATTTAATGAAGAATGCATCTATCTATCTATCTATCTATCTATCTATCTATCTATCTATCTATCTATCTATCTATCTATCTATCCCTTGTTCCCTGTTTAGGATGTGGTTTCCGGCTTTCTCTTTTTCAATCTTTTCACTTTTCTTTTTTTTTTTCAATTGGAGTAGATAGATTAAACTCTCGCCCGGTTCACACTCCACCCACGTTTATTGAACAGGTGAAGAGGCTCATCCCTTGTTCCATGTTTAGGATGTGGTTTCCGGCTTTATCTTTTCCAATCTTTTCACTCTTACGTAGCCCCCTGCACATCAGTGGCGTTACCGCCTTGCTCGGGATGATATGATTAAAAAACCTCGCTACTGAGAAGGACCTACACTCAGTGGTAAGTGTCTTATAAATTTCAATGCTTCTAAAAGGAAACTGCTATCTGTCAACCATCACAAGCAATCTCTCCTGCCCCCCATAAACATGGACAAAGTGAGTCTCCCTGAGAGCAATTTACTGCGCCTCCTCAGGCTTACCCTATCTTCCGAGCTCAAGTGGAATCATTACATTGAATCAATAGCTAAATCAAACTGCTAGGAAGGTTGGATCACTGTGTTGGGCCAGGAAGTTTTTTCTGTCTGAATCCATCTTGCACATATACAAATCAACCATCCAACCGTGCATAGAATACTCTTGTCATATCTGGTCATGCACCCCTGTTGTTCATCTCAGGGTTCTTGACAGGCTCCAAAGGAGAACCTGTAATGTGATAGGTCCAGAACTTCTGCTTCAACAAACTTAGGTCACTGGTGCTCCCTCCACAAGAATTTACTTGAGCAACCAGACTGGCAACAAGGTCTCACCCATTTACAGTTAAACCTACCAAATGCAGCTGACAATTTTCTCCAGCAGCTTCTTGTCTCGCACTTCACCCCTGTGGTACTCCTTCCTGTATACTTGCTTTCCTGACGGCTACAACCTCCAGGAATTTAAATGCAATGTCAATTCCCATGTCTTATCCACTTGACACCAGTCCTTCCCTCATCCTTTCTACATCACCCTGTGTATCTTGTTCTTTTCCTTTCTCTCTATCTTTGCAACTGTCTTCACACCTGTGTTCCCATCCTTCTCTTGTCCTTTCTCTGACACCCTGTGTAACTGGTTCGTCTTTCTCTTTACTCTCCTCCTATCTAAACAATTATTCTTATGTAGCCCCCTGCACATCAGTGGCGGTACCACCTTGCTTGGGGTGAAACAATTAATATATATATATATATATATATATATATATATATATATATATATATGGACACGTTCTATCAATTTTTATTTAATTATATATATATATATATATATATACTACTGGCCATAATTATTAAGTCACCCTAGTTTTTTAAAAGAAATGATGTATTTCATACTATTTTTAGTATTCGTTGCCAAGTGGATAATTCTGAATGAAAATAGAATGGTTCTTTTGTTAATATTGCACAATAACATGTGCATCAAATGAACTGTTCTGGTATCCAGTTTTTGTGCTCTCTTCTCCACGCTAGCCTCTTCTTATTGGCTGGCCGAGGCAAAATTTTCCTCGCTGCCTTGTAAAATTTTTCAAAGTAATAATAACAAAATATCCATTCTATTTTCATTTAGAATTATCAACTTGGCAATAAATACTAAAAATTGTATGAAATACATAATTTTTTAAAAACTGAGGTAGCCTAATAATTATGTCCGATAGTGTATGTTTAACACCAAATCCTTCTGTCACACCCAATTAGTCATTAAATTCCTCATTGAGATATATTGACTGCCTAAAATTCCCATACCAATGGAGACTACTTAAAAAATTCGTGTTGTCAGATTCTAGCCCTGAAGAGTTTATCTCAAGCAAATTCACTTATTTAAAGATGAATAGTTTCCCTGAGTGGTCTAATCTCCAAAAACTTAAGTGCAAAGTCAATTGCAATCTTCTGTTTTCTTGAATTCCGTTCATATTTTATCCTTTCCTCAAAACCCATTATTTTCTTTCAATGTAACCTCCATTCGTACGAATGGTGGTTCCGCTCATCTTAGTGTCAGTCAGTTAAGTGCCATACGTGATACACGCTTGGACGATCATGTCTCGAAAGAGACATGACTCACTGGGCAGAAGATTATCCTGCAGTAGGTTGCCATTGCTTTCTGCGGTAGACTGGTTACCAGCCAAGGCTATAGAACCCAATCTGTCCTGTTATCTAACTCACAACATCACTCACTTTCTCATCGACGTGACATCTGTCTTTTCTACAAATATTTTCATGTCAACTGCTATGACGAGCTTTTTTTCCCTGGTGTCCTGACCACATGAGTTTAAACGCGCTACTGGATTGGCACTGAGGTCCCACCATGTTCCGTTTAAATAGTCAAATATAACCCACACTTCTACAAGAACAGTTTCTCTTCTCGCACTTCTCATTTACTTCTGTTCACTTGTTTTCCTGAAAGGCACAATCTCCAAAGATTTAAGTGCAAAGTTTATTGCAATCTTCTGTTTTCTTGACTTCCGTTCATATTTTATCCTTTCCTCAAAACCCATTCTTTTCTTTCACTGTAACCTTCATTCGTACGAGTGGTGGTTCCGCTTATCTTAGTGTCAATCAGTTAAGTTCCATACGTGAAACACGCTTGGACGCTCATGTCTCAAAAGAGACATGACTGACTGTGCAGAATATTATCCTGCAGTAGGTTGTCATTACTTTCTGCCGTAGAGTGAGTGCTAGCCAAGGCTATAGAACCCAATCTGTCCTGTTATTCAACTCATAAAATATTTTTTTACAGAAACCCAAAATATCAGAAAATAGAAAATTATAGAACAGCATGAATGATCTTACCTACACTATGCAGGCATGATGTCGCCAAAATGATTCGATTTCAGTCATTCTTGTTTCTTTTTCATTTGTAACTCGAATCATGTCCTTAAATATCCTCGTCAGATATAGACTTTTATATGGATGTCATGTATGGTGTCCAACTCATTCAGACAATGTCAAAACTGTCAGCTGTATACAACCTTCAAGCGGATGAACCCTGAAGGTCATAGAGCGAACCATCTTTCTCCAAACTTCTCAGACTACAGAATTACAAAGTTACTGTACCAAATAATAGTAAACCACATCAAATACATCGACTACACCTCTGCAGAGGGGTAACCCCACAATAAGACGACTTAGGTATAACGATAAACTACATTCTAGTTCTTGGTTTGACGATCAACTTCATCCGGCAGCAAATGTTTCTAATGGGGAAGTTTTGAGGAGCATAGAACTGCCTCTTAATTGCTTTTGTTCCAAGGTTCACCCTGATTCGTGGTGATAGCACTTGTCAGGGTCCCATCTATGGGCAAAGGGTTAACTCCCCCCAAATTGGAATCAAAATCCTATGAAAGTATAAAAATAGATTTTTATAGTGAAATTTCCAGCAATACATTTTAGAGAAGAAAATATTACCAGCAATAAATTTTTTGCCAGCTATACGGTAATACATCTGACTCTCGACAAAACCCTCTTTACAAAAATACGTAAATGAAACCTAATCTGTGAACTGACTAGCAGTATAGCCCGACGTTGATCAGGTGTAATGAAAGCTTTAAAACTAATCCATGGTCCTGGAGCTCAGACTCTTTGGACGTTGGCACGAAAGACTAAAAAGCAACAGTTGTTTCCAGTTAAAGCAAAACCGTAGACTGAAAGAAAAATGAATGGATGTTAGTTACATTTTGATTTCCTGGTATCGATATCAAATAAGATTTTTTCGCCGTAAACGGAATTTTGAAGGCTAAATAAGTCCTCTGAGTAAATGATATCTTGGCTGAGACTAAGAACTACAATTATACCTACTTAGAGCCAAACCCGAAGCAAAAACTAAAATAAAAGGGCTGAAAAAATAAACAGACACAGATAAACACACACACACACACACACACACACACACACACACACACACACACACACACACACACACACAAACATCTTGCTTTATATATATATATATATATATATATATATATATATATATATACGACAACGACGCCGCCGCCGCAGCGAAGCAAATTCGAAAACAACAACGAAGGATGTGCGTTGTGGTCCAGTGGATGTCGACTCGAAACGAGAAATCGGAGAGCTGTGTTCGAATTCAAGTTGAATTCTTTGCAATCATATACGCGCAAATACCCTTTGGAAATCCGTCTCTTCCCTTCAGCTATGGGTCAAATAACAGGACAGATTAGGTTCTATAGCCTTGGTCGGCAACCAGTCTACCGAAGAAAACAATAGCAACCTACTGCGGGATAACCTTCTGCCCAGTGAGTCATGTCACTTTCGAGACATGATCGCCCAAGCGTGTATCACGTATGACACTTAACTGACTGAATACATCTGACTCTCGACAAAAATACGTCAATGAAACATAATCTATGAACCGATTTCTTGCAAATAATACATATTCTATTCATACGAATTTACTGTAAAAATCTTGTCGGCATTATATGACACATTGAGGTTGATATGCCGTAAAACTAAATGAACCACATCCCTTGAAGATTTCCAACAGCAGTAGCACCAACTACAATGGAGAGAACATGTAATTCAGAGAGAAAATAATGCCACAATTAAGATGCTGACTTTTCCTTGAACTTAAAAGAAAATGGTTGCGAAGGAAAACCTCATCAACACTGTTAAAGCGATAAGAGTTTCAACCGACAGAAACACTAACTGTTCGATCAATGAATGCTGAATGCTTCTTTATAAGGAAACGGTTATCTTATCATTACTACTTTCAGATCTCTGATCAACCAGTCGTTATATCAGTAGATGATATGAAATACTGCAGCTCATTCTCTTTATCGGCTTTTGACCTCGACGGCTGAGTTAATGTTCATAAACATCACCAGAAGAACAGTTTTTATTTTGGAGAGCAAAGTACGCTAATCTCATTACAGTCAGGTTACTTGAAACAACATAAAAGTGATAATTAAGAAGCGCTTCATGTTAGCATCAAACAATGGATAAAAAACAATGCACAAAACCTAATGACAAATTACATTTAAGATGGTTACATGTGTAGATAAGAAAATCGCCTTATCACCTGGAACAAAACGCGCTTGTACGTGTCTTGCGTGCAAAATACATAAAAAGAAAATATGGCCGATCCAAAAAACTGCAAATTAAGAACAACTTGATCCTGGAGCACAGAAATTTTGAGAGACGAATTTGTGGCTTTTGCAAATTTTCAGTCGTAGCAACTCGATAAAATGAGCATAAGTGAGAGAACACAAGACTCTGACGAGTCAAGGAGTACCTTATGTAGTGGTTAACAAGCTTGTGTCACTAGAACCTACTATAGCTGAGTAGTTAGTTCAATCCTTACTGGGTACTCCATACTTGTGGCCTTGTGGCACAAGTATGGAGTACCCAGCCGCGTTTAGAATATAAATCTGACGAGTCAAGCGGTCAAGCTTTGTGTGTGGAGATTCACGGTCCTCGTACCGACTTCGATTAAAAAAACCAAAAGAAAACTGAAAAACAAACGGCACAACCGTAACTTTTTGCCGAACCATGACAGACTAAAATAACAAAAAATTAAATACTTTTGCATTAAACACACAAACATACATTCATTCATATACATATTAAAAGGTAGCTACATGAAAATACATTTTTCCTTTCTCCTTCTTAACTTATAATCTGTAAATAACTCATTCGGAGTGTAGCGAGAGATGTAACCAAGAAAAACTGATGAGAAACTCTACAAAACTGAACATAAACCACCCTAGAAAAGAGAGGAGATGAAAATATATTAAGGCAAAAATCAACCAACCAAGTTTCAGGAGTTACTAATTTCATGCCTTTAAAAATAAAGGAGGTTACACAAGTTAGCTAGTTAGTTGGACAGTGGCCGGCACTATTTGTACTGGAATGAAGATACGAGTTATACATCAAGATAATAATTATCTACTTTCTTCTGGATTGCACGTATATAAGTGAACTTGATTAATGTTTCAAATCCACTTTTAGATAAGTAAATAAAATTAAGTTCATTTTTAGTCCATGATTAGAGGTCCGAAATAAATAAATAAATAAATAAATCATCATTCCATTTAGCATGTGTCCATTTGTTATTGCCAAATATTGTCCGTTGCTGGACCGTGCCTTTAAACGAATAGTCCTCTCAACCAGGACCATTCGTTTAAAGGCATAGGCCACCAGTGGTCAACTTGAAACCAAGCTCTACTATCATTCTGAAGATGAGATTTTGATCACGAAATATTAATGAATAATAAATAGGTAATACCCAACACCTTCTTTACCTTCATTTATTATACTAAACGCATTGTGATAGGCTTCAAATACCTAGCCATATATATATATATATATATATATATATATATATATATATATATATATATGTAAGAAAAATTAAGACGGACGCGTTATTTCATGGTGAATCGGAAGTATAGGCCTATTTCCGGCGAGCCATCGTCAGCTTCCGTCTTTATTTAGCGAAGGATTCTACACGTTAAATAAAAACGGAAGCTGACGATGGTTCGCCTGAAATAGGCCTACACTTCCGATTCACCATGAAATAATGCATCTGTCTTTATTTTTCTTATATTTGCTCTATATGCATTTATATACATATTTGTTTAGAGCTCTCTTAGAGAGTTATCCTACCACTATATGTAAAGTATACTCCTTTGGATTCTTCTATGCCCACACTGCATGCTGATACACACACACACACACACACACACACACACACACACACACACACACACACATATATATATATCATATTACCTATGGGTTTATAAAAACATCCAACTTTTGTTCTTGATTATAATACTCTGTTAAATTATAACATTGAGTTCTCTTTGGATTTAATTTTCTGTGTAAATTACCTTACCAATTAACAAGGATTCTTCTTCACACACACACACACACACACACACACACACACACACACACACACATATATATATATATATATATATATATATATATATATATATCACTATCACTAACAACCACCAACACCCAAACACAACTGACCAAATATAAGAAAAGAGGCTTTCCATTTCTTTACATACCGCCTGATGAGACATTGAAGTTTCAATGTCGAAACAAATGTCCCTTTGTAGTGGATATATATAGAAAAATTATGTACATGTTCTAAAATATAATTTATAATGAATATTCACAGCTCTATATGTTATATATCGAGCACTGTTTTAAATTAATGTTTTGGACGTTGTAAGAATTCTTTCTTCGTCCTGTATTCACTAGGATATATATATATATATATATATATATATATATATATATATATATATATATATATATACTAGCAGTATAGCCCGGCGTTGCTCGGATCTAATGAAAGCTTTAAAAATAATCCATGGTTCTGGAGCTCAGACTCTTTGGAGGTTGGCACGAACGACTAACAAGCAAAAGTTGTTTCCAGTTAAAGCGAAACCGTAGACTGAAAGAAAAACGAATGAATGTAAGTCAAATTTTGATTTCCTGGTATCGATATCAAATAAGTTTTTTTCGTCGTAAACTGAAGTTTGAAGGCTAAATAAGTCCTCTGAGTAAATGGTATCATGGCTGAGACTAAGAACTACAATTATACCTACTTAGAGCCAAACCCGAAGTAAAAACTAAAATAAAAGTTCTGAAAAACTGATTTTGATCAGACCCGTATCTTGCCTTTTATATATATATTATCAATTTTCTGCATTATTGTAAGAACTGCAACCTTGAAAATTCTGAATATCGTTTCTTATGTTTTTGTCTATGAGTGTATCAAATTTGATTAAAATCGAACCACTCCTTCTATAACCCGATTTTTTCGATTATCGATTTTCGATATTTATCTGGTGTACCTCGACACAAAACCTAGCTAAGAACACTCGCAGACGCTTATAGTATAACTGTGTAAATTTTCAAGAAAATCGGTTCAGCCGTTTTAGAGTCTGTAGGTAATGGATACACACATAGAGAAACACACACAGACAAAGTTACATTTATAAATAAGTTTAGATTATGACTCCCGGTACTTTGCTACTTTTTAAAAATTCACCCGTGGTTATCAATATGAAGAACGCTAAACAAATCGAATCGCACTGGATTTGCAATGACTTTGTGTCCTTGAGACTCAAATAACGATATTAGTCCATTTAGTTTCATGCTACTACTCTTGTTGCGTTCAATCTAATGAATCGCCTCGACAACTGGTAATAATTACTAATAGCCTTTGGTGGGTTGACAGAATTGCTTACCACTGGGCTCTGATTGGTTGGCCTAGCCTTTTAACCTTGCGCCACCTGGTGACGTCAATAGGGAAGTAAAATTAAATATAAAACAACCATTCAACCGCAGTGTAATTGCAGAGAGGCTGCTATTTCGTATTAGTTTAGCCTGGGTTCTTGGGTACCGAATCTATTAAATCTGCCTGTAGCTTCGTTTGGCCATGTAGTTTTGTGCTGTAGTGTGTGAGTGTCTGTGTGTGAGTGTTTGTGTGTGTTTGTGTGTGTGTGTGTGTGGCGACAGGAATGACTAAATTTCTTTGCAATAAACTATGTTCTCAGCGTTTTAAACATCGCCCTCATCATGATTATTATCATCTTCCTCGTTTGTTATCGCCATAGCCACCAAAGTATTTGACACGAAACACCGGAGGAAGTCGCGTAACAGACTCGATTGTTTTCATCAAAAGAAAGAATCCTTGACCTAACAGCCATAGCCTTATTAATAATAACACATTTTATAGAAGTCTGGGAAAGATACTCGCCCTCGTACGACAAAGTCATCTTCTTTTTGCTCCGCTTCGCTATACCATAATTTATTTGTATGAGAGATTGATTTGCATATGCCGTAAAATGTTTTCAGCGAAACTGTCGTAATTAAATCACTTCGAAAGTTGTCAAACATTTCGGCAGGTTATTTATTTTATATACGTTATGATATAATCTAACATTTTCTAGATTTTGTGTAAAGTATAATTAGCTGAGATCTACAGTTTGAGTTTAAGTTTTGTTTAATGGTATATCAGCCACTGTGGGTTATTTAATGCCAAAAAAGTGGGGCCTTAAGGCATTTTTTTAAATGATTGGTTATTGTTATGATCGAAGGGCCATAGAAAGATAACACGAACTTGGATAAAAGGTTGAATAGTTTATTCTCGGAATACGTAGTACAAAGGTAAACGTGAACTGAAGAGTACTTCCTCTCACAGCTTCCTGACTCACTCATTCATTCACTGTCTCTGTGGCTACTACTCAGTGACTATATTTACTAGCCTTCCCACGCAAGGCTGGATGTGACACATGGTCATTTTAATGTGGGTATTCCCGGCCATATAGCCGGGCCAAAAATATGTCTGTCTATTTTTACCGAGTCGTGGTTCTACCCTCCGGCGGAACCACGACTGGGTTAGTGCTCTCTGCTCGGAAGCAGAGAGCGCCCTCTACCGAAGGCAGAGTGCTGACAGTGTCAACAGTAGCAGAGGCAAGTCTACTACTCAGTTGTATTTACTAGCCTTCCCACGCAAGGCTGGATGTGACACATGGTCATTTTATAGTGGGTATTCCCGGCCATATAGCCGGGCCAAAAAATGTCTGTCTATTTTTCCCCAGTCGTGGTTCTACCCTTCAGCGGAACCACGACTGGGTTAGTGCTCTCTGCTCGGAAGCAGAGAGCGCCCTCTACCTGAAGGCAGAGTGCTGACAGTGTCAATAGTAGCAGAGGCAAGTCTACTACTCAGAGACTCCTCAGTGTTAGTAGCCATATTATAAAGGTGTGGAAGAGTCCATTTGTAGGTAGGTCCTCACAATAGTTGTATTGAAAAGACTGATTTAGTCAGATTTTAATTAAATGTTTTTGTTTTTGTTCTTTTTTATTTTAGAAAACTGAAAATATCTTTCAGTTTTGTATTCAAAAATGTTTTGCCGAGAATAATTTTTTTCCTTCAAAAATGTGTTGTGGTAATTTTTTCTTCAAAAATATGTTGTTGGTAATATTTTTTTTTTGAAATATGTATATTTTTTTTAATAAAAGTCTTTTTTATCTATATATTTCTATAAAAGAGTATTTTTATACTTTCAAAGTCTTTTGACTCCAGTTTGGAGGTTAACTATTTGCCCATATCTGGGACCCTAACAGGTGCTACCACTCCGGGTCAGGGTGGACTTGGGAAGAACAGCAATTAAGAGGTGGTTCCATGCTTTTCACAAACTTTCAATCAGAGGCTTTGCTGCTGGATACAGTTTACCGTTATGCGCAGGACAAGATATAGTGTTAAAGTGGTTACTACTTTCAAGTTAGAAAAAGGAATTATTTAAATAACTAATTAATTTAATAAAATAAAATTATTTAAATAACTAATTAATTTAATAAAAAAAAAATAAGATAATAAAACCGTAGATACTTTATATCCCAGATTTACGTAATATTCCTACACAAGGACATACAAGCAATTTTTTTCTGTATTTAATTTCTAGTTATAGTTTTGAGCGGACGCATAAATTTTAAATAGAACATTAATAAAATAAGCACAATGGGAAGAGACAGAGTGATTGTATGAGTAATATACTTAATATTAGGTCAGTGCAAAAGTTTTTGCAGGTTTGTACAGAAGCATTTCAAATTGCTGTAATTTATTTTATGCTTATTGTTATTACTTAAAAAGTGATTGTAATAAATGATTTGGTTTGAAATTCCTAGCACCTGAAGAAGGCCGGAGCGTACAATGGCCGAAACGTCATACAAATGGCTACAAAGATGTGGATAATAGTTCGAATAATATAAATACTGCAGACAGAAGCAATTAAAACCCAATTTTCTTACACAGTGCTATATGCGTTATATATGTGTGTATGGTAGCAAAATCAGACGGGTTGGGAAGTAGGTGAATATCTGAAGTAAAACTTGATAAAGTATTAACAAACAAAAACAAAATCACGACATTTCAATTCTTTCTTCCATATATGAACGTCCAGATAACATATGACGAATATTATTGTTAACGATTAATGAATATCTAACAGTATCGTTTATTTGCCTGCTATCCTGTTATATCTGAAAATATTCTTTGTATTGAGAAAAACAGAAAGGTTCAACTTCCGGTAAACATAGATACCGCCTAGTTTCTAACAATAATGCATAAAACATGCTATAATTTAATCTGTATTTCCCCATCGTCGAAATGTGGCCTCCCTTTGTCTGTTCTATAAATACTTTCATGACTTCTACTCCAACGAACTTAAGTCACTGATGCCTCCTCAACAGGTGTTTACTCGTGCAACCAGACTGGCAACTGGGTCCCACCCATTCACAGTCAGGTTAGCCAAATGCAGACGACAATTTTACTCCTGCAGCTTCTTCTCTCGCATTTCCCGCCTGTGGAACTCGCTCCCGTATTCTTGCTTTCCTGACGGCTACAACCTCCAGAAATTTAAATGCAAAGTCAATACTCATCTACTAACCACTGGACTCTAGCTCTCTCCCCTCCCCTGTATAACCTTCACTTTCTCTCCACCTATGTATCTGTCATCGCACCTGCTTTCTCAGCTTTCTATTGTTCCTTTCTAACTAGTTTGTACTCCTCACTCTTTTCTAATTAATCTTTTTACATTTATGTAGCCCCCTGCACATCAGTGGCGTTTCCGCCTTGCTCGGGGTGAAATGATTAAAAAAAAAAAGATAATCTGTAACTCTTAGAATATAATGCAATATTTTCTGTTATCATGTTTATATACATACCAGAGAGAGAGAGAGAGAGAGAGAGAGAGAGAGAGAGAGAGAGAGAGAGAGACCTTTGCTTCTTCTTTCTCGTGATATTTGAAGTTGGCTTTCAGATAGCTTGGTGGCGGCCAACTCCCTCCAAGCTCTTGACTGACAGCCGAAAACCACAGAATATTGTAATGGTTGCCCTGGGTGCGTACACTAGGCCCTCAGACTTTGAATTCAGAGTTGTTCTTTACCTAGACCAGTTGTCACCAAAGTCTAAATAATTCCATTCTTTCCTCCTATTTACTCATTAAAGCTCTGAATCCGAAAGGCATAGTAGTTAGTTTTGACCTTATAATAATAATAAAATTCCCTGTCACACTTTTCTTTTTTGTTTGTTTCTATTCTTCCTTTCGTATGAACTAAATAGTAATAGCCAGTCACTTAAGTGCCATACGTGATACACGCTTTAGGCGATCGTGTCTCGAAAGAGACATGACTGGGCAGAAAACTATCTCTCAGTAGGTTGCCATTGCTTTCTGCGGTAGACTGGTTGCCAGCCAAAGCTATAGAACTCAATCTGTCCTATTATTTAACCCATAACTGGAGGGAAGAGAGGGATTAATACCTTTCCCAAGGGTAATTGGGCGTAAGTGAATGCAAGGAATTTAACTAGAATTTGAACCCGGCTCCCCGATTTGTCGTTCCGAGTCGATATCCATTGCACCACAACGCACATCAAATAGTAATAACTATGCAAAAAAAGTTAAAAAAAATAAGCGTTTAATCACATATTCTACATGACATCAAACTCTTTACCAAAGACGACAATGATTTAAAAATATCATCAATACTGTAAAATGTTTCTGTGATGACATCGGTATGGATTTCAGATTAGTTAAATGTGCAAAAGTAGCAGTCAAGAAAGGGAGAATTAAAGAAACACACTCAATAGTTTTAAATGTTCTCATAAAGGTTAGGGAACTGGAAAAGAAGGAGCCTATAAATACCTAGGAGTCAGCGAATGAGATAGAATACAGTATACAAATGAAGCAGAAATTAAGAAATGATACTACAGGAATGTGCGTCTGTTATCGAATACAGAGTTGAATTAACAAAACAGAATATCAGTCATAAAGAATTTAGCTGTTTCTGTCGTGCAATACAGTTCTAACATCCTTAATAACTGATATTAAGCGGATGGATGTCAAGAAGAGAAAGCTTCTCACTTGCCATTGCATATATTATCCTAAGGCCGATATTGTTAATCTGCATGCGCCCAGATCAGAAGGAGGCAGAGAATTAGTTCAACTAGAACTGTCTTACAGCAATCGGTTTCAAAGATAACTGGACACTGAGAAGACTGGATAAACTTCTGTGTCACAGAACATGAAAGATATAAGAAATTTTATTGAGTAATAAAAGAAGTCAACAAATACAAAAGGGAATTTTAAGTGTGTGAAGAAGAGCAAATGAAACATTTACATATTCTGCAGTGCCAAAGAAACTAAAAACGAAAGCAATATATATATATATATATATATATATATATATATATATATATATATAATGTATCAAATACACAAACAATGACAAGAGAAGCCTCTTCATATTCAATTTTTAGCCCGTGCTAAACAAGCTGATGAGGAAAAACCTTTTCCCCATCAGTGGTTACGTAGTGCAGGGTTAAAAGCTGAAATCGAAGGTTTTATTCTTGCTGCACAGGACCAATGTTTACTAACTAGAAATGACCAAGCACATACACTCGAAATGCAGATTTTGTTGACCATTTGTATCAGGTTGCACAGTGTTAGGACCCACTGAATATTTAATGATAGAGTGAGACAATGTTTACACTGGACAATATGTATTTTTTTCGGGAAGGAAACTGCAAGAAACTGGTATTAAAATAACCCAGACCTGGATACAGGAACAATTTTATGAAACTTTACAATACATACAGACGGAACAATCAAAGCAAGTCGCTCAAACATTGTCATAAAAGATCACAAGAACAGAATGAGAATTCTTATTGACATAGCGGTTCCTGCAGATTGTGATGTATCTTCAAAAACTATCAAAATAATTGGAAAAGGTTTTGATAGACACATTGAAGGGATATCTGGAGCCTTTGCCTTAATAAAATACAAAAAATTGTACTCATCAGTAGAGATCACACACTAAGAAAAGCTTTATCTATGTAAAATGTGTTTGATGTTTTTCTTAAAAAATCTACTGCTGGTAATATTGTTTCCTTTAAATATGTATTGCTGGTAATATTTTTCTTCTAAAAATGTACTGCTGGTTATATTTCTTCCTTCAAAAATGTATTGCAAGTTATATTTTTCCTTCAAATATGTATTGCAAGTAATATTTTGTCCTTCAAATATATATTGCAACTAATATTTCTTCCTTCGTATGTGTATTGCTGGTAATATTTTTCTTAAAAAATCTACTGCTGATAATATTTTTTCCTTCAAATATGTATTGCTAGTAATATCTTTTCTCTAATGAGTATTGCTGCTATTTTTGCTATAAAAATCCATTTTTATACTTTCATAGTGTTTTGAAAGCAGTCAAGCATTCTAGTAAATACTAAAAATATTAACTAAACTCGGATAGGTCTGTCACAAGGGCCTCATATCGAATCGTCTAGTGTAAATCAAATGCGTTGCATGTGAAAGACTATACAAACCATCGCCCTACAATGATGTATATCACGTATTTAATAAACTGAGATGTACCTACCACATGCCCCCACCCACTTCAATTGAGCGGATCAAGCTCACCTTATTAATGTGTCGAATCCCTTCAAATTGACAGCGATTAACACTCTCCCCAACTTCCTATCCTTAGTAACGTTAAACTATGTTAAACCCCTTAATATCCTTCCCAATCTCTCTTTATCCATCCACATAAGACTGATTGGAAATTAATCTTCTTCTGCATTTCATGCTTTTGATAAACCATGCGAGTGTAAAATTTCCAAGCTTTCTTTCCTCATTATGTTCCCCATAAATATCAACGATTTATTTATGATCCAAAGTACATGTCTCTATTTTGGTTTTATTTTCCCTAGGATTACCCCTTTAGTCACACATTTTGTTACTGGTATTCTCAGGATCCTTCTGTAGAACCACATTTCTGTTGCCTCATGTCTACTCTCCACCTGTAAGTTGATTGTCCTGTATTCTCTGCAATATAAGAAAATTGATATAACATGTCAGTGTAGCATTTCTTCTAACGAAATTTTCCTATTTCTTAATACTTTGTTTAGTTTTGGAAAGTCAACTTTCACTATTTGAATGCGAGAATAGGATTTCAGCATCTTTTATTATATGTGCATATACCACAATTAAATTTGTTTAATTCTGAAAATTTCACTTCGTGAATCGGATCTTAGGCTGCCCCTTCTTTGTAAATGACAGAACATTCAGTTTTCTTAGAATAGAGGGTTAATTCCTTCTTCAGTGTGTCAACCCTTCCTCTGCAGAAAGAATCTGTTTATTGAGCTTTTTCTGGAACATGAACACAATAGGAAAACCTGGAAAGATCAAAGCCGTTACAATTCCAAGTTGTCTACGAGACTTTCCTCTTAATCATAACTGATTTCTAAAAGCTCAGATTAAAAATGTCTCGTACTTGGTTTCAGACCCTATATTTAGAAACGGCATAAGTTTTTGGGATAATGATTTTGTGTTTTGAAATTTCTGTTAGCGAAAGCTAATTGAAAACAGTATGTTGTAGGATGCATATTTTCTTTTTTTTTTTTTTTCAATAGAAAACAAATAAAAGACGACTCGAATGAAAACAGTCGTCGTTTTTTTTAGACGTAAAATATTCTATGGTAATCATTAAAGTTCGCGGACATTTCTAGCGAGGAGTATGTGGGCCTTGCATGACATTTGAAAGGCATCAGAATGTAGAAAAGAAAATATGCGTCGTGTAACAAAATATTTTCAATTATCTTTCGCCGACAGAAATCTCGAATATATATAAATATACATATATAAAAAATAAAACAAAAATATCGTTATTTAAATCCGTTGGATAGCCATTTCTACGAGGAAATTCTCGCTTCTTCAGCGACGGCGAAACAAAAATTTTATTTACTTAAATTCAAATGTGTTTTTTTTTAATCATTTCACCCCAAGCAAGGCATTCCACTGCCACTATTGCGCATGGGGATACATAGGGGAAGGTAAAGAAGAGGAGTGGTTAGATGTAGGAAATGTCAGAAGGAAGGTGATAGATGGGTTAGGATACCGACGATGAGGGTTGGGCAGAAGGGAAGAGTGTTGGAAAGAATGGGAGCGAGTTAGTGTGTTAGGAGGTGTCTATTGACCTTACATTTAAACTCCTGGAGATTGTAGCCGTCGGGGAAGCAGTCATGTGGAAGGGAATTCCACAGTCGGGAAGTGCGAGAAAAGAAACTGTTGGAGTAGAAGTTGCGGTTGCATTTTATCGGTTTCACTGTAAAAGGGTGGGATCTAGTTGCTAATCTAGTTTCTCGTGCAAATTTGTATCTAGGGGACAGCAGTGATATAAGTTCATTGGAGCAGAAGCCGTGAAAGTATTTATAGAAGAGACACAGGGAAGCCACATCGCGCTGGTGAGAGAGAGACTGCAGGCGGTCTGCCAAGTTGGTATCGATCACATTACAGACCCTCCGCTGTACCTTATCGAGAAACCCGAGGAGAATAGCAGGGGCACCCGACCAGATATGGCAGCACTATTCAATGCACGGGCGAATTTATATATGTGCAAGATAGATTCAGACGGAAAAAACTTCCGGGCCCTGCACAGAGAACCGACTTTCATAGCAGCGGGTTTAGCAATGGATTCGATATAGTCATTCCATTTGAGGTCCGCTGTAAGTGTGAGACCAAGGAGGCGTAGTGTTTTACTCTCTGGGAGGCAAGCCTGGTCCATGCGAATGGGAGGTAGGTACGATTGTCTATTATGGTTAATTGATAGTATCTTCGTTTTAGAAGCATTAAAATTTACGAGCCATTTCTTACCCCAGTCCACTACGGATTGGAGGTCTTTTCAAGCTCGGCTGCAAGGTTAGCTTTGTCGCATACACCAGATTTTTGGTCGAGGCGAGAAAAGATTTTATATTGGTAGAAGTCTAAAATAATCATCCATACAGAGGAAAATAAAATGGGGTGAGATTAACAATTTTTGAATGTAAGGAAGTAAGAAAGGGAAAGCAGACAGATACCTATGTCGCATATTAGAAGACAGAATCCTCCCGCATACAAGAGTCAAGAGTTTAAAAGTTAAAATTTAGTCATGTCATAGGGATAGAAGTGGTAGGGGAAACACATTTTATTTAAAACTTTCTGTTCCCCACTACCACTTGTTTTCAATATTTTTCTTCTTTAATATCATTTCGCAACAAATTATTTAAAAGAAATGTCCATCACATCATAATTAGCTCTGATCAACCTGCAAGCAAATGACAATCTGAAAGTCAAATAAAAATGGGGTAAGTTCACTGATTTTTCTCTTTTCTCAGAAATGAAGGGTATTCTCTTTTAAGATATTTTAAGATATTTTTCCCGACAATTAAGTTCAGCCTTTGGTACAATATATTTATTTCTGAAGACGTTTTGAAAGACCAAGAAGAGTGGAGGGCTTTCATTGGTCGATATTCACACTCAGTTTTGATGACAGGAAGCACAAATAAGCTGTAATCAATCACATGAATTCTCTATCTTTAAAAAACAGTATCTTACAAGTCGACCAGAGTCATGATCATAGTTACCACATCACCACGCTGTAGATAACTGTGAATTTCATAATCCATAGCTTCGTCGGGCTACATACATTTTTGAATGTAGTTTTATCGTTCTCTCAGACTGGTTGACAACCACGTCTACAGAGACCAGTGTACCATGTTGTTAACTAAATGTGGTGTGGGAAATTTACAGATATAACGGGTCTCCTGATTGGCCGAAGACCCGAACCTCGTCTTGGACTTGAGGCGGGCCTTTACGCCAGGAAGAGGCTCGCGCCTTTTTTTTCTTACCCTTGTTTTGCGCAGAGAGACCAGCATGCTGAGTCGGGACTGACAGCATCGGAGGAGTTCTCCGATGCTGAGATTCAACCAACGGGGCCAACAATTGGCACCCTCATGTCTCGCTATATCGAGACCATCTTTCCAAAGAATTGGAGATCCATTGGGCTAACTGCCTCATCCTTTACAGAGAAAATACCTCGACATCCTTCCTTTCATATAAGGAACCCTTCAGGGCAATGCCTATCCATCTGAGAGAAAAATTCTCTAAGAACTATCGACTTTCGACCGAATGGAACTGCAGAAGAAGCTGACCCCAGAATTTCCTGTACGTCGCGGACCACCGTTCCTCGTGTTTTCCCATACCCTTCTCAGACGAAGGAACTAACAAGCTACGCAGCGAGAAGGACTATACCAGGCTACGAAGTAGCCGCAAAAATCAGTTTTTGCAAGACAATAAATTGTTTTACTTTATCAGGTATGTCTTGTTTGTCTGACTGTTTCCTTCCACTGCCTAAGCACTGAGTTATGTGCGAATATTTCTCACAGTGGTGGGATAATTCATACCTTTCTCAAGTATATTTGTGCAAAGTGAATGAAACAACCTTGATCGGAATTCGAACTCGGCTCATTAGTTTCTTGTTCGGAGAGGCTAATTATTCCACTGCCTGCTCATCCTCTCTTTACCATTAACCGAGGAAAAGTGTTTATTCGAAATGAAAATATGATTTTAAATAAATAAATAAAAATATACTGTCCGACTGGCTTAACACTTATCTCTCTATATATATATATACGCACGGTACTTTGGTCATCAGAAAAACAAACGGATCTCGATATGTAAAGCTACAAGTTTATTCATCTGAAGAGAGTCAACTTTAAACTCGAAACACGAGTAGCAACACAAATAACATTATGGACACTTAAAATATTATACAAAAAGTAAGTAATATTAATAATACTAACAACAATAAAGTTACATTTGAAGCAAAGCGTTCACGGCTTCTTGCACTTTTTCTTTGAGTTTGAGTTTTTGTTTAACGGCATATCAACACCTCTGTGGATTATTTAATACCAAAAAGGTTGGATTTGAAGATATTTTTTTAATGTTCAGTTATAGTGAGAAGGTTGATTTAGTTAGATTTTAATGAAAAGTTTTATTTTTATTTTAGAAAACTGAAAATGTCTTCTAGATTTGTATTAAAAATGTTTTTGGTGAGAATAATTTTTCTCCTTTAAAAATGTGTTATGGCAATATTTTTTCTTCAAAAATGTATATGTTTCTATAAAAGTGTATTTTTATATATATATTTGTAGAAAAGTGTATTTTTATATTTTCATAGTGTTTTGATCCCAGTTTGAGGGTTAACTATTTGCCCATAGCTAGGACTCTAACAGGTGTTACCACTCTGGGTCAGGGTAGACCTGAGAACAACGGCAATTAAGAGGTGGTTTCACGCCCTTCACAACCTCCCAATCAGAGGCCTTACTGCCGGATGCAGTTTACCTTAATGCCCAGGACAACACTTTCTCTTACACACACACACACACACACACACACACACACACACACACACACACACACACACACACACACACACACATATACACGCAAGTACACGCTACACATATAAATATTTTCTTGTGTTAACACAACAGTTCTCTATGTAATATTATACAGCCATGAAGTCTATATTAATAAACATACATATTGTTCTACAGAAAAGACATAAAACTCCGATTTGTGCTATACACGTAGGATAATATTTATGTTTATTAATATATATATATATATATATATATATATATATATATATGTAACAGTCTGTCATGAATACACTCCTACAAGTGCACAGGATCGCCGCATCAGAGATGTTATGCCTTGGGGTCATGACAAGTTTCTGATCTTTCAACATAATACTTGTTCAACCAAAGAGACCCTACTATCTCAGGAGGCGATCCTGTAATCGTCAAGCGCACAACAACGGATTTATAACTGCCATTGCCAATTATGAAATACCAAGCGTACAATCAGAAACGCCGTACGTCACTTCCTCCTCAGCCAAGACGAGTTAAAAAATATCAATGTATCAATATATAAAAATGGGCGTTAAAGTTAGCACTGTAAGGCGACAGTTTGTTTTATGCTAAGCGTAACCGTCAGGCCATGAGGATTGCGTTTAACTTGATTGTCACCCCTGGGTGTTGACTCCAATATCCACGTTTATATTTACATATGCTATATCCCTGATATTGAGCAATTTGACACATAATTATTCGTCTTCTTCTATGTGTCCTGTCCCTTCAGGACGTAGCGATCATGGTTCTCCACGTCTCCCTATCCCTTGTGGCTCTTAGTATGTTTGCTCCTCTTATACCTCGCAACCTCCGTTCCGTTTTCCACCTGATCAGGCCCTGCAAATATGTTATCCGCTGCCTTCCTCTGTCTCTCTTTCCTTCTATCTGGCCAGTCAGTATCAGGTTCTCCAAGCTCTCCTTCCTTATTGCATGTCCTAGGAACTTCAGTTGTATCTTTCTGATGCTCAGTATTAATTTCCTTTTTGTTGCCATTCTTTCCATCACCTCATTATTGCTTGCATGTCAACGATATCCGCAGCATCCTTCTGTAGAACCACATTTCCCTTGCTTCACGTTTTGTCCTCATTTTTGATGATATTGTCTAGCATTCACTGCCGTATTGAAGAACTGACATCACATAGCAATCCGGCACTTTTTACTTTGTTTCTAGTGAAATTATCCTGTATGTTAGTACTTTATTCAGCTTCTGGAACGCGTCCTTTGCCATAACAGTTCGCCTTCGGATCTCTGTGTCGCACTTTCCATCTCCTGTTAGAACACTTCCTAGTTATTATAGCATTCCTTAAAACTATTAAAAAGTTTTCGTGTGACGTGTTTCAACCTTTAGGACTTCTTCACCCTAAGTTTGTGTTTGCAACTACACATGTACACGAACAAGAGTAATTGGGAATTTTACATTATCATTTTTTTAATGTGTTTTAAGTATATAATCTAGCTGATTTTATTTCGATTTTTTTCTTTTTATTCATGTTTCTGTCACTTTTATTATCAAATATCCCACATTGTGATAACAGAAGATCTGCCAAGATTGATGAAACGTTGTAAGAACCCGGACACAAATTTACTATGGATGATTTAGAAATTAAAGCACTTTTAATTATTTTCTTCTTAGTGAATTGGCTTCTCTTTTTATTAGAGTATCATTTTTATAAAAATATTGTGGTCAATCTCATTAGGGTGAGCAACTAATGAATTTAATGTGGTGTTTTGTAAAAGATCCCTTTTGTGTTCATATAAACTTTTATGCCATTTCCTTGAGGTTTATCCGATGTATTCCTTGTAGCAATTATAACAAGTAATTAAGTAAATTCCTCCTTCAAGTTTTAGATTATTAATTTGTTTTGCATTAAATCTTTTGTTGTTTTAGACTCAGTTGTGACAGATGTTATGTTGAGTTTAGATAAATACTTTTCAATTATAGTTGTTATAAAGTTGGTGGGTAGAACAATACAGTTCTTTTGATTCGTTGTTCTTTTTTTCCTAGGAAGCCATCTTTAAGCTAGGTGTGCTTTAACCACTCTGTCTGATCGTTTTGTTTCGTTTCTGTGTTGGCCTGCAAGTCAAAAAACAAAAAAAACAAAAAAAAAACAATAAAATAAAAAACAAAAAAACAAAAAAAACATTTGGCCCACTTTTGCTAATCTTTTTTTCGAGAGAGTATCAGAAAGTTAGTCTAAAATGCACCTGATTTTTACTCGTTATCCAATTCTTTGTCTTTTTCAAAACTAATATCAGTTTAATAAATATCTAGAATCCAATCTGTCTTGCTGTTTAACCTATAGTTGGAGGGAGAAGCGACAGATTCATACTTTTGCCAGGAATATTTGGCCTAAGTGAATGTAACAAATTTAACTGGAATTCGAACACGGTTCTCCGATTTCTCGCTTCAAACCGATATCCATTGCAGCACAACACATATCATAGTAAACGTAAGAAGTCTAACTTCCCCAAAAATGTTTTAAGAAAAATAATTCATAAATTTCAACCGATAGTAAAACCCAATTTTCCCACAATGAATACCAAATGTTTTCTGTGAGAAAACGGCCATTTTAACATTACCAGTTATTCTAATTAGTAACATGCTTGTATATAATAAATAAATAACACTTGGTCATTTTAGCTGTGTTGCATACAGATGAAAAATATATAATACATATATATACACACAAGTAGAAACATGCTGTTTTATATTTTTGAAAGGATATCTTTTGTTTGTAATAATAGTATTACTTTCAAGAACAGAAGACTGGTAATGACAATCAAGTGGTTCTACCGAAGTGTAGTGAGAATACCATGGACTGAACGTTTGAGTAACGAGGAAGTTTTATGAAAAATGAAAACAAAATGAACGCATATAATATGAATTAGAAAAAGACATTTGACATTTCTAGGACAGAAAATGAGGAAAGTGGCTGAGAAAATTTGACACTTACAAGACAAATTGAAGGCAAGCGGGACAGAAATAAAAAAACCGCGAGTAACTTAGTTAAGAAGCTTGTTTAAATGGATGAAGAACATGGATTATGAGAGATCGTGAAAAGACACAGTTTACTAAGTGCTACAATGGTTAGGATGTTGTGGAGAGCCACAGTCACCAACCTATTGAAGGGAAACAGCACATAGAATAAGAATAAGTAGAATAAGAAGAATACAAAATATGACTTGCATTGAGAATAAGGAAATGAATGAATGAAGACGAGATAGCTGTTTGTTAAGGACATGAATAAATGAAAGAAAAAAGAAATAAAAGAAAAAAGGTAATGATTTGTGTTGAGAATAAGAAAATGAATGAAGAGGAGATAACTGCTGTTAAGAACATGAATAAATGGAAAGTGAAGATGAAGAAGAAAAAGAAGTTAAAAATAAGAAAAACTAGGAAAAATAAGAAAAAAGAATAAACGTCTTACATTGAGAATGAAGAAATGAATGAATGAAGAAGTCGTGACTCTTGTCAGAAGCCTAAAAGAATGAAAGAAGAAAAAAATAAAAAGAAGAAGTGTTGTGGGCGCATACCCACTGACACTTTTGGATTCTTCCAGTCATTATTTAAACCATAAGGTTTATACTCTCAGGGCAGCAGTTCCGGGAGCAGCCCGCCAGGTAGGCGTGGCTTACTGCTACTCTTGTAGTTATATTTTTCCTTGTTAAATACAATAGGTTAAGATTATTATCCTTTGTCTGAGTTATACTTTCGTAGCCCCACTATCGGATCCACATCAAGAAGAAATGACTTGCGTTGAGAATAAGGCAGCGGACAAATGAAGAAGTCAGGATGGTTGTTAAAAACTAGTTTTCTAGCGGTTATAATATTACGACTTGCTTAGACATAGGCCGTGAGGTCTGTAAGAAATACATTGAAGACTGACTTTAACGGTTAATTTAGTCTCGCTAGAGTTCTTTATTTATGCGTCTAGAGTAGTCCATTTGTTTCCCCGGGTGTGTATTATTTACTCCACAACAGAATATAAAATAATTGAAGAAGAAAAATAAAAGAGGAAGAATAGAAACAGTGAAAGAAAGAAGATAAAGGTGACAAATTGCTGAAAGGAAAAGATAAAAAAGCGAGGGAATTACAAGAAGAATAATAAGAAGAAAAAGAAGAATTTTCTCACCAATGAGCCACCATACTTATCTCTATAGACTTTTTTTTTCTTGAGAATAACATTTTCTGAGAACTTCCTAATAAAATTAATTACTGGTGATTAAATATTTGAGAAACACCTGCATAATAATTATTATGCTGATTAAGATCATTAACACCTGATAAAAGTATCATCATCATCATCATCATCATCATCATCATCATCATCCACGATCGGGTCAGTATGATTAGAACGAGCGACTTGATTATTCTATGAGAAAAAAAACAAAACAAAAAAACAAAACAAAAAAAAAAAAACTTGCGCTTCCATTTAATGCTGGTTATTATTGAACAGTTTCTCTGTGGAGTATTGATCAGTAACTTCGTCCCATGGATCATTTTGATCGCATCGGCATTGAGTGCTGTTGTACTTAGCAAAGAAATGAACCCTTCAGATGAACCGTTGATAAGATGAAGAAAAAAGAGAACATGTTTACCAGTTTACCATGTTTCACTTTTATTAAAGCTTCATCAGAAAATGAGATATGGCGAAACAGAAAAAAGTAATCTCTGGCATTTTTATTTTTGAGGTATTTACTGAATCAGTTTCCACATGCATTCGACTTGTTAATCAAATGGTAGTATAATTTATGTCGTTCTGAATTCATGTAAAGACGATGCGTCTCTTCGAAGCTCCAAGGTATTAAAGAATTTCAAGCCTTATTGAAAAAAGGCAAATATATGTATGAAGATATAATGATTTTAGTTTGTGCATGTGGGGTTCAGATAATAATGTATATACGTGTGTGTGTGTGTGTGTGTGTGTGTGTGTTTGTGTGTGTGGGGGCGCGCGTGTGTGTATCTGTCTTGTAGTCTTTATGTTTGGGGATTGTCCGTATGTTGATTTGTGAATGTTTTCCAGTACACACCGTTTGTTTAAATAGTCGAATACCCCAGATCTCGCCACTTGCTATGTTTTCCTCTTCGAAAATAAAATTCCACTTAAATGGAACAAGATTTCAAAACGTTAAAGAAATCCAAAGGAATGCGACAAGGCTGTCCACCTCAAAAGTTCCAGGAATGCTCCCATAAATAGAAGCAGCGACGGATGAAATGTATAACCAAAGCTCGAATACACACACACACACACACACACACACACACACACACACACACACACACACACATATATATATATATATATATATATATGTATTGCACGTAGCGTGTTGGTGTTATTTAAACAGAGATCGAAAAGAAAATTGTTGCTCAAAATTCGTTCCAAAATTCTATTAAAAAATCTATTTTCTTGTGTTTTGCGTAAACGTGAGTTGATGTTTTGTGTGACATTGTAAACAACATTTCGTTTGTTTTTGTTTTAAAATTACGGGGAAAATATTTACATTTTTTGTTGACTAAATTAATTTAAGAAATTTTCGAAGAATATTTAAAAATGTAGACATTTAATTTTAGAGGGAAAAATTACATTAATGCCACACGAATTACAGACAGTTGATTTCCTGCATGAAATACTTAGCGAATAAAAGCTGTTTATTTTTAATTTTATTTTCTGAAGTATGAAATATTAAATCTGAAAAAAAAAGACTTAAATAATTAAATTAACCATTGGCACTTTTTTTCCTCATATTTTGTTTTTGTTTGAAGAAACACTTTTGTTAAAAAATATTTCTTTTGTTTGAAAATCACGGGGAAAAATATTCACATTTTTTTGTTGACCAAATTAATTTTTTAAACGTCGGATTAAAAATTAAATAAAAAGGGTTATTTTGACACGTGTGATTTGATTTCTGTGACGTAATCTAGCAACCATCTTAAATCTTAGATATTTTACGGAGCAAATGTCAACAATCGGCTCCATAGGCTAAAAAGATCGAAAGGGAAAATTGATGAACTTAAATTCAAAAAGTATGTGTCGACCTGGCTCACCTGTAGATATGTCTCCCTAGAAAGCTTGAATGGCGTAGCTTAAAAATATAAGCGTCCATAGATTACAGTCACACACAGACTCACAGATTGGCTTATATATATATATATATATATCCGAGTGAGTATAGAATGAGGAGAGAAAAAAGAAGAAGTGTTTAAATCCAAACACTGAAACAAACATATGATTGTAGGGAGAAGAAATTATGTACATGTTCTAAAACATAATTTATAATATATATATATATATATAGTCTAGAAAAAAGTTTAGATATTCGACAAATTCATGGGTAATATATATTTTGCAGCTAAAAATTACTGCTCGTCAGACTCAAATAATATAACAGTTAATATTCAAAATCATCCAGAAAAGAATCACATACAGACACTTACGTGCCCATACCGAGAATAGATATTTGTAACGGTAATCTACGAAAACCATTTCCTCGCCCATTCAAAAACAAAAGAAAGAAAGAAAAATAAAATTATAGAAAAATCATAAACAGAAAAAAGAAATATATATATATATATATATTAATAAATATACATATTATCCTATGTTTTAGGCACAACTCTGAGTTCATATATATATATATATATATATATATATATATATATACGGGAAGATGGTTGGATCTACGGATCTAGCATCAACACTAATTCCCGTCTATTGGGTTATTCCCTGCCTGTTTGTTTTCTGTAAATATTCTCATGGTAATTTCACTGTAAATTTTCACATGGTAATATTCTCATGGCAATTTCACTACTTGTTTGATTTGTTTGGAGTTTTTGGAGAAATTGTGGCATTATGGTGTCTGCAATGCGAGAGATTCGTGTAAATAAGAAAGCATAATTATCGAATGTTTGGATCAGTGAATATCTATTTTAAACGATCGGACAAAGAAGACCAGCCATTCCCATCCTGCACTTTAGGCATTGTGCCGAATTAGATATAATTTACTTCAATAAACAGGAAATGAAAATATGTTGCTTAAAGGATTTATAAAGTGCGAACTGACGACAGCCAATAAAGATCTCTGGTGATCTGCGTTCTCATTGATTTTGTTGAATAGGTACAAAGAGATTCTTTGATTGTGGTTTCAACTTTCTCACAGGTCGTTTTTATCTCTGGAGATGAAAGGTGTTTATGGCGGTAGAGATTCGCGTGTTGTAGTTTAATGTATAAAAGGCTCATCTTTACCAGAACGAATGTATTTGGTACGTTTATTACTGCATGACTCTGTTCTTCAACTATGATTTAACCAACGCGCATAGAATAATTCTTATATGAATGGTTTAATACAATAACGGATGCACGTTGTGTTGCAGCGGATATAGACTCGGAACGAGAAATCAGGGAGCCGAGTTCGAATTCCAGTTGAAATCCTTGCATTCACTTATGCGCAAATAACCTTCCGGAAGGTACTAATCCGTCTCTTCCCTTCAGTTATGGGTTAAATATGGACTGTGGAGTCGACGTGTGTTGTGTCACAGGTGTTGCGATTATTGAACTTTAGTGGATCATTGTTAAATTGGTTATAAAATCTATATACTTTTGTATAACTTGTTCAAATTTTCACAAACCCATTAGTGCTCATGGTTTTGTTTTTTAGGACCATAATGATAACTTACCATATTTCAGCAATTCCAGCAGTTTTCAGATATATTTTTGGTTAGTCTTAAAGAATTAAGTGTATTCCAAATAAATCACCTACTGTTTGATGTATATTGGCAACACTGATATCTCAGTTTTCAGTATAGAGTGAAAATCTTGAGGAAGAGGACACACTCTATCACTCAAGCAAAACTTTTTTGATAGGTAGTACTTATACCTAGCTCATAATTGTATATAGTATGTATGAATGCTCTCACTGTCTAACTCAAATATACCATGCTCTATAAGTTGGAATGTGCGTTCTGGTGCAGTGGTTATCAACTCGGAACGAGCAATCGGGGAGCCGAGTTCGAATTCCACTTGAATTCCTTGCATTCACTTACGCGCAAATACCCTTGGGAAAGGTATTAATTCATCACTTCCATCCAGTTATGGCTTAAATAATAAGACAGATTGGGTTCTATAGCTTTGGCTAGCGACCAGTCTACCGCAGAAAGCAATGACAACCTACTGCAGTGTAATCTTCTGCCCGTTCAGTCATGTCTGTATCACGCATGGCACTTAACTGACTGACTCAATTAAATAAATACATTAATTTACAGAATGAATCAAAGTAATTTTATTTATTTAGGCGAGAAAGAAGGCCCACTTTTATACTTCATGTTATATATCATAGAGCAACTGTCATATATATCTTCTTCTTCATATCTCATGTTACTTCAGGACGTAGGCGATCATGTCTCTTGTAGCTCTCAATATTTTCTTACTGGTATTTCTCGCAAACCTCGCTCCGCCATTCATTTGCTCAAGCCTATCAAGTATGTCACGCGCTGCTTTTCCCATTCTCTTTTTTCTGTCCTGTGAGTATTAAATTCTCCAAATCCTCCTTCCTCATTACATGTAACCAGAAACCTCATCTGTCTCTTCCTGATGTTAAGTTTTCTCCTCGTTTGAATTCTCTCGTTTGCATTCTCTCTAACACCTCATTGTTGCTCACATGTTCAGTCTATAATATCCTCAGCATCCTTCGATAAACCACATTTTTATGTCTCAATCTTCTATTTCATCCTTGAAGAGATCGTCCAACATTCATTTTATACAGGGAGACAGATATCACATACTAGGCCAACACTTTTTTCTTGTCTTTCAGTACTCTGGTTAGCTTCTGAAATGTGTCCTTGTCCATGCCAGGCGTCTTTGGATCACCATGTCCCAATTTTCATCCTCTGTAAGAACGCTTCCCATGTATTTAAATTTCTTTACTTGTTTTATTTTAGTTTCTCCGACTTGTAGTTAGCATACTGGGTTCTTCTTATTGTTAATGACCATACATTCAATTTTCATTAACTCTATGCTCAGTCCTTTCTTTACGCTTTCTTTTGATACCTTCTGTAGGAAGTCCTGCATTTTACTTTCCGTATATATATATATAGTAGATTAAAAGCCGCACTCCATGCGTACGTTTAAATCACAAACTCTGCTGATCTTCAGTTGAACTGAGTTTTTCAAATCACAATTTCTGTGAAACGTCAAAGCCTCGTTTTATCTGCAGGGAAGGTGATGACCTTTGCTTTTTGGAATGCAAAAGCATTGTGTTCACTCAATATCTTCAAACGGATCGCAACACTAATGGAGAAGACTATGTCAACTTGTTGAGGCAGTCTTCTTTTATTAGGACAATGTTCCAGTACACAATTTATTGGTTTCCATAGCTTCTGTGCGTGACTGGGAATTTGAACTAGTTCATCAGTTTTCTGAGTTGACCCCATATGGCTATCATCTCTTCCCCAACATGAACGTGATTGGCTGAGAACAAGTATCGGAGGGATTATGACGTCATATACGCTGGTGATGAATTTTGCACCAAAAGAATGACAGCTTTTCCTCCAATAGGATCGAAACAATGCAACTCCAATGGAAGAAGTATGCAAACCGTAAAGGAGACGATGCTGAAAAATAAATCTGATCCCATTCCATGAGAGTATCTTGGTCAGCTTTTGAACTTTTACGCCGAAACGCGTAAGTTTTTCTATACAGAATTTGGATAATAATGTATATCTGTTTGTTTGTGTGTGTGTGTGTGTGTGTCTATGTAGCAGACATTTTTATTTATGTTTGGCGGTTGTCCGCATATTGTTTTGGAGATATATTTACGTCGCACCGGTTGTAGTAGTAGTCTTTGATAGACATCATTCACATCTTGAATCCCTTAAATATGGATTTTGTAAAAGTTGGTGATATAATGTATTTGACGTGTGTTGATATATAGTAAAATATTTATCAGCATTTTATCAAAGTTTTTCCTGCGTAAAGACTTACGTTCTTTTTTTTAATTAGCGGGGCTTTTATAAAATCAAAATTATCCCCAGTTTTCTTCTCGTAAGTTTAAGGTGTTGTCGCAACTTAGATGCAGGCTTGTAGGTTTCTACATATCTCGCCAATGTAATGGTTTCGACATCGGAAAAAAACCTTATTTTATAAATCCTGGCATCCGAAGTGGTGTTGAATATATTTGTCTTCCTATATACATACATATATATCTATATATATGTTCGATTATCTTTGGGGTAGTAGTACTGGCCTTAGTGTATACGTATCTGAAAGAATTAATGGATTTTATTTATAATTTGTTATTGTTATTGTCTTTGCTTTAAGCCTACGGCTATATCGTGTTGAATACACCGGTTCCTGTTCGATCACCGAAGTCAAGCAATATCGAGCCTGGTCAGTACTTAAATGGGTAACCATTTGGGATATACCAGGTGCTGTAAACCTAAGGACCAAGAGTGGTCCACCAGTCCTTCAGGTTTGGGGGGTTGGGTGCAGGGCTAACAACCCTGCTCCGTAAAAAACAGTTTCTTACAGAAACAGCAGCAAAAAGTTGCTGCCCTGTTCACCATCTGGGTGTGATGGATAAATGACGATTGTTTTAAGCATTTGAAGTAATAAAACATAATATCAGGTTATCAATAAAATTAATGAATTCCTTCAAAATTACTTCGTCTACATTTCAGCTACGAAAATATAAAATTAGCAAATATACACTTTAATAAATGCTAATTTTGTCAATGTGATAATTGAACGCCGCTTCTCAGTGGAAGTCTTTCACAGTCGAGTCATCTAGAATCTTACCCCTAGTTTTCTCTATTAGGGGAATGCATGCTCGAACCTTGAAATCTTCTTCTTCTATGTGCCTTGTCCTTTCAGGATGTAGGCGATCATAGCCTTCCACGTCTCTCTATCCCTGGTGGCTCTTAGCACACTTTCTCCTGTTACACCACGCAACACCCGTTCTGTTATCCACCTGCTCAGGCCCTTCAAATATATTATTCGCTGCTTTCCTCTGTCTCTTTTTCCCTCTATCTGGTCTGTTAGTATCAAGTTCTCCAAGCCCTCCTTCCTTATTGCATGTCCCAAGAACTTTAGTTGTCTCTTCCTGATGTTCAGTATTAATTCCCTTTTCGTTTCCATCCTTTCCAAAACCTAATCATTACTAATATGCTTGGTCCATCACATACCGTGCATCCTTCTGTAGAACCACATTTCAGTTGATTCAAAGTTTACCTTCATCTTTAATGATATGGTCCAGCTTTTGCTGTTATATTGAAGAACTGACATCACATAGCAATCTAGTATTCTTTTCTTTGTTTCTAGCGAAATTGTTCTGTTTCTTAATGTTTTACTCAACTTCTGGAATGCTTTCTTAGCCATGCTAATTCGCGTTCGGATCTCTGTGTCACACTTTCCGTCTTCTGTTAGAACACTTCCCAGGTATTTAAATTTTTCTACCTGCTTAATTTTCCACCTGTATTTGGCATTCGGGGCTGCTCTTTTGCTGATTATCATACAGTTTATTTGTAGTCCTTTTTAGTTCCTCCCTTCATTTACCTTCTGTAGGAGGTCTTGTAGTTTCCTTTCCGTGTCTGTAATCAGCACTGTATCATCTGCGTACCTTATGTTGTTTAAATTGTGACCTCCGATGACAAATCCTTGCATAACATCTAGGGTCCTCAGAATAGTCTCGCTGTACAAGATCCGGTGAAGACACATCCTTGTCTTACGCCGCTTTCTATCTTTGCATATCTGCCGAATTCCTTACCTGACCGTATGCAGGCAGTTTGCTGCCAGTAGATATTCATCATTAGAACCTTGAGAAATAGGATACTCGAATTAGCAAGCTGGTAGATTTAAAAATAAAACAAAAGCACATGTATTCATGAAACGCGTCTTTACTATATTTAGCATTAGCATAATTTACAATATGTCTAAACTTATTTATTAATGGAACTTGTCTGCGTGTGTCCGTTACCTATAGACTTCGAAAAGGCTGAACCGATTTTCTTAAAAAATTTACACAGTTGTATTTTAAGCGTCTGCGAGTGTTCTTAGCTAGGTTTTGTGTCGAGGTACCCCCGATAAATATCGAAAATTAATAATCGAAAAAATCGGGTTATAGAAGGAGTGATCCGATTTTAATCAAATTTATACTCATAGGCAAAGAGTAGACATAAGAAACGATATTCAGAAGTTTCAAGGTTGCAGTTCTTACAAAAGTGCAAAAAATCGATAATATATATATATATATAAAAGGCAAGATGTTTGTGTGTGTGTCTGTTTATCTGCCTGTATGTCTGTATTTTTTCAGCCCTTTTATTTTAGTTTTTGCTTCGGGTTTGGCTCTAAGTAGGTATAATTGTAGTTCTTAGTCTCAGCCATGATACCATTTACTCAGAGAACTTACTTAGCCTTCAAAATTCATTATACGACGAAATAACTTATTTGATATCGATACCAGGAAATCAAAATTTGACTTACATTCATTCATTTTTCTTTCA
The DNA here is from genome assembly GCA_037127315.1 of Ascarosepion bandense. Classification (NCBI taxonomy): domain Eukaryota; kingdom Metazoa; phylum Mollusca; class Cephalopoda; order Sepiida; family Sepiidae; genus Ascarosepion; species Ascarosepion bandense. The sequence goes on along the minus strand of JBBBDQ010000592.1, from coordinate 6,562,651 downwards.
GTCTACTGTTTCGCTTTAACTGGAAACAACTATTGCTTTTTAGTCTTTCGTGCCAACGTCCAAAGAGTCTGATCTCCAGGACCATGGATTAGTTTTAAAGCTTTCATTACACCCGAGCAACGCCGGGCTATACTGCTAGTATGTATATATTGCAGTGATGTTCACACTGAAGAAGGTCAAAAGCTACTGGAGGTATAAAGTTATATAGTAAGAAGAACAGTTTATGGAGATATATGGGACGGTAACTGTTTTATAGTAGACATGAACAGGTTAAGATTGTAGTGATCAAGGAAGCATTCCTTTGGGAATCGGTTCTGCAAAGTTCGTGGGAAGAAGATTCTAAATGGGAACTAATATCACATCAATGAAATATAAACGGAATGTGTTGCACTGTGGGTCTTAGCCGTCGAGGTTAGAATTGGTGGAATTAAGAATTGTATATATTGTACATGTGGATATCTAGTTTTTTTTTTAATGCAAAAAACAGCGTGATGAAACCTAATGTTTTATGACCTATGTTTGTAAAAAATAAGACAATGCTTGGTAAACGACATCGAACGTTACATGTTAAGGCAAGTTAATTTTTGGTCATGAGTAAATTACTCGACCATTTAAATAAAAATACCAGATCGACACACTTATGCATAAACACACACACATATATAGTGTTGAATTTTGCCAAGATTGTATTTTTTCAGTAGTTTTACTGATAAAAAGCATTTTAGCAAGAAGTGTTTTCGGAAAGTGCTCAGTATCAGAATAGAGATAGAGCATTGATAGATTTAATGCAATGAGTTTGTTACTTTAACTGAGCAGATTCATGCCAACTTTGAAGTTTCGTGAGAAACCCGGTATGATGCCCTCATTTACTGAGGCTGTTTTTTTTGCAAAAATAATAAAGTGAAAAAATCAGTGCATTAAACATATACTTATATATATATATATTCATTAATTCACTTGAACGAGAAATCATTTTTAGCAAATTATATATATATATATATATATATATATATATATATATATATATATATATATGTATATAATTTGCTAAAAATTATTTCTCGTTCAAGTGAATTAATGAATACAGAAAAATAGACTTGGAATATGTTAAATCTTTCATTAATGGAGGTTTCTGATATTAATATAATGATAGTCTTATTGGCTTTTGAATGCAAAGTCGAAAATACAACACGTCATGGTATTCGAAAAGGAAAATGTGAATTACTTTAGGTGCCTATTTTGCTACTATGACTGAAACAACCTGGCTAACAGATACAATGAAAACTTTAAGGCAAATTTTTTAAAAATTGTTTTTACTCAATACAAGCACCAAGAGCGTCTCAATTTAGAGCATTAATGAAGGAGGACAATGCTTTGCTTAAAAGGAGTAACTAAATGAAGATTTTAAGGATATAAGGAAAGAGATGCATGGAAAAATGGTTGATTCTTCCGTTATTTTCCCCATTATGAGTAGCATTATATCCAAATAATCACACCGTATTTTCTGTATGGAACAAAATCGCTGAAAAGAAAAGAAATGACAAATATTTTTGTTCTAAGAGAGACTTTTATACCACAGCGTCATACACGAAACTATATATACGTATATACACGTATCCCATGCAGAGAATAATGTATCACATGTATCTACAAGGAAAGGCAGAGAGTAAGAAAAAACAAAAAGAAATATAGAATAATATAGAAATTCTTCTGTGTTTGTGGAGAAGATTTGTTTAGGACTTTTTTCTATATTGGGAATATATATTCCCAAAAGAAAACAACACTATAGACTTGTAAGCTGTAGCATTTGGCAGATGGCTGCCTTGAATGGATTTCTGGGAATTAAGAACAAACAGTAATAAATTTATTGACTGCAATGACTCACCACTTTTGTCACTATATGAAGTGACGTCAGTAAGCAGCCATCACGTGACCCATGTGACATCTTAATCAAAGGAAATAATCGCCTTGTGTATCCATACAACGATATCCAGGACATTTGACTCTAGACTCGAAGCAGTTAAGATTGTAATGATAAAAAAACATTGCTTTTGAACTCTGTTCCTTCTGAATGGAACTTCCTTCTTACCAATGGAATACAAAGGGAATAAAGTAGATTCAGTCGTGTTGTACATGGCATGGCGGTTCCTAGATGAAACGGTTTGGACTGATTGAACTAAAAAAGTAGCTCGTTTAAACATTTTCTATGGAAATAGCGATGGAATAGCGAGAGGCATGGGATATTTCGTTTGTGGAAAAAGGATGCAGTGTTGTAAAATAATTGCCTATAGGTCCATTTAAGCTCTTTTGAAATCTATCATATACGGAAATAAAAAATTAAGAAGTTGGCTGTAAAAATTGATATTTGCACTGATTTAACTCTTGTAAAGATAGAGCATTTCATAGGTCAGTCAGTTAGTTAAGTGCTATACGTGATACACGTTTGGGTCATCATGTCTCGAAAGAGACATGAGTGACTGGGCAGAAGATTTTCCCACCGTAGGTTACCATTACTTTCTGCGGTAGAAGTAGGCTGGTTGCCAACCAAGGCTATAGAACCCAGTCTCTTCTGTTATTTAACCCATGATTGGAGGGAAGAGACGGATCAATTATACTAAGGGTATTTGCGCGTCAGTGAATGCAAGAAATTTAACTGGAATTTGAACTCGGCTCCCCGATTTCTCGTTCTAAGCCAATATCCACTGCACCACATAGCACATCATAGGTAGTCCGGTAAACTTTGGAGCGGCAGAAGGAAGCGATCATATTTCCAACATCATTGTGACTAATATTAATACTGATCACTTGGCTAGAGTCATGAAGAAAAAAATAAATATCATATCACTTAATCATATTTTATTTCACAGTTTCTACTTCTAGTTATTTGGTTTATTGCTTACAGATCTCAGATATTTTAAAACTATATTTGTTCTGTTCACATAGAAAAGTTTAAGAATCTGTAAGTGAGAATGGCTGTGGTATACATTCAAGATTACTAGCATTTCTATCGAGAAAGCTACTTTTTGTGCAATGGTTATAGATATTTTATTTTCAAAATCGATGAGTTCGTAAATAGACATTTTGATGTAGATTATAAATCATTAAAATAACTCCAGTTTGAGACATCAGAACCCAACTGCAAAAGGAAAGAAACGAATCTTATTGGCCCATACTTTTGTTTCTTAAATCATAATAAAATAAATGAAAGCATCAAGAATTTTTCTTTCCGAATTTCTGGGACGAAGTGTTTTCATTATTTAGATGTGAGTTGTGGTGCAGTGGATATCGACTCGGAGCCGGGTTTGAATTCAGTTGATTCCATGCATTCACTTATGCGTAAACTAGCAGTATAGCCCGGCGTTGCTCGGGTGTAATGAAAGCTTTAAAACTAATCCATGGTCCTGGAGCTCAGACTTTTTGGATATTGGCACGAAAGACTAAAAAGCAATAGTTGTTTTCAATTAAACCAAAACCGTAGAATGAAAGAAAAATGAATGGATGTAAGTCAAATTTTGATTTCCTGGTATCGATATCAAATAAGTTCTTTCGTCGTAAACTGAATTTTGAAGGCTAAGTAAGTTCTCTGAGTAAATGGTATCATGGCTGAGACTAAGAACTACAATTATACCTACTTAGAGCCAAACCCGAAGCAAAAACTAAAATAAAAGAGCTGAAAAAATACAGACATACAGGCAGATAAACAGACACACACACAAACATCTTGCCTTATATATATATATATATATATATATATATATATATATATATATATATATATTATCGATTTTCTGCACTATTGTAAGAACTGCAACCTTGATATATGTCTGAATATCGTTTCTTATATTTGATTAAAATCGGACCACTCCTTCTATAACCCGATTTTTTCGATTTTCGATTATCGATATTTATCGGGGGTCCCTCGACACAAATCTTAGCTAAGAACACTCGCAGATGCTTATAATACAACTGTGTAAATTTTCAAGAAAATCGGTTCAGCCGTTTCGGATTCTCTAGGTAACGGAGACACACACATACACACACACACCCACATACACACACAGAGACAAAGTTCCATTTATAAATAAGTTTAGATACCATTCAGAAAGGTATTAATCCATCTCTTTTCCCTCCAGTTATGGATTAAATAACAGGAGAGATTGGGTTCTATATCCTTGGTTGGCAACCTGTCTACCGCAGAAAGTAATGGCAACCTACTTCTGGATAATCTTCTGCCCAGTCAGTCATGAATAGAAGAAGACATGGCCGCCCAAGTGTGTATTGCATATGAAACTTAATTGACTGACATGCAGACCATTGTCATCACCTATATTGTAATCACAACGATACGGTAGATGTGCTCTACGGCCTTCCCGAGGTGTATATCGATCCGGTTAACCTAAAGATAATTATGAACTGAATCATTTATTCAATAAACTGGGGTAGACTGTTTTCGTTTCATAGCCCATGTCTAGGGATATCGTGTTTCGTTCTAACTTTAATACTGCTCACTTATTGCTCGCCATGTTTTCACTGACTGCACACTGAGCCTGGTAGGGATAAATGTGGTAATAATTAAAACGCCTGTTATTGTAATAACCAAGTGGGGGGGGGGGTAATCTGTTTATGGAAGATAACTCTATTGGATTATCTCTTTGTTGTATTGCTGTGTATAAGACGCTGCAATACAGCAAAGAGATAATCCAGTAAGGAATGAACCAACGCTTTAATACCTTAAGCTATTGTTCTGTAGGTTAGCTAGAGAGGTATACACCTGATGAAAACCTGATGGCACTACAGTCGAAACGCTGTGATAAAAACATGAAAAATGAAGATAATATGGGTCTAAACTTCTGAGATGAGGTAGTATTTTCATCCTCATCTTTATTGGCATATTCATGAAGTTTCAGCCCTTGTACGCTACTGCCTTCTTCAGAAGATTGGAGTTTCGAACTGAAACTTTTAACTTGATCACTGAGGTATGTTGTTTTCGTTCCATGACCCATGCCGCTTCTGGATGTTTTAGTTATCTTCTTTTAACTCAACTCTCTAAGTCATTTGTTCACCACTGCTGTGGCCAGGTATTGAACTCACAACTCTTTGGGGTCAAGTCACTTGGTCTAACCAATATTTTTATTCACAGGGCCATGAGAGCCTTGAGAGTAGTCTGTATGTAAATAGTGAAAGTTTGAAACCTTTGATCATAATTTATATAAATATAATCCTTTTATATAAAATAATGGCTATTGGTAACAAGAATAATTTATTTCCTAAATTGTTACAGCCCCTCAATTTTAATAATTTTTTTTTCAAAAGCTGTAATTTCTAATAGCCAGAAAAATATAAACACAATCAACTATCTATCACCCCACTTCTGACATTTCCTATATCTAACCACTCTTCCTATTTACCTCCCCCTATGTAGCCCCAAGCGCAATAGTGGCAGTGGAATGCCTTGCTTGGGGTGAAATGATTAAAAAAATATGAAGATACAATAATTTTAACAGATTTAAACCATTCTACTTAAAAAATTGTTTGGGGATTCTGAAAATAGGAAATTGTTAATTATGCTAATTAGTCCAAAAAATAGTTAAAAAATGTGGATTTAAAACTTCATTTTGGTTCAATTATAATGTTAATTGAAATTAATGTTAGTGGCGCCTTGAAAAATGTTAATTTTGACTGCAGTGAACGCCCCGTTTTTATTGATGATAATAATAGGAATAATTTAGAATTTGTTGGGAATGTTAGATTTGGTAATAATTACAACGTCAGTTATTTTAATAACCAAGGCGATAATGTTTCATCATGTCATTTGCAATAGTACGATGCCATTCTATTAATGAAATAAGTTTTGCGCATGAAATTAAAATAAATAAAAACATCTTCTGGATTCTCTATTTGTTGTCTTGCTACGTCTTATGTCAACTCAATGAAGAGACCATAGCGAGAAAAACGAAGTGCTTGATGTTTAATAAGATGAAATGCCGTTGAGCTCGCATTTGCATGATATAAGCGAAGAGGGAAAAAGGAGACTTGCTAGGAAAAAATGAAAAAGAAAAAAAATAAGCAAAAAACAACAAAAAAAACAAACAATTGATTTGATCACGAAGCACAATGTTTGCAACTTTCAATTTATTCAGGGATAGGAGAGTGAAATTAACACAAATCCCGCAAGGAAAAGTGAGTTGCAATATCTTCTCACCCCAAAACGCTGTGATCTCAAAAGTCAGAGAAAGACCCTGAATTAATAAATAAACAAAATGTTATGTCTGTTCAGGATGTAGGTGATCGCTGCTCTACGCAGATTCCTATTTTAATTTGTTATCTGTGAAGTACCATAGTAGTGGGTATCGGCTCGGAACGAGAAATCTAGGAGCAGAGTTCGAATTCCAGTTGAATTCATTGCATTCACTTATGCGCAAATACCCTTGGGAAATATATTAATCCGTCTCTCCCCTCCAGTTATGGATTAAATAAACGAACAGATTGGGTTCTATAGCTTTGGCTGGCAACCAGTAATGTTGCAAGTAATGGCAAGTAATGGCAATCTACTACGGGATAATCTTCTGCCCAGTCAGTCATGTCTCTTTCAAGACATGATCCCTCAAGCGTGTTTCACGTATCGCACTTAACTGACTGACCCAAGGATCACTAAAGATAAAAATTTACTGAGTAAGATTGTTGGGAGGGGGAAGAAGGAAGTAAGAAGTGAATATTATGAGGATATGGAGGATAGAGATTGGGTTTAAGTGTACTATGTGAATATAGATATATATTGGTATACTAGCAGTATGGCCCGGCGTTTCTCGGGTGTAATGAAAGCTTTAAAACTAATCCATGGTCCTGGAGCTCAGACTCTTTGGACGTTGGCACGAAAGACTAAAAAGCAATAGTTGCTCCCAGTTAAAGCGAAACCGTAGACTGAAAGAAAAATGAATGGATGTAAGTCAAATTTTGATTTCCTGGTATCGATATTAAATAAGTTTTTTTCATCGTAAACAGAATTTTGAAGGCTAAATAAGTCCTCTAAGTAAATAGTATCATGGCTGAGACTAAGAACCACAATTATACCTACTTAGAGCCAAACCCGAAGCAAAAACTAAAATATAAGGGCTGAAAAATACAGACATACAAGTAGATAAACAGACACACATTCAAACATCTTGGCTTTTATTTATTTATATTATCGATTTTTTGCACTATTGTAAGAACCGAAACCTTGAAACTTCTGAATATCGTTTCTTATGTCTTTGTCTGTGAGTGTATCAAATTTGATTAAAATCGGACCACTCCTTCTATAACCCGATTTTTTCGATTATCGATTTTCGATATTTATTCGGGGTACCTCGATACAAAACCTAGCTAAGAACATTCGCAGACGCTTATAGTATAACTGTGTAAATTTCCAAGAAAATCGATTCAGCCGTTTCGGAGTCTATAGGTAACGGACACACACACACACAGACACACTCCCACAAAGTTCTATTTATAAACATGTTTAGATAAAAGCATTCAGCAAAAAAACAAAAAAAAACAAAACAAAAAGGTTTAACAGTATTTTTCGAGGACGTTATTTCTAGTGTATGTGACTTTAAAAAAGTGAATAAAATCAAGATAGTATTTAATAAAAAAACCGTCACAGTTAATCATTACAAAGAATTTTTTAGCCTACCATCAGCATGGTTGACGCTAGAGTCTTGCAGAGGAACCCACTGCACCTTTTTCACCTCACGTTTTCAGCAGACTTGAAGTGGAGAAACTAAATCGAACCAATAGCTATAAGGAAATCCGGGTTACTGTGACGTGCCAGAAAAAAAAATTCTCGTCAGAGTTCATCTTGCACATTTAGAAATCTAACATTCGTCTGTGTATTGTATACTGAGGTAATATCTGTTCTGGTGCGTCTGCTAATAATCTCGAGGCTTTTGAAAAAAATCCGAAAAGGAATCTGCTATATAATAGATTCTGAACAGGCATCTCGACTTCAGTTGCTTTCTCTCTGACTTGGCGTGTCTTCCCTCTGTCTTTTCTATAAATATTTACATAGAAACTCCTATGACGAGCAGTTTTCCCCGGTACCCTGACTACATGAATTTAAGCGTGCTACTTGATTGGCATCTAGGTCCCACCAGTTTACTATTGAAATAGCTAAATGAAATTGCCAGTTTTACGCCAAAAGTTTATTTTGTCATACTTCCCGTCTATGGAATTCCCTACCGGTTACTTGCTTCTCTGATAACTACAATATTCTAAAATTTAAATGTAACTTCAATCACAATCTTCTATATTCTTGAAACTTGTTCACTTTAATCCTTCCTAAAATATTCTCTATACTCAGAAATGATAACGATATCTAGTGGAGATAGTTGTTTTAAATTGGCAAGCTTCCAGATGCTTTGACACAACGCGGGTGTCCCTCGAGGCTCTATCTTAGGTCGCATGCTTTCTGATCTTCAGAAATGATTTTCATTACGTCATCAGTTCCTAAGTAGACATTTATGCAGCTGCGATCACCATTTACTCCTGTTTTAATAGGAAATCTGCCAAGGCTGACAAAGTAAACCTTGCTGTTGCTCTTTAAACTCACTCCCAATCAGAGGTTAATTGGGGCAAGAAATGACTTGTGAATCATAATGCCTCCAAAATAAAATTGCTCTCTTTTAACCCCATAGAGAGACTTTCCTTTCCGGCATCAGCATGGCTCATGCTCGTCTCAAAGGGAGCAATTCACTGCACCTTCTTAGCCTCACTTTTTCAACCGATCTAAAGTGGAATGACTACATCGATCTATAGCTGCATCTAGAGCTGCATCTACTGCTAGGACCTTTGGGTCACCGTGTCGGGCCAGAAAGTTTTTCTCGTCAGAATCTATTTTGCATCTTTTTTTAATCATTTTACCCCAAGCAAATTTAGGATGTGCGTTGTGGTCCAGTGGATATCGACCCGGAACGAGAAATCAGAGAGCCGAGTTCGAATTCTAGTTGAATTCGTTGCAATCATATACGCGCAAATACCCTTGCCAAAGGTATTAATCCGTCTCTTCCTTCCAGCTATGTGTCAAATAACAGGGCAGATTGGGTTCTTTAGCTTTGGTTGGCAACCAGTCTAACGCAGAAAGCAATGGCAACCTACTGCGGGATAATCTTCTGCCCAAGCGTGTATTACGTATTGCACTTAACTGACTGACCCCAAGCAAGGCAGTACTATCACTGGTGCGCAGGGGGTTGCAAAGGAGGAAAGTGAAGTGTTACATAGGAGCACAGCGAAGAGAGAGAAATAGAGAGAGAGAGACAGAGAGAGAGAGAGAGAATGATCAGACAACGCTAGTACGCTCAAACCCTCGAGCAACGTCAGCTGTTACTTCATGCGCTAACACCACCATTGACAGAAAAAGCTCGCCAGGCCAGTTGCAATGGAAATATTTGTAGAAAAAAAAACAAGATTGGAGCCACGTCGCACTTAAGATGCTGGTTTTGGATCTAGAGTTTGAGTTAATCCTTCTCTATCAAGGCAAAAACGCCCTGTCTGTTCTGCTATTTAACCCTAGCCACGATAGTTTTGATGCCTTTTCCAAAGGTAATCGGGAGAACTGAACGAAACAGGCTCGCTCAAAATTTGAACTCGGCAAGTATTGAATACTGTTGTCATATCTGGTCGAGTTCTCCTGATATTCATCTCGAGATTATCAACAAAATCCTAAGTATCTGCAATTTAATCGATGAAAAATTTTCTGATTTTATAAATTTCTAAAATATCTAAATTTTTAAAATTACAGTTTTCTATATGAGTGCCACAAGCAACGCAAACACTTCTTTGTTCAGAGCAATAAAAATAATGAGAGAACTGAATTAGGAAATTGTTTGAATTATAGTTTTAGAACAAAGTCAATATATTGTTTAATAATATCAATGTGAGATAACGATTTACAAATGTTTATATACCAAGAACATCATTGTGGGGTAAATATTTGATAAAGTGATTTTTTTCGTGTGAAGAGTATGGTCCTTTGGTTGGTGTGACTGCACATACGTACGAACTATGGATGCTGGGAATATTTAATTTAGATATTCTTTTTTACATGATCCATTCTATTTCGTTCCTAGTTCGTGTGCTTGTGTGGTTGCACCAGCATAACAAGTTTATTCCGATGACGCTCTAAAGAAAGAAAGACGTCGCATGAAAACATTTTTCTTTTTTGTCAAAACTCTTCTGGTAATATTGACGAGAAAAAAAATGCAAAAAATATCATTTTCATTGTATACGTGGTAAAATCTGTAGACTATGGAAAATAAGACCAATTGTGGTCGTCATAATGATATTCATAAGAACAATTGTATGTCTGTAATGTTGTTATGTTGCCAAGTATAAATGAATAACTCAACAACAGAATCAGAATATAAGTTGTATTCCGCGGAAAGACGGTTAGTAAGTACAGAAGTGATTAGTAATATTTACAATAGAAAGATACAAGAGTCCAATCCGTCGTAAGACGTGTGTATACGTGATTACTTCCGGTACGCCACCGGAAGTGTGTCTAACTCTCGCACTGACTCTCAAGCGACTCTGTACGAACCCGTACGACTCATTATTTAGCTGTCCCTCCCAGTAAGGGCAACATATGACACATGGTCAGTTTATATCTGGGATTTCCGGGCTATATGGCCCGGCTAAAAAATGTCTGTCTATTTTTGCCCAGTCGTGCCTCTACCCTTCGGCGGAACCACGACTGGGTTACTGCTCTCTGCTCGGAAGCAGAGAGCGCCCTCTACCCGAAGACAGAGGGCTGACAGTGTCGTAGAGTCGTCAGTCTAGTGACTCTGTACGGCGAACCCGTACGACTCATTATTGAGTTGTCCCTCCCAGTAAGGGCAACATGTGACACATGGTCAGTTTGGACTGGGATTTCCGGGCTATATGGCCCAGCCAAAAAATATCTGTCTATTTTTGCCCAGTCGTGTCTCTACCCTTCGGCGGAACCACGACTGGGTTACTGCTCTCTGCCCGGAAGCAGAGAGCGCCCCCCGCCCGAAGGCAGAGAGCTGACAGTGTCGTAGAGTCGTCCAGCGACTCTGTACGATTGTATTTACTAGCCTTCCCACGCAAGGCTGGATGTGACACATGGTCATTTTATTGTGGGTATTCCCGGCCATATAGCCGGGCCAAAAAATGCCTGTCTATTTTTGCCCAGTCGCGGTTCTACCCTTCGTCGGAACCACGACTGGGTTATTGCTCTCTGCTCGGAAGCAGAGAGCGGCCTCTACCCGAAGGCAGAGAGCTTACAGTGTCGTTGAGTCGTCAGTCTAGTGACTCTCAAGCGACTGTATTTACTAGCCTTCCCACGTAGGCTGGATGTGACACATGGTCATTTTATAGTGGGTATTCCCGGCCATATAGCCGGGCCAAAAATGTCTCTCTATTTTTGCCCAGTCGTGGTTCTACCCTTCGGCGGAACCACGACTGGGTTATTGCTCTCTGCTCGGAAGCAGAGAGAGCCCTCTACCAGAAGGCAGAGAGCTGACAGTGTCGTAGAGTCGTCAGTCTAGTGACTCTGGTCGACTGTATTTACTAGCCTTCCCACGCAGGCTGGATGTGACACATGGTCATTTTATAGTGGGTATTCCCGGCCATATAGCCGGGCCAAAAGATATCTGTCTATTTTTCCCCAGTCGAGGTTCTACCCTTCGGCGGAACCACGACTGGGTTATTGATCTCTGCTCGGAAGCAGAGAGCGCCCCCCGCCCGAAGGCAGAGAGCTGACAGTGTCGTAGAGTCGTCAGTCTAGTGACTCTGGTCGACTCTCCCGTAGAGAATCCACCATTACTATATATAGCAATGGGAACAGTCCATTATGTAGTCCAATAGGGGCGGCGCCCTAACAAATGTCGATGGTAAATTTTGATGATTACCAATTCAAAAGAAAAAAATTGACGGGAGTGAGTACAGCAAAAGAATTAATTAAGCGCCGTGGAGGCGTTACGTCCCCACAGTATTGTTTTAAACTAAATTAAGATTTACTCAGCTTTTTAAAATGAGATTTTATTTTGAGACCAAGCAAAGATATTGGCGTCAGAATTTTTGACTTTTAATCATTTCACCCCAAGCAATGCAGTTTTACTGCCACTGATGTGCAGGTGGTTATATAGGAGAAAATTGATGAGAAAGAGGGACAGGTTATAGGGGTGTCAGGTGGTGGGTAAAAGAAGGATGAGAATACTGGTGTGATGAGAGTGTAGTGAACGGAGAAAAGAGCATGAGAAAAAGGATACGAGTCAGGGAGATAAGAGATGACTATTGACCTCACATTTAAAATCTTAGAGATTGTAGCTGTCGAGGAAGCAAGTATAGGGAAGGGAATTCCATTAGGCGGGAATTGCGAGAAAAGAAACTGTTAGAGTAGAAATAGTGGTTAGATTTTATTGGTTTCACTGTTAAAAGGGTGGGATCTAGTTGCTAGTCTAGTAGCTCGGGTAAATTCATACAACGGGTCACCAGTTAATCGGATAAGAAGCCGTGACAGTATTAGTAGAAGAGACACAGTGAAGCCAGATTACGCCGGTTTGAAAGTGACTGCAGCTGAGCTGCCAAGTCGGGATCGATTACATTACAGGTTATCAATTGCATTTTGTCAAGAACCCTGAGGGAGATAGCAGG
>JBBBDQ010000592.1:6307500-6545000 GCA_037127315.1 Ascarosepion bandense | reverse complement strand
GAAATTTTCCTGTCAATACTCTATTTAGCTTTTGAAATTCGTATATCGTTGTCTAAATCCTCAGAGCTTTAAAGCGGAAGTATGGTTGAAAAGTAATGGCAGTAATCAATAATTGATACACGAAGCTGGGCCATATTAACCTGAGCTTAGCTGCCGGGTTTGATCATGATTATAAATTATATGAATACACAATATATGTGAACCGTATTAATAATCGTTCGCCGACTATATATAAGTATTGCAGCAATTACATGATAATTGAACAATCTCAGGGAAGACAATCATTTAAGCGCTGTTTCCTTACATCGATAAACGATGGCTCAACTGAAGTGTTCAGTCAACTAGAAACCAAGACAGTAAATCTATTGTGGAGATCTGATCCTTGCTCGGAAAAAAAGTATTGGAGGTTATTTTCTGATGTTGTCTGTTTCAATATATATTTCTTTTGCACCCAGCATGAGCTTTTATTGAAGAATTTTATCTTTTTAAGCCATTAATGCGCACTGGTATCAGTTATAAATATCAGAATAAAAATATGACATTAATTGTTTCTAACAGAATTCAGTATTAATTATAGGTTTATGAAAATTGGTATTAATTATAGTTTTCTAATACTATTACTTACTAACTACAAGTTTATATATATATATTTTTTTAATCATTTCACCCCGAGCAAGGCAGAAACGCCAATGATGTGCAGGGGTTACATAAATGTAAAAAGATTAATTAGAAAAGAGTGAGGAGTACAAGCTAGTTAGAAAGGAACAATAGAAAGCTGAGAAAGCAGGTGCGATGACAGATACATAGGTGGAGAGAAAGTGAAGGTTATACAGGGGAGGGGAGAGAGCTAGAGTCCAGTGGTTAGTAGATGAGTATTAAAATCTAATCTAAACTTATTTATAAATGGAACTTTGTCTCTGTGTGTGTGCGTCTGTGTGTGTATGTGTCCATTACCTATAGACTCCGAAACGGCGGAACCGATTTTCTTGAAAATTGACACAGATGTAATATAAGCGTCTGCGAGTGTTCTTCGCTAGGTTTTGTGTCGAGGAACGCCCAATATATATCGAAAATCGATAATTGAAAAAATTGGGTTATAGAAGGAGTGGTCCGATGTTAATCAAATTTAATACACTCATAGACAAAGACATGAGAAACGATATTCAGAAGTTTTAAGGTTGCAGTTCTTACAATAGTGCAGAAAATCGATAATATATATATAAAAGGCAATATGATTGCGCGTGTGTGTGTCTCTTTATCTGGCTGTATTTTTTTCAGCCCTTTTATTTTAGTTCTTGCTTCGAGTTTGGCTCTAAATAGGTATAATTGTAGTTCTTAGTCTCGGTTATGATACCATTTACTCAGAGGACTTATTTAGCCTTCAAAATTCAGTTTATGACGAAAATACCTATTGATATCGATACCAGGAAATCAAAATTTGACTTACATCCATTCATTTTTCTTTCAGTTTCGCTTTAATTGGAAACAACTATTTCTTTTTAGTCTTTCGTGCCAACGTCCAAAGAGTTTGAGCTCCAGGACCATAGATTAGTTTTAAAGCTTTCATTACCCCCGAGAAACGCCGTGCTATACTGCTAGTATGGTATTAATTATAAGTTTCGATCGATAACCTAATCAGATATTCAACTGCTCACCCGCTTGTTCACCCGCTTGTTCCGAATGTAGCATAAAACCTTTTAAGGCCCGAGACGTACATGTATGTAGGACTAGCGTCTCCCAATATCGTTTGTTGTTTTTCCATAAATAACATGTCAAGTTATTGTGTAAAAGAATTTATAATAATCTGGCATAGATTTAACAGGACAACAAAATGTCCACCCCTTCAAAAATAGTTGGTATTATGTGTAACCCTTCCTTTAGCTGTTTCGGTATTCACCCTGGCTGGGTTGAGCCGGCTTACTCCCAAGCGACGGAGAAAGATTCATTTGGGTTTGTTTAAAGGAAGAGTGCCAAGTCCTACCCTGTATAGACCTCCGGCATTTAATTATGTCGCAACAGGTTGCGAATACCTGCTGCGGTAGACTGGTTTCCAGCCAAGGCTATAGAACCGAATTTGCCTTATTATTTAACCCATTACTGGAGAGAAGGGACGGATTGATACTTTTCCCAAGGGTATTAGCGCTTAAATGAATGAAGGCATTTAACTGGAATTCGAACTCGGCTGCTCGATTTCTCTTTCCGAGCCAATATCCACTGCATAACAACGCACATTCGTCAAGAAACGCTTACAGCACATGGTATTCTCAAGCGGTCACTGATCTAAGTACTGACCAGGCTTAACTTCGGTGATCGGATGAGAACCGGTGTATCAACGTGATATGACCGTAAACCTAATGTGTAAACAGTTATATAAATACTTCAGCAGTGAAAAATTGTATCTTATGGGTCATTTAATGCCGAAATTTTATTTTCCTGTGAGATTTTGTATTTTTTATTTTTCAAAAAATATATTGCTGGTAATTTTTTTTACCAATAATGTATTGCCAATTTTTTTTTTACTTTGAAAATGCATTGCTGGTAATTTTTTCTAACGTATTATTATATTTTTATGTTTTTACCCAGTTTCGAGTTTTACACTTTGGTCATAGACATGGAAACAACAGCAATTAAGATGTAGTTCCATCCTCTTCAAAGCCTCTCGATCAGAGGTCTTGCTGCCGGATGTTGTTTATCAAAAACATGTGATCCATTATTCAAAGCTCTAATCTAAACAAACTTTTAATACAGTGATGCATTTATAAATCAGTCTGTCCCAGCATGCAATCTGTGATGCTGAGTTATGCGAAAAAAGCACTTATATGCAAATCTGGTATCAAATGTCCCATTAAAAACAGGATGTATTTGGCACTGTTTGAGCTATCGCAAAATTTTAAGCAAGTTTCTTAAACCGTCCATATTTAGGTAACCCTAAAGTATCTTCACTCTTTTCTTCGTGTGAAGTGTATCATCGCGCTTTATTTTCAACCTTCTGAAAAATTCCTTGAATTAATGAATGTGATCTTATTCTAAGTACTAGCAGTATAGCCCGGCGTTGCTCGTGTGTAATGAAAGCTTTAAAACTAATCCATGGTCCTGGAGCTCAGACTCAGCCTAGAGAATATTTGTGTGAAGTTTGGTGAGAATCGGATAAAAATTGTGGATTTGTATAAAAGACATACAGGCAGATGAACAGACACACACACAAACATCTTGCCTTATATATATATATATATATATATATATATATATATATATATATCTTGCTTTCTATGTTTGCTGCACTATTGTAAGAACTGCAACCTTAAAACTTCTGAATATCGTTTATGTCTTTGTCTATGAGTGTATCAAATTTGATTAAAATCGGACCACTCCTTCTACAACCCGATTTTTTCGATTATCGATTTTCGATATTTATCTGAGGTACCTCGACACAAAGCCTAGATAAGAACACTCGCAGACGCTTATAGTACAACTATGTAAATTTTTAAGAAAATCAGTTCAGCCGTTTCGGAGTTTATAGGTATATGAGACACACGGACACATAGACATACAGACAAAGTTCCATTCATAAATAAGTTTAGATAAAGATCTCACAGTTCTTACCCCTTTGACCAAATTAATGTTGCCTTCATATACTTTTTTGCTTAAAGCCGGTTTCTCCGTTGAAATAAAGCTGATCATTGCATGTTCTTGATTGATGCACTTAGTTTAATATCCTGATACCAAATTGTAAGAAATACTTCACACGCACTCTTATCGATTAGTCTTTTACTACTGAGATTTTTACAATTCTGATCAGACTCCGTATTGTTTTTATAGCAGCTTTTGAAGGTGACTGAAAATTATTCCATTCAAAACACTTCTATCACTTTGAAAATTCCGAAGGATTTCTGAGACGCTATATATTGACATTCAAAGTTCATTAGCAATTGCTCGCTGAATCATATTCTTGGAGATCTTTATCAGAATCGTTCTAGATAATTTGGAGATGTTTTTGAAATTTTTGCAGTCCTAGTAAATCTCCATATTTTCTTTGTTGCAGCTCCCGAAGTTAAGTATAGGTCGGCCGATTCATAAAACTCCTCTCGCTTTGAAAAAATCGAGATCATTCCCGGGAGAGCGCTTCTTGATATTCAAAGTTCCTTAGCGACTGATCGCTGGTTCATATTCTTATACATCTTTACTATTTTTATCCTAGGTTGTTTGCAGAGTACTTCTGAACATTTTGTAGTTCTGATCAGTCTACATATAGTCTTTATTGCAGCTGTCGAAGGTGACTATGGATTGGCCGATTCGAAACACTTCCATTGTTTTGAAACTTAGAGAGCGTTGATGGAACGCCTCTTTTTAACTTTATTTTTTTCTTACTGATTAATATATTACGATATAGGTACATCCACTAAATCTTGAATAAACTGCATAATTACCTTTAAACTGAACTTTTAAAAATGAAAAGGTTTTCTTGAAACTTTTATTTTTGTTTTAATTGAAAGCTAAATGATTAAATTTACTATTTCCATTAAGCAAAATACTCTTTGGTTTATTTCAAACGGAAATTATATTGATTGGAATAAAAAAAATTGAGATTATTTTCAATTTTTTAATTTTGACTCCATTTTAGAACGATCGACACATTTGTAAACAAAAGTTAATTCTCGGTTTTAAAAAAAAGTTGCAAAAATGAAATATACATCTATGACACATTATGTTTGGAAAATTAGCAAATTTTATGCTAAATTAATCTGATTTACACAAGTATTACTTATGTAAAGCGTGAAACTTAGAATAAAACTATTTCTTAATCATAGATTTGAACATTGACCTGTTCGTGTCGTAAATCAAGAACTTGCTGACAGGTACGATCTTGGTTCTTGATATTCAATTTTTCTTAGCGATTGCTCGCATGTCCAGGTTCTACATTTTTACTAATAAATCCTTGTTTTTGGGGAATTATTTTGAGCTTCGAGTCCTGATTTGTTGACCAATTGACGTTTTTGTAGCTTTCGAAGATGACTATATATTATTCGATTCAGAACACAACTAGGACTTTTAAACTTCAACTGGGTTTCTGAGATATCGCTCCTTGACATTTAAAGTTCATTAGTGATTGATTAATGGTTCATATTTTTGGCATCATTACTATTTTTATCCTAGTGATTTATTTGACATTTCTGTCGTGCTGATTAATCTTCCTATTGTATTTGCTGTAATTTTTAAAGATGAATAAAATTCGGTCGGTTAAAACACATCTAACTATCTATCTGAAACTTCAGGAGCATTGCTGAGATGCCTCACTTGACGTCCAAAGTTATTTAGTGATTCCTCACTGGTTGATATACTTTGACATCATTACTATTTTCATTCTTGTTTCTTCCAGATTTTTTCTAAGTGTTTACAGTACTGATCAGTCTACGTATTGCCTTTGTTGTAGCTTTCGAGTTTGGCTATGGATTTTTCGGTTCAGAACACTTCCTTTTTTTTAAATTTAGAGATGCGTCGATAAGACGTCTCTTCTTGACATTCAAATTTCCTTATTGATTAGACCCAGATTAACCCTCTAGGGCCATTCGTATCATATTTGATACAGTATTTCCCTATAAGGAAACATTTGGTATTTCCCTATAAGGAAACATTTGGTATTCATTGACTGAGCAGTCAGTACTGCTTTCATTTGAAATTTATAAAATATTTCTCTTAAAAAATTTTTCAGGAAAATATTTCTTTCAAGGCTTGTTTTCATACTGTATCAAATATGATACGAATGGCCCTAGAGGGTTAATATACTTGTACATCTTCGCTATTTTCATTCTAGATTTTTTTTGTTGATTTTTTCTGATCTTTTTACCGTCTTGATCAGTCTGCTTATTTTCTTTAGTGCAGCTTTCGATGTTGACTGTAGTTTGTTCGATTCAAAACACATCTATCAATTTGAAACTTCGAGAGATTTCCTGAGACGCCGCTTCTTGACAGTTAAGTTTCCTCATTGATTGTTCACTGGATAAGAATTATTGACATCATAACTATTTTGATCCCAGTCTATTTAGTGTTTTTTTTTTTTACTCTGGGCTATTTGCCGTCCTGATCTGTTGTTGTCGCAGCTATCGAAAATTATAGTTTGATTGGTACAAAACACTTCTACCTATTTGAGAGCGTCCCTGAGATGTCGCTTCTTGACCTCCATTTTTTTTTAGTGATTGCTTCCTGCTTAATATATTTAGACATCTCTACTTTTTTTTCTCTTAGTTTATTTGATGCTTTTTTCTGAGCTATTTACCATCCCGATCATTTTATATTGATTTTCAGTGCGGCTATTGAAGTTATCGACTCTTACGCGGAAATACCCTTGGGAAAAGTTTTAATCCGTTTCTTCTCTCCAGTTATGGGTTAAATAACAGGACAGATTGGGTTCTATAGCCTTGACTGGCAACCAGTTTACTGCAGAAAGTAACTGCAACCTACTGCTTGATAATCATCTGCCCAGTCAGTCATGTCTCTTTCGAGACATGATCGCCCAAGCGTGTACCTCTTAACTGATTCTTTGCCTGATTCAAAACTACTATCACCTGGAAACATCCGGAGTGTTCATGAAATTACGCTTCTTGATATTAAAATTTCTTGACATTCAATTTTCTTCAACGATTGCTCGCTCTTTCATATACACGGACACCGACTATTTTCATCAGAGATAATATGGAATTATTTTTTTATCTTTTCGCAGTCCTGATCCGTTCCCTTAACGTCTTTGTTTTAGCTTTCGAAGGTGTCTATAATTTGGTAGATTCACAACGCGTCTATGGATTAGAATCTTCGAGAGTATTTCTGAAAAAGCGTTTCTTGATATTCAAAGTTTCCTAATAACTGCTCGCTGGATTATATTCATGGATATCTTTAATACATGTATCTATGTTCGGAAATTTTGTTTTGAGCTGCTTTCTGTCCTCATTACTTTCCATATTTTATTTGTTGTAGCATTCGAAAGTTACTATATTTTGGTCAATTCAAATTCACATATCGCTTTGAAACTTTGATAGTATTTCTCAGATAACGCTTCTTGTTATTTAAAGTTCGTTAGCGACTGATCGCTGGATCAAATTTTTGTACCTATTTAGAATTTTCATCTTAGTTTCTTTGGAGAATTATTCAGAGCTCTTTTTTTTTTTATTGCTGACCAGTCTCTATATTTTCTTTGTTGCAACTTTCATTAGTGACTATAGTTTTATCGATTCAAAACGTTTCTATCGCTTTGGATCTTTGAGAGGATTTCTGAAAGGCCACTTATTGATGTTCAAAGTTATTTAGAGATTGCTAATGGGTTAAAATTGTTGGAAATCATTACTATTTTCATCTTTGTTTCTTTGGGTTTTTTCTGATAAGACTCCATATTGTCTTTGTTGCCGCTTTTGAAGTTGAATACATTTTGGCAGATTCAAAACTCTTCTATTGCCTTGAAACTTCGTTAGCAATGCTTAAAATGCGCTTATTAACATTAAAACTTCTTCAGTGATTGCTCCCCGGTTAATATACTTGGAAATATTTACTATTATATGTCGATTTTTCCAAGTTTTTGTCATCATGATCAATCTCCGTAATTTTTGTTGTAGCTTTCGAAGATGGCTGTAGTTTATTCGATTCAAAACTTCTGTCGCTTTGAAATTTCGAGAGGTTTTCTAAAATATCACTTAATGATATTGAAATTTCAGTACCGATAGCTAGATGGGACATACTTTTCGACATCCATACTATTTACATCGTAGTTTCTTTGGATATATTTTGAGCTTTTTGCAGTCCTAATCTCTCTCCATGCTGACTTTGTTGAGGATTTGGAAGGAGATTGTCGTTTAATCGACTTGAAAACTCATCTATCGATTTGAAAATATGTAATTGTTCCACAGATATCACCTTTTGGTATTCAAATTTCCTTATTAATTTACTTAGTTATAATTTCTATTTTTATCCTAATTTCTTTGAAAAGTTTTTTTTTTACCGTTTTCTGTAATGATCAATCTCTATATATTTGCTATAGTGGAACATCCTGCCATCCCTGAGAATAGAATGCTTTCTGTGCAGAACCCGGAAGTTTTTCCCGTCTGAATCTATCCTGAACATATATAAATCTACCATCCACCCGTGTATTGAATACTGCTGCCACATCTGGTTGGGTGCCCCTGCTATTCTCCTCGGGGTTCTTGACAAAAGACAACGGAGAATCTGTAACGTGATCGATACTGACTTGGCAGACCGGCTACAACCACTCTCTCACCGGCGTGACGTGGCTTCCCTGTACCTCTTCTATAAATATTTTCACGGCTTCTGCTCCGATGAACTTAGATCATTGGTGCTGCCTAGGTACGAATTTACACGAGATACTAGATTAGCAACTAGGTCCCACTCTTTTACAGTGAAACAGATAAAATGCAACCGTAATTTTTACTCCAACAGCTTCTTTTCTCGCGCTTCCCGCCTGTGGAATTCTCTTCCACATGCCTGCTTTCCCGACAGCTACAATCTCCAGGAGTTTAAATGTAAGGTCATTAGACCCCTCCTATCACACTAATTTGCATCTATTCTCCCAACAGTCTCACCATCTACCCAACCCTCATTCTCGGTATCCTTACTCGTCTATAACCCTCCTTCTGACATTTCCTATATCTAACCATCCTTTCTCATCATTTCCTCCCATGTAACCCCCTGCGCAATAGTGGCAGTGGAATGCCTTACTCGGGGTGAAACGATTATATATATATATATATATATATAAAAGACATTCACTATTCGATAGTCGATTCCGCTCCAACCCGTGGCTTGCCTATATGTGTATTATTGTTAATTGTACCTTAGTACAATAAATCTGTATTTCTTATTCCTGGTGTAGAGTTCCATTCTTCAACTGATCATTTTACACTGTATTCCTTTTCGGGATATAGCAATATTTTGGTGTAGCTTTCGAAGATAACTATGGCTTGGCAATTCAAAACTCTTCTGTCGGTTTGAAACTTCAAGAACGATCCTGAGATGCCACCACTTGACATTCACATTTTTTTTTAAATCATCATTTAACCCCAATTAAGGCTGTACTGCCAATGGTGCACAGGTGGTTACATAATAGGAGAGTGACAAAAAAGAAGTACAAGCTATGGGGGTATCACAAAATGAGTAAGAGTAGGATGAGAACACTGGTGTGAAGATAGCTGATGAGAGTAGAGCAGACGAGGAAAAGAACATGAGGGAAAGAATGCGAATCAAGGAAGCAGAAGATGGCAACTCACCTTACTATTGTAGCTGTCAGGGAAGCAAGTATACGGAAGTTAATTCCACAGGCGGGAAGTGCGAGAAAAGAAGCTGTTATATTAGAAGTTGCGGTTACACATTATTGGTTTGACTGTAAAAGGGTGAGATATTTAGTAATTGGTCCCTGGTTAATATATTAGTCATCCTTATTATTTTAATCCTGTTTCTTTCCGTCCTGATTCTTCACTATATTTTCTTTGTAGAACTATTGAGAGTGACTATAGTATGGCCGATTCAAAACAGTTCTACCACTTTGGACCTTCAAGGGCATTTCTCAAAACCGCTTATTTTTATTCAATGTTCTTTAGTTATTGCTCGGTTCTTTATAGTCTTGGACATCATTACTATTTAAATCCTAATTTATTTAGAGAAGTTTTTCTGAGCTGCTTGCAATCCTGTCTAGTCTCTGTATATTCTTTGTGGAGGCTTTCGTCAAGGATTATCTATCTAAATGTAAACTTATTTATAAATGGAACTTTGTCTCTGTGTGTGTGTGTCCGTTACTTATAGACTCCGAAACGGCTGAACCGCTTTTCTGGAAAATTTACAAAGTTGTACTATAAGCGCCTGCGAGTGTTCTTAGCTAGGTTTTGTGTCAAGGTACACCCAATAAATATCGAAAATCGATAATCGAAAAAATCGGGTTATAGGAGGAGTGGTCCGATTTTAATCAAATTTGATACACTCATAGACAAAGACATAAGAAACAATATTCAGAAGTTTTAAGGTTGCAGTTCTTACAATAGTGCAGAAAATCTCTCCCCACCCCTGTATAACCTTCCCTTTCTCTCCACCTATGTATCTGTCATCGCACCTGCTTTCTCAGCTTTCTATTGTTCTTTTCTAACTAGGTTGTACTCCTCACTCTTTTCTAATTAAACTTTTTACATTTATGTAGCCCCCTGCACATCAGTGGCGTTTCCGCCTTGCTCGGGGTGAAATGATTAAAATATATATATATATATATATATATATATATATATAATTTTTTTAATAATTTTTATATATATATATATATATATATAATGTCTTTGTGTTTTACAACTTCAATGCTCATCGATTCAAGTGGCTCTCTCATTCTCATACCACTGTTGCTTCCGGTATTTCAATTTTTATTTTTCCGTTGCTCAACGTAATCGATTTACCAACACGTTTTCCTAATCGTTCTGACCAAAACGTTTCCTTACTAGATTTGTTCCTCTCTTGTCCATTCTTTTGTATTGTATCGCAACTTTCTTCTCTATGCGAGATCACGTATTAATGTCTCGGGATATTACCTTTTGACTCTTCTATTAAGAACAAATTTTCTTTTCGCAGTACTTAATTCTGTTACCAGCACACCGAGAGAAATTCATTTCGCGATTTACTTCATGATGAAAATGGTTCCACTGAGGTTTCTTTTAGAATGCAAGCTGGTATCGATAATTTTATGCCGTCTCTTCTAAACCAGCTGACCTTGTTTCTTGGTTCGCGCATGTCTGTTTAGTCACTAGAGACCACGGGAAGCACCTTCCGGCTAAACTAAGTTCTTATTACAACAGAAGACAAAATACAACGGAGAATCTATAATGTGATCGATACCGACTTGTCAGACCGGCTACAGTCACTCTCTCACCGACGTGACGTAGCTTCCCTATGCTTCTACTATAAATACTTTCACGGCTTCTGCTTCGATGAACTTAGATCATTGGTGTCCCCTAGGAATCAATTTGCACGAGATTCTAGATTAGCAACTAGGTCCCACCCTTTTACAGTGAAACAGATAAGATGTAACCACAATTTCTACTCCAACTGCTTCTTTTCTCGCATTTCCCGCCTGTGGAATTCCCTTCCGTATACTTGCTTCACCGACGGCTACAATCTCCAGGAGTTTAAATGTAAGGTCAATAGACACCTCCTAACACACTAACTCGCACCCATTCTCTCAAACACTCTTCCCATCCACGCAACCCTCATCCTAGGTATCCTTACCCGTCTATCACTCTCCTTCTGACATTTTCTGTCACTTTCCCTTATGTAACCACATAACCACTCTTTCTCGTCACTTTCCCCTATGTAACCCCCTAACCATTCTTTCTCATCACTTTCCCCTATGTAACCCTCATAACCACTCTTTCTCTTCACTTTCCCCTATGTAACCCCCTAACCATTCTTTCTCATCACTTTCCCCTATGTAACCCCCATAACCATTCTTTCTCTTCACTTTCCCCTATGTAACCCCCTAACCATTCTTTCTCATCACTTTCCCTTATGTAACCCCCAACCACTCTTTCTCATCACTTTTCCTTATGTAAGCCCCTAAGCATTCTTTCTCATCACTTTCCCCTATGTAACCCCCTAACCACTCTTTCTCATCACTTTCCCTTATGCAACCCCCTAACCATTCTTTCTCATCACTTTTCCTTATGTAACCCCCAACCACTCTTTCTCATCACTTTCCCCTATGTAACCCCCTAACCATTCTTTCTCATCACTTTCCCCTATGTAACCCCATAACCACTCTTTCTCTTCACTTTCCCCTATGTAACCCCCTAACCACTCTTTCTCTTCACTTTCCCCCTATGTAACCCCCTAACCAACCACTCTTTCATCATCACTTTCCCCTATGTCACCCCATAACCACTCTTTCTCTTCACTTTCCCCCTATGTAACCCCCTAACCATTCTTTCTCATCACTTTCCCCTATGTAACCCCCTAACCACTCTTTCTCTTCACTTTCCCCCTATGTAACCCCCTAACCATTCTTTCTCATCACTTTACCCTATGTAACCCCCTAACCACTCTTTCTCTTCACTTTCCCCCTATGTAACCCCCTAACCATTATTTCTCATCACTTTCCCCTATGTAACCCCATAACCACTCTTTCTCTTCACTTTCCCCTATGTAACCCCCTAACCACTCTTTCTCTTCACTTCCCCCTATGTAACCCCCTAACCATTCTTTCTCATCACTTTCCCCTATGTCCCCCCCTAACCACTCTTTCTCTTCACTTTCCCCTATGTAACCCCCTAACCACGCTTTCTCTTCACTTTCCCCCTATGTAACCCCCTAACCATTCTTTCTCATCACTTCCCCTATGTCACCCCCTAACCACTCTTTCTCTTCACTTTCCCCTATGTAACCCCCTAACCACTCTTTCTCTTCACTTTCCCCCTATGTAACCCCCTAACCATTCTTTCTCATCACTTTCCCCTATGTAACCCCATAACCACTCTTTCTCTTCACTTTCCCCTATGTAACCCCATAACCACTCTTTCTCTTCACTTTCCCCTATGTAACCCCCTAACCACTCTTTCTCTTCACTTTCCCCCTATGTAACCCCCTAACCATTCTTTCTCATCACTTTCCCCTATGTAACCCCCAACCATTCTTTCTCATCACTTTCCACTATGTAACCCCCTAACCACTCTTTCTCTTCACTTTCCCCTATGTAACCCCCTAACCACTCTTTCTCTTCACTTTCCCCCTATGTAACCCCCTAACCATTCTTTCTCATCACTTTCCCCTATGTAACCCCCAACCATTCTTTCTCATCACTTTCCACTATGTAACCCCCTAACCACTCTTTCTCTTCACTTTCCACTATGTAACCCCCTAACCACTCTTTCTCATCACTTTCCCCTATGTCACCCCCTAACCATTCTTTCTCATCACTTTCCCCTATGTAACCCCATAACCACTCTTTCTCTTCACTTTCCCCTATGTAACCCCCTAACCACTCTTTCTCTTCACTTTCCCCCTATGTAACCCCCTAACCATTCTTTCTCATCACTTTCCCCTATGTAACCTCCAACCATTCTTTCTCATCACTTTCCCCTATGTAACCCCCAACCACTCTTTCTCATCACTTTCCCCTATGTAAACCCCAACCACTCTTTCTCATTACTTTCCGCTATGTAGCCCCCTAACCACTCTTTCTCATCACTTTCCCCTATGTAGCCCCCTAACCACTCTTTCACATCACTTTCCGCTATGTAGCCCCCTAACCATTCTTTCTCATCACTTTCCCCTATGTAACCCCCAACCACTCTTTCTCATCACTTCCCCTATTTAACCCCCTAACCACTCTTTCTCATCACTTTCCCCTATGTAACACCCAACCACTATTTCTCATCACTTTCCCCTATGTAACCCCCATAACCACTCTTTCTCTTCCCTTTCCCCTATGTTACCCCCTAACCATTCTTTCTCATCACTTTCCCCTATGTAACCCCCATAACCACTCTTTCTCTTCACTTTCCCCTATGTAACCCCCATAACCACTCTTTCTCATCACTTTCCCCTATGTAACCCCCATAACCACTCTTTCTCTTCACTTTCCCCTATGTAACCCCCAACCAATTCTTTCTCATCACTTTCCCCTATGTAACCCCCAACCACTCTTTCTCATCACTTTCCCCTATGTAACCCCCAACCACTCTTTCTCATCACTTTCCCCTATGTAACCCCCTAACCACTCTTTCTCATCACTTTCCCCTATGTAACCCTCAAACAATTCTTTCTTATCACTTTCCCCTATGTAACCCCCATAACCACTCTTTCTCTTCACTTTCCCCTATGTAACCCCCTAACCATTCTTTCTCATCACTTTCCCCTATGTAACCCCCTAACCACTCTTTCTCTTCCCTTTCCCCTATGCAACCCCCTAACCATTCTTTCTCATCACTTTCCCCTATGTAACCCCCATAACCACTCTTTCTCTTCACTTTCCCCTATGTCACCCTCTAACCATTATTTCTCATCACTTTCCCCTATGTAACCCCCATAACCACTCTTTCTCTTCACTTTCCCCTATGTAACCCCCTAACCACTCTTTCTCTTCACTTTCCCCCTATGTAACCCCCTAACCATTCTTTCTCATCACTTTCCCCTATGTAACCCCCAACCATTCTTTCTCATCACTTTCCCCTATGTAACCCCAACCACTCTTTCTCATCACTTTCCCCTATGTAAACCCCAACCACCACTCTTTCTCATTACTTTCCGCTATGTAGCCCCCTAACCACTCTTTCTCATCACTTTCCCCTATGTAGCCCCCTAACCACTCTTTCACATCACTTTCCGCTATGTAGCCCCCTAACCATTCTTTCTCATCACTTTCCCCTATGTAACCCCCAACCACTCTTTCTCATCACTTCCCCTATTTAACCCCCTAACCACTCTTTCTCTTCATTTTCCCCTATGTAAACCCCAACCACTCTTTCTCATCACTTTCCCCTATGTAACCCCCATAACCACTCTTTCTCTTCACTTTCCCCTATGTAACCCCTTAACCATTCTTTCTTATCACTTTCCCCTATGTAACCCCCATAACCACTCTTACTCATCACTTTCCCCTATGCAACTCCCATAACCACTCTTTCTCTTCACTTTCCCCTATGTAACCCCCATAACCACTCTTTCTCTTCACTTTCCCCTATGTAACCCCCTAACCATTCTTTCTCATCACTTTCCCCTATGTAACCCCCATAACCACTCTTTCTCATCACTTTCCCCTATGTAACCCCCAACCACTCTTTCTCATCACTTTCCCCTATGTAACCCCCTGCGCAGCCAGTGAAATGCCTTGCTTGGGGTGAAATGATTAAAACAAAAAAAAGTCTTTTTTGTCTGCTCATGATAATAGGCAAATGTTAAAGACGATGTTCGCTGATAGTGAAACACTGTACAACCGCTCACAAGATTGGTTCTATTACCGGCTCCGCAAGAGTGTGTTAAGTAGGAGTAAGTTCTGAAATTTTTTTTTGTTTTTTTAATCATTTCACCCCGAGCAAGGCTGAAACGCCACTGATGTGCAGGGGGTTACATAAATGTAAAAATATTAATTAGAAAAGAGTGAGGAGTACAAGCTAGTTAGAAAGGAACAATAGAAAGCTGAGAAAGAAGGTGCGATGACAGATACATAGGAGGAGAGAAAGGGAAGGTTATACAGGTGGGGGGAGAGAGCTAGAGGCCAGTGGTTAGTAGATGAGTATTAACTTTGCATTTAAATTTCTGGAGGTTGTAGCCGTCAGGAAAGCAAGAATACGGGAGTGAGTTCCACAGGCGGGAAGAGCGAGAGAGGAAGCTGCAGGAGTAGAATTGTCGTCTAATGCTTTTCTCTTAAATTATCTCCTCTCAATTCTGCTCTTGACTCATCAGGAGTATTTTTTGCCTGATTTCCTACTTAGAACAATGTCTGTACTATATGATATGAATCTAACTCTGACCATCGTTTACGCAGGCATCTCCAAAGCGTGTTGAATGGATGATGTCCCTGAAACTGTACAAAAGAAATGTACGACTTGACTAGCTTCTGTCCTCTCTAAACTCTGCCTTGTTTTTGCTTTCCAACCTGTTGGAAACCCACTTTTGTAGTTCCTGTTCTTCAAAACTTTGCCGAATCGTCAAATCTTTCGAACTATAGACCAATTAGACTTTTACAAATTTTTGGAAAAGTACTTGAGGCTCTCATCAACACCGAACTGTTTAAACATCTCACCTCGTAGGTTGTCTCTCGGACAAAAAATACTGCTTTCGATTTTTTTTGTCAAACGCCGATGTTTTACTGATTATTACTGAATGAGTCTGTCAATCTTTGCATAAGAACGGCTTTAGAAATCTCGAAAGAGTTTGACAGGGTTTGGCATGCTTGTCTTTTTTACAATCTGGTTGAATTATTGATTTGATCCAATCTTAAAAAAATCGCGTAATAAAAATTGTTTTGAACGCTTACTCTTCTAGATTTTTTGTATTTATGCCGGTATACCCAAGGGCTCTATTTTTGGACCAACTTTGTTTCTTATATTCATAAACGATCTTTCCGATGTCACTAGTTCCCGTCTCGGTATCTATGTTGATATCAGAACTGTTAAATGCTGTCTTAATAGTAAGTTTGATAGGTTCGATAAAGTTAAATTGGAAGCTGATCTCGAGACTGACCCTTATTCTGTTGTTAACTGAGGCAAAAATATTTCCTGGGTAGATTTTAACGCATCCAAAACAAAACTGATGTCCTTTAGTTATCTGAGAGAAGCATTTTACCCACATTCGGCATGGTTCATCCTAACCTTCAGCAATTCGTTGCGCTTTCACGAGTTCATGTTTTCTGCTGACATGAAATGGATAAATTCTATTGAATCAACTGCTGGGTCTGCTTCTATGAAGGTTGGTTCATTGTGTCGAGCTAGACAATTTTTCTCACCTGAATCTATCTAACACTTTTATACGTATACTCATTGAATCTTGCTATTACATCCAGTGTTTTGGTTATGCATTAAAAATTCTTCATCAAATAAAAGAAAATCTGTAATGTGGTCGGTCTCGATTTGACATCTCGGCCTCAGTCACTTTTTCACCGCCATAACATGGCTTCCCTGTGTCTTTTCTATAAATATTTTCATAGCTGATTTGTTGAGCTTTCCTCTTTTGTACCTCGGCTTTACAAATTGAAGCACAATACCAGATTACGATGTGTGTTGTGGTGCAGTGGATATCGACTCGAAACGACAAATCGGGGAGCCGAGTTCGAATTCCAGTTGAATTCATTGCATTCACTTACGCGCAAATATCCTTGGGTAAGGTATGAATCTGTTTTCTTCACTCCAGTTATGGGTTAAATAATAAGACAGATTGGGTTCTATAGCCTTGGCTGGCAACCATTCTACCGCAGAAAGCAATGGCAATCTACTGCGGGATAATCTTCTGTCCCGTTAGTCATTTCTCTTTCGAGATATTATCGCCCAAAGCGTGTATCACGTATTGCATTTAACTGACTGACTGACTAAATTAGGAGTTAGGTTTCATGAAGAAATTCATTACAGAATACACCGTAGTTTTTGCTTACCTGATTACTTTCGACTTTTTTCGAAGATCATTATATATTAAAAAGACATACTTATTGTAACTACAATAAAATTCTGCATTTCATTGTTATAGTGATTTTTGAAAATTTGCATGGATGAATGGTAGACTTATAAATATGTAGGAGAAAAATGTCTACCATCATACACTGAACCAACTTTCGTAGCATCAGACCGAGCAATTAATTCGATATAATTTTTCCATTTTATGTCAGTGGATAACTTTAGCCGAGAAGGTTCAATGAGCCAGCCTCATGGAGGTTAGTATCAGCCATACTGATTAAAAGGGAAAAGGTTCGTTACGACGATAACAAAGGCAGTTTCGTTTTAAAGGGGTAAAAATTAACAACCCAGTTCTTGTCCCAACAAAATGTATCAAAGTCATGTAAACCGCCCTCACCATGCACCCACTTGAAACATGTCGTCAATATATATACAGTTGTGAATGGGTTCTATATATATATATTTTTTTTTTTAATCATTTCACCCCGAGCAAGGCAGAAACGCTACTGATGTGCAGGGGGTTACATAAATATAAAAAGATTAATTAGAAAAGAGTGAGGAGTACAAGCTAGTTAGAAAGGAACAATAGAAAGCTGAGAAAGCAGGTGTGATGACAGATACATAGGTGGAGAGAAAGAGGAGGTTATACAGGGGAGGGGAGAGAGCTAGAGGCCAGTGGTTAGTAGATGAGTATTAACTTTGCATTTAAATTTCTGGAGGTTGTAGCCGTCAGGAAAGCAAGAATACGGGAGTGAGTTCCACAGGCGGGAAGTGCGAGAGAGGAAGCTGCAGGAGTAGAATTGTCGTCTATATGATAATCGAATATTTATTCTTTTTCGCGAGTATGAATAAAAATGCACACACACACACACACACACACACACACATGGAAAAAGATAAATAAATTTGTATATATCAAAAAAAATTTTAGGGAATAACATTGTGAGGAAGTGTCAAATATTAAATTTAAAATTCTCCGCGTTCCCTCTCCTTCGTACGCATGTGCAATCTCGTCAACGTAAACAGCACTTTAGTTTGATGAAGATCTAAAGGACGGAACGCATCACTTGATAACTTTTCCATTGTCATAATCTTTCCCCTATTATATATATGTGAGTGTCTCGTTCTCTCTGTCTGTCTCTCCCTGTATATATACATATTATAAAAATTTATCTTATTTGAAATCAAGTTTATTTTGATTTTGATCGATATCGTATTCGGAAGTTTGATTAAAAAAACGCAAACGGAAGAAAGGAAATATTCAATGAAATAAAACATCATGAAAAACGAAAAGTGAGATTGATTTGTAATAAAACATTACAAGGACAAATGAAAATACTTAAAAAACATAAAGCTACTTCTTTTACCGGCATTGCAATTTAAGTATGACAAGTGTTGATTAACTCCACCTGATTCTGTTTGGCGAATATTTTGATTATTTCAACTTGATTTGAAAAAGACACCTGATCGACACGAACCCATAGCAATTAAAGACAAAAATCAATTTTCATTGCACGTTCATTAAGTTTTGAAAAAGTTTAAAAACATTTTCTTAATATGGCAGTTTCAAATCCAACTTACAGGGCGCGATGGATGAATTGTCGTCTAAAATACGCAAAAATGAAAATAACACTGACATCTCATTTTAACAGATATATTTACCAAAATTACACAAATCGTCATTGGCTTCAACGACGGGTTTTCATCGACTTCAGCATCTCCTGCAACTCTTCTGGACAGTCTCCTTCTTTAAGTTTTTGAATGCTGACATAATCTTCGCCTTCAGTTCATCTGGTGTTGTAAGGAGTTTTGTTGGTTTCTCGCATAATTGCACCTCACACATAATAATCAAAGGCATTACAAGTCTTGCCAGTTAGATAAGGGGCTGTGTAGTCGCAGAAAAGTCCTGTTGACAGACATAGTGTCTTCTAGCATACATCCTCTTGACCCAGAACAACAATACCTTCTTCTAAACCAATTGATATAGGCTTCTGCGTTGGACCTGTGGGAAGATGAATGAAGGCATAATGGTTCCGTCAACAGTTATCACTCCAAACACCTTCGTAATCACCATTAAACTCGTCCAACTCTTTCCGAATCCTTTGCACTTTACTCGCATTGACACTCAAAAACTCTGAAATTGGAGCTTCCAGCCCGAATTGTATGGCATGCTGTTTTCAAATTTCTGGAGGAGTGAATTGCGTCATGTTGCTTTTTTTCTTACAGATGATGTCCAACTGACCTTACTATAGTCGTCCAAAAAACAAAAAACAAAAAAAACAAAAAAAACAAAAAAACAACAACAACAACAACAACAACAAAAGAACAAAAACAAACAACGCACATGCAGGGGATTAAAAATATAAAATAGCGACAATTTACCCATTGCACCCTGTACATTTATTTAATTTTACCAGCTAACCTTTTTTGATATATTATTAAATATATTTTTGTACTGACACACGATACTTAATATGATTTCTAGGTAGAGACAGACGGCGTTGTTGGACAAGATTTTGTGTTGGTCTCATTAATGTAATTAGACCTTAGGAGTATAGCACAGTCGTAATGCGTTTAGGATCATAGATCAAAGCTACTGACAAAACCACTGGATTTCATTTAATTTCTGATGAATTCTGTCTTATTCAGTATGGTTTATAATTTTATCTATTCTTTGTCAGTATGTTATACAGTGGTAAGCAAATAAATAAGTAACCAAGTTAAAATTTGCTTCATTTTACTTAGAAATATTTACGGGAACATATTTATAAGAGATACAACCTTGAACATGATATCGTGATATATAACCGTGAATTCTATGCTAACAGTTTCTTCACTATCACTTCTCCTTTGTGGTATTCTCTTCCTGTTTCTTTTAAATGCATTATCAACCGTTATCTTCTGTCTTCTTAATTCCTCTTATTTTATTGTTCTTTTTCCTTGATAATATTTCCTTGGTTCTCATGTTCTCCCGCATTCAGCATCCCCTTGAATCTTAGTGGTTTTATTGCCTTGCTGGATGGCGAAATGGTTTTCAAAATTTTCAAAATAAGAAATGCAAAAGTTATGAAGCATTTGACAGTCCTCAAGATTAGCATAATCCCAGATTAAGACACGCATGCAAATTCCTCATGTTAATAATCTAAATAATTAAGAACAGATTGAATAAAGCCTAGAGCAATCAATATGCGCGTTTTATTTTAGCGTGGAGGATTCAAGTTTCAAATTAGACAGGTGAATTTACTAGAAAAAAGTTGAAAATTATCGAAATGTCGAAAGAAATGAATAAATTTATCGCTAAGGCGCTTGAATTACCATGGCGTGCTGGCTGAACAAATTACACAGATGTTTATTGATATTGAGAGCGTTTTTGAAAATGACTGCTAGACTTTTGAAATTAAATGAATTAAAGATAGTTAATGAATCTAGTGTAATTATCAGTATCCAACCTAAAATTAACCGCCTATCAAGTAACGAATATGATCTGCATTACTACTTAAGGCAATGTACTACGTAACTGTATTACTATTTAAGGAAAAGGACTACTTGACTTCATTATTACTTAAGGCAATGTACTACATAACTGCATTACTATTTAGGGTAAAGTGCTACTTGACTTCATTATTACTTAAGGCAATGTACTACTTAACTGTATTAGTATTTAAGGCAAAGTGCTATTTGCCTTCATTATTAGTCAAGCCAATGTACTACTTAACTGCCTTACCATTTAGGGTAAAGTGCTACTTGACTTCATTATTACTTAAGGCAATATACTACTTAACTGTATTAGTATTTAAGGCAAAGTGTTACTTGCCTTCATTATTAGTTAAGCCAATGTACTACTTAACTGCCTTACTATTTAGGGAAAAGTGCTACTTGACTTCATTATTACTTAAGGCAATGTACTACTTAACTGCATTACTATTTAAGGCAAAGTGCTACTTGACTTCATTATTACTTAAGGCAGTGTACTAATTAACTGCATTACTATTTAAGGCAAAGGGCTACTGAACTTCAATATTACTTAAGGCAATGTACTACTTAACTGCATTACTATTTAAGGCAAAGTGCTACTTGACTTCATTATTACTTAAGGCAGTGTACTAATTAACTGCATTACTATTTAAGGCAAAGGGCTACTGAACTTCAATATTACTTAAGGCAATGTACTACTTAACTGCATTACTATTTAAGGCAAAGTGCTACTTGACTTCATTATTACTTAAGGCAGTGTACTAATTAACTGCATTACTATTTAAGGCAAAGGGCTACTGAACTTCAATATTACTTAAGGCAATGTACTACTTAACTGCATTACTATTTAAGGCAAAGTGCTACTTGACTTCATTATTACTTAAGGCCGTGTACTAATTAACTGCATTACTATTTAAGGCAAAGTGCTACTGGACTTCAATAATACTTAAAGCAATGTACTACTTAACTGTATTAGTATTTAAGGCAAAGTTCTACTTGATTTCATTATTAGTTAAGGCAATGTACTCCTTAAGTGCATTACTATTTAAGGCAAAGTGCTACTTGACTGCATTACTACTTAAGGTAATGTACTACTAAACTGCATTAATACCTAAGGCAATATACTATAATAGTAATGCAGTTAAATATTACACCGCTATAAGTAATAATGAAGTAGTATATTGCCTTAGTAGTAATGCAGTTTAGTAGTAGATTGCTTTAGGTAAAAATGCAGGTAAACAGTCAGTCAGTTAAATGCCATATGTGATACACGCTTAGGCGTTCATGTCCCGAAAGAGACATGACTGACTGGACAGAAGATTTTCCCGCAGTAGGTTGCCATTACTTTCTGCGGTAGGCTATAGAACCCAATCTATCCTGTTATTTGACTCATAGCTGGAAAGAAGAGATGGATTAATATCTTCCCCAAAGGTTTTTGCGTGTAAATGAATTTGACTGGGATTCGAACTTGACTCTCAAATTTCTCGTTCCGAGCCGATATCTACTGGACTGCAACGTAGTTAAATAGTTAAATAGTACATTGTTCAAATTGCATCACTATTCAAGGCAATGAATTACCAAACTGCCTTACTACTTAAGGCAAATATTTAACACATCTTAGTACAAACTAAGTAAATTGATGTTTTGTCGAGGTGGCTTATTTTTTCTGCTCGCCACTGTATTGCAGGATTTTCGAATTCAGCCTCGATTTGATTCGAGAGTAAACTTTTAGCTCAATATATATATGGCTATATGCGACAAGTCTGTTTTCATTGTTCGCTATATAATGAGGTGGATTTCACGCCGTACATTTGACATTATTAGAATTTGCGATCCGTTATATGTTCCATTTTCATAAACAGGGAAAACATTGCTTTTCATTCGTGCGTTTTATAAGGTTATAGATTTCATACGCAAAACCGTCCATTGAATTAGTTTTCTTTGCATCTTTCAACGAACACTGTTTCCATTTTATACCTGATCATCGCATAAATCTTTACTTCTTGTTAATATTGTTGTTATTATTAGTATTATTGAGTGAGAGAGCAGTGCGTCAAAAAGGTACGCGATCATGAACGTAATACGGAAGTAATATATGCATTTCAGACAAATGTACATGTTATAGTTATAGGTTTTGTTGAAAACAGCAAATAACCTTACAGGTTACATCCATTTACAGAAACCTTCATGTTCGGTAATCCATTCCACTCAGACAATCGCTGATTGTAGGTTCCACTAAGTATCAAGATATGATTCCCAAGTCTTCTTGACTGTCTGATGCTAGCAAAACACTTGAAAATACGCCATCATCTTTCGTTACTACTCCTGCTCGTGAGTAGACATATACCGTGCGTCAGCAGGCAGAAGATATGTCTAACTGGTTATGATCAGTGAAATACAAACCTATGAAACTGAACGAGATCTTCTTAATTCAGTAAGAGAACAATTTACAGTTTCAATCAAATAAGACGCCATGAAATTCATAATTGGTGCGGCATAAGGACAGGATATAATAATTAATAATATTATTTACAATGTATCGCTGAGTCTTGAATGAATATTTCAAAAAGAAATCTCTGAATTCACATTTAATCTCTAATACAATTGTTTGACCGTATCCAGTCATTATTTTCAAATCGCACAATGAAGGTAGTATTGAACGGACATGCCTCATAATCCTATCATACGAACGCGGGTGTCCTTCAAGGCTCTATTCTAGGTCTTATGCTTTTCCTTATCTACATTAACGATCTCCCAGATGTAATAAGATCCCAATTAGACATATACGCTGACGATACTACGGTTTACTCTCGCATCAATCAAAAATGTGTCGAGGCTGACAAAGCAAACCTCACTGCCGAGCTTGAAAAGGACCTCCAATCCATGATGAACTGGGGTAAGTAATGGTTCGTGAATTGTAATGCTTCCAAAACAAAGCTTCTATCTATTAACCATCACAAACAATCGCTTCTACCCCTCCATTAGCATGGATCAGGCTAGTTTTTCTGATAGCAAAACACTGCTCCTCTTCGGGTTAACTCTTATAATAGACCTCAAGTGAAATGACTATATGGAATCCATAGCTAAATCCGCTGCTAAGAAAGTCGGTTCACTGTGCAGGGCCAGAAACGTTTTCATAATCCTGCATATATATAAATCTACCATCCACCCATGTATTGAATACTGCTGCCATATCTGGTCGGGTGCTCCTGCTATACACCTAGGTGCTCTTGACAAAATCCAACGGAGAATCTGTAATGTGATCGATCCCACTTGGCAGCTCAGATTCAGTCACTTTCTCACCAGCGCAATGTGGTTTCTTTGTGTCTCTTCTACAAGTATTTTCACAGTTTTTGCTCCGATTAACTTAGCTCACTGGTGCCCCTATATATGAATTTACTCGAGCCACAAGATTAGCAACTAGGTCCCACCCTTTTACTGTGAAACTAATAAAATGTAAACGCAAATTCTACACCAGCAACAATTTTTCTCGCACTTCCTGCTTGTGGAATCCACTTCCGTTTACTTACTTTCCAGACAGCTACAACCTCCAAGAATTTAAATGTAAAGTCCATAGTGATCTCTTATCTCACTAACCTGCATCCTTTCTCTCTCTCACGCGCCTTTCTCCGTTCACCCCACTCTCATCAGTATTCTCATCCTTCTTTAATCCACTTTCTGACACCCCCTATAACCTGTCACTCTTTCTCATAACTTTCCTTCTATGTAACCCCTTGACAAACAGTGGCAGTAAAATGCCTTGCTTGGGCTGATATGATTATGAAAATACAGAATCGATAAATCGGGATAATCCACATCAGCCAATCTATAGACACCTGTGATAATCAGAGGGTATTCGGTCGAAACACTGTGTCTATTATAGCACCTATATTAACCAAGATGAGAACAAAAGTTCTAAATAATTCCAAGATTACAAAATCGATTATCTCAAATTTGCTATTTAACTTGGTCTGAAACTATGGTTTTTCCATTGCTCTTTGAAAATTATAATTTTAGAGTATGTTTTAAAATTTAAATGAATTACTTTCGATTCAATGAAACAGAAACATTACTGATTATCACCAATCCAAATATCTGGCCCTTCTGCTTCTGCCTAAATCGCCTCCGAACAGCTCTTAGTCGCTGTAGTGACAACCTTACCAAATAGGGATGTGCCACCGATGTTGAGTCTAGCTGACACTGCGTGCAATTACAAACGAGGAGGCATCTTCTGGTTTGCCTCAATCTTGAGAATCCATGCGCATTTAATGGCCTTGACCACCTTAAAACTCCAGGCAAGGTTCTATTGGCAATACCGGATGGATGTAGTGCAGTAACTAATCTACAATAAAAATTTTATTTCTTCAACAAGTTTGATAAAATTTCCAGTAATATCCTCAGTTTTTTAACTGGCTTCAATAACGTTGTGGTTTAAATAATCTCAATACTTAACGGTAAGTCTGTACGTAATACTCTCTTCTGTTGTGACAGAGAGTACAAGGGCAAGATGAGGTATTTAAAAGTAGAACGTGAGGAACGCAAAAGCTGGTTTACCTGTCAATGTATAGAAAGAAAGGAACACAACGCATTTTACAGAATGAAATTCAAGTAATAGTCATGTGCGTTGTGGTGCATTGGATATCGGCTCAGAACGAGAAATCGGGAAGCCGAGTTCGAATTCCAGCTGAACTCATTGCATTCACTTACGCGCAAATACCCTTGGGAAAGTTATTAATCCGTCTATTCCTTCCAGTTATGGGTTAAATAACAGGATAGATTGAGTTCTATAGCCTTGGTCGGTAACCAGTCTACCGCAGAAAGCAATGGCAACCTACTGCGGGATAATCTTCTGCCCAGTCAGTCATGTGTCTTTCGAGACATGATCGTCCAAGCGTGTATCACGTATGACACTTAACTGACTGAATAGTCAGGGAGAAATACTATGGAAGAAGAAAGAATCTACTAATCATCAGGTAACTTAATCAGCAGTCCAAGCATAGACATTTACAGTTTCAATCAAATAAGACGCCATGAAATTCATAACTGGTGCGGCATAAGGACAGGCTATAATAATTAATAATATTATTTACAATGTATCGCTGAGTCTTGAATGAATATTTCAAATGAAATCTCTGAATTCACATTTAATCTCTAATACAATTATTTGACCTTATCCAGATCAGATCCCAAGTAGGCATATACGCTGACGACACTACGGTTTACTCTCGCATCAATCGAGGCTGACAAAGCAAACCTCACTGCCGAGCTTGAAAAGCACCTCCAATCCATGATGAACTGGGGTAAGTAATGGTTCGTGAATTGTAATGCTTCCAAAACAAAGCTTCTATCTATTAACCATCACAAACAATCGCTCCTACTCCTCCGTTAGCATAGATTGTACGAAAAGTAATCAAGAAGTAACATCACGTAAGAGATGAGGTGTGTGCAAATCTCAGCGGGATATGAGGTCAGTGTAGGAGACAATCTACAATGTACACCAGTGTGAGCACTGAATACGTCGTCAACAAGAGAAAAGATTCAAGACCATTTCAGTACACCCAAGGTCTCTGAGAAAGGCTAAGTTACACGGCTTCCAAACTGTGAAGCAAACAACATTGACGAGGAAATTACTTAGCCGTAATTATTCTAGTTACTTTATGGGGATATTCAACTATATCCATGTCTGCAATGATCGTTACCGTCAGGTCCCTATATTTTTTGCAGCTATCGAGCAAGATTTTAGTATTGATCAGTTGTCCCACTCTTTTAACACCTTTATTTTGTGGTCAGCTTTTCCATTGTGCCGTATACTGTTATCTAGATATGGTTACCTAATCTGGACAAAGTTTTACAATTTAAAGGCTCTTGCATATCTGTTATGGGGAAACACACCTATTTCTCAGATAATGGAATTTCCCTCCCATATTAATAAGAGTTAACAGGAAGTTAATGGGAGAAGTTCTTAGAAGTACTTGGGAAGTTCATAGGAGTTTTTAGACTTATATTGGAGTTCAGTCGGCAGTTGATATTAGTCGGCAGTTAGCCGAAAACTAAGGAGTCAGTTTTTAGTGGAAGATTACCAAGTTCTTAACATTTTGGGTACGTTAGGTCGATCAACACGACATAGCACGATTATTACCTTCAGTGCGAAAACTACACCACAACAATATCCTGTTCTATAAGACAGATTTTGGTTTGGATTCGTTAAGTTTCTAGGTGTAAATACAGGTTCCAAAAATCTTTTTCGTCGTTCATTGTCAATCGATACTCGAAACCAATTTCAAACATCTCTGTCTACCAAGTTTCATCGACAAGGCTTGAGTCAACCCGTTCTTCAGGCACATTCCAAAAGTACCGTTCACTAGGATCATCTTCCAGACGAATAAAAGCAGGAATTGATCTTCCTGATAAATCAACAAATTCAAATCTGAAATTCAAATCTGGATCTCAAGGTCGGAGAGCGGACATTCTAACCACTCGTATATTGGGCCCCAAGGGGGACACACACATGTACACACATATATATTCAATAAATCAATGAATGTACAATAGACTTATATCGTTGTGCTGCTCCAAATATTTTCATCAAGTCGCGCGTCACAGTGACAGGATAGACAAATCTATTGGAATTATTATCAGATCTCAGTTTAACACATAACTCAATAGATCCTAGGCCTAACTAATAAAACAAGATCTTCTAGTCAAAATTCAAAAAGTTAATTGCTTACCACGCCTGTAGCCTAGTATTGAACTCACAACACTTTAGATCAATTCACTGGAATTAACCGACATCTATATCCACTGGTTCATCGTCCTTAAATATACATAGCTTAGGGAATATAGACTAAGTCTAGTTAGTGGAAGATAACTCATGACTACCAAAAGAGGCTTTGCGCAAGGAATGACAATGATATACCCCAGTGATCGTAATAAAGTTTTCAGTTTGAAATTCCTAGCACCTGAAGAAGGCCGGAGCATACAACGGCCAAAACTTCGTACAAATGGAAACAGAGATGATGACAATAGTCCGAATTAATGTAAATAGTGTAAATACTACCTCATCACAGTAATATAGACAAATCCACAAAGGGTTGACACACCGTAAAAAGAACAAATCGACCAGTGAAACAAAACCACAAACATAACAGTGATACTCATATCTGATTTATCACTTGCGCTGATATATTTACTGAGACACTATTTGTCTTATCTCTTGGTATTTTTTCGACTTTTTTTATTGTCTTGTTCGCTTTGTTTTCATTTAATTTCCTGCTCTGCTTTAGTGTGGATTTTTGTTATCATCATTCCAATTCATTGTATTAAATTTTAAAAATCGATTTGCACTTGCGCAATGTAATAAAAAGCTGCGACACACTGAAGTGAACATAAGTAGTTGATTAAATCAAAAGGAGACAAATTCTATTACCATCTACTTTTTATCGACTTTTAAATGTCAGATGTACATAAGGAAACATACATTTCCAGTAATTAGCAATTTACTGAAAAGTATTTCTTTTTGAAAGTGAAACGTTCTTGCAGTGTACTTACTGAACTACATAATTTCAACTTCGGATCATACTAGATTTTATACGAAATTTATATATATCTAAACTTATTTAGAAATGGAACTTTGTGTGTGTGTGTGTGTGTGTGTGTGTGTGTGTGTGTCTGTGTGTGTATCCATTACCTATAGAATCCAAAACGGCTGAACCGATTTTCTTGAAAATTTAGACAGTTGCACTATAAGCGTCTGCAAGTGTTCTTAGCTAGATTTTGTGTCGAGGTACCCCCGATAAATATCGAAAATCGATAATCGAAAAAATCGGGTTATAGAAGGAGTGGCCCGATTTTAATCAAATTTCATAGACAAAGACATAAGAAACGATATTCCAAAGTTTCAAGATTGCAGTTCTTACAATAGTGCAGAAAATTGATAATATAAATAAATAAATAAATTAATGATAAATAAATAAATTAATAAAAGGCTAGATGTTTGTATGTGTGTCTGTTTATCTGCTTGTATGTTTGTATTTTTTCAGCCCTTTTATTTTAGTTTTTGCTTCTGGTTTTGCTCTAAATAGGTATAATTGTAGTTCTTAGTCTCTGCCATGATACCATCTACTCAGAGGACTTATTTAGCCTTCAAGATTCACTTTACGACGAAAAAACCTATTTGATATCGATACAAGGAAATCAAAATTTGACTTACATTCATTCATTTTTCTCTGAGTCTACGGTTTCGCTTTAACTGGAAACTACTATTGCTTTTTAGTCTTTCGTGCCAACGTCCAAAGAGTCTGAGCTCCAGGACCATGGATTAGTTTTAAAGCTTTCATTACACCCAAGCAACGCCGGGCTATACGGTTAGTATATATATATATATATATATATATATATATATATATATATATACTATCGGCCATAATTATTAGGCAACCCCAGTTTCAAAAAAATTATGTTTCATACTATTTTTAGTATTTATTGCCAAGTGGATAATTCTAAATGAAAATAGAATGGTCCTTTTGTTATTATCATTCTTCTATGTACGCTGTCCTTTCAGGACGTAGGCGATTACGGCCTTCCACGTTTCTCTATCCCGGTGGCTCTGAGCACGCCTTCTCATGTTACAGCATGCAATTCTCGTTCCGTTAACCACCTGATTAGGTCCTTCAAATATGTTATCTGTTGCTTTCCCCTGTCTCTCGTTCTCTTTATCTGGTCTGTTTGTATCAGGTTCTCCAAGCCCTCCTTCCTCATTGCGTGTCCTAGGAACTTCAGCTCTCTCTTCCTGATGCTCAGTATTAATTTCCTTTTTGTTTCAATCATTTCCAAGACCTCATCATTGCTCACATGCTCGATCCATGATATTCGCAGCATCCTGCTGTAGAACCATTCAGTTGCTTCAAGTTTTTCCTTCATCTTTGATGGTATTGTCCAGCATTTCCTGCCATATTGAAGGATGGACAGCACGTAGCAATCTTCCTTGTTTCTAGCGAAATTGTTCTGTTTCTTAATACTTTACTCAACTTCTGGAATGCTTCCTTCGCCATGCCAATTCGCTTTCGGATCTCTTTGTCACTCTTTCCGTCTTCTGTTATAACGCTTCCCAGGTATTTAAATTTTTATACCTGCTTGATTCTAGCATCCCCGACCTGTATTTGTCATTTTCGGCTTCCCTTTTTACTGATGAACATGCATTCGGTTTTCTTGCAGTTTATTTCTAGTCCTTTCTTGTTACTTTCTTCAGCTACCTTCTGTAGGAGGTCTTGTAGTTTCCTTTCTGTGTCTGCTATCAGCACTGTATCATCTGCGTACATTAGGTTGTTTAAATTATGGCCTCCGATTACGAATCCAAGCATAACTTCTAGGGTCCTCAAAATATTCCCGCTGTACAAGTTGAACAGATCCAGTGAAAAGACACATCCTTGTCTTACGCCCCTTTCTAACTTTGTATATCTACTCAATTCATTACCTGT
This sequence comes from Ascarosepion bandense, assembly GCA_037127315.1. Taxonomy (NCBI): domain Eukaryota; kingdom Metazoa; phylum Mollusca; class Cephalopoda; order Sepiida; family Sepiidae; genus Ascarosepion; species Ascarosepion bandense. The sequence goes on along the minus strand of JBBBDQ010000592.1, from coordinate 6,514,918 downwards.
CCGTATGCAAGCGGTTTGCTGCCAGTAACAATTCTTGATTACTCTCAAGTCTTTCCCAAATATGTCTAGGCTGCGGTGCATCTCCATCAGTTTTTTTGTGGTGTATTTTGTCAAACGCCTTCGCATAATCAATAAAGCATAGATATCAGTCCTTCTTCATTTGTATTGCCCTTTCGGAGAGGATCGTAATCATTCCTTGTTCCCGTGTTTTTAACTAAACCGCACTGTTCTTGTTCTATCTCTGGCCTGATTCTGCTTCTCGATCTATTCATCAGGATTCAAACGAGCAGTTTTGTTATATGACTCATTAAACTGATGGTTCTGTGGAGTTCGCACTCGTTTACTCCTAGCTTCTTTGGTAGTGCTACGAAGATAGACTTGCTGAGATCATCTGTTATAACCCCACTATTATATATTTCATTTATTATTTCAGTAATTTTTTCTGTACCAAATTCTTCCAGGGCTATCAGCAGCTCTATGACTATGCTGTCTGGTCCCGCTGCTTTGTTTCTATTTAGTTTGGCTACTGAAGATTCCACTTCAGACTTTAATATTTCTGATCCGTCTTTATTGATATTATTGGTTGCTCTCTCTCTTGTCGTGGAAAAGATCTTTCATATATTCTTCCCAACGTTGGAGTGTATTTCCTCTTTCTCCAAAATTGTTCCATCCTTAGATTTTAGACATCCTGTTGAAGAGCAGGTTTTTTGTACTGTCACTTCTTTTATTTCCTTATGCATGGCTGCTTTATTATTCCTGCTCAGTCTCTCTACTTCTGCACATTTGTCATTGAGCCATTTCTCTTTAGCCTGTCTACATTTTCTTCTTATTTCCTTGTGTAGTTCCCTGTACGCCATTCTTCTTTGCATCATGTCCAGAATCTCTTCCGTCATCCACTCGTTTTTCTTTCTGCGCCTATTTTCATTTGGGGCAATGTGGTTTGCTGAAGTAAATTCCTTTCTTTAGCGCGTCCCATTTCGAGTGTCCTTTCCCAATTTGGTCTTCGTATTTGGTTTTCACGCTGTTAGTGTATTCTTTCTGTAGTTTGAGGTCATTCACGAGTGCGCTGTATATCAGTTTTGGTGCTGCATTAGGCTTCTTCAATCTCCGGAGTTTCACTTTTAATTTGCAAATGACTGGGACGTGGTCGCTTCCACAGTCAGCACCTGGGTAGGTTTTGCTTTGAACCACTGCATTTCTGAATCTGCTGTTAATGATTATGTAGTCTATCTGTTTTTTTTTTTGTGTCACCTCCTGGGCTTCTCCATGTCCGTGGGTGTTCTTGAAACCAGGTGTTAGTTATTACCTGCTCATTTGCTATGCACCATTGCACCCACCTTTCTCATCGTTCCTTGCGGATTCCTAAACCAAAGTTTATAGTTGTCATACCTTCCCTCTCCTTGCCTACTTTGGCATTCAAATCTCCCATGATGATCCTGATTTCTTGGCTTTTACATTGAGCCTTGGCCTTCTCTAGAGTGGCGTAAAAAGATTCTATATCTTCCTCGGTGCTTTTTTTTGTTGGTGCATATATGACTACAATTGCTATGTTAAACGATCTCCCTTTCAGTTTGACCAGGAGAATACTTTCGGAGAACGGGCAGTATCCCAAAACACATTTCTTCATTTCTTCGTCCAGTATTAAGCCGACTCCTCTTTCATTATTTTTGCTTCCAGCGTATATTATCCTATGGTTGTCGCTGTTGAAGTCGTCATTATTTGGCCATCTGGTTTCGCTTATTCCCAGAATATTGATTTTTAGTCTGTTCATTTCCTGCTTGACATTCTCTAGTTGTACGCAGCTGTTTAACGTTCTGAAGTTCCATGTCCCCAAAGTAATTCTTTCTTTGTTGCACACAGTCACAGGAATATTATTTTGCAAAATTTTACAAGCCATCCAGGAAGCTTTTGCTTCGGTCAGCCAATAAGAAGAAGAGACTAACATGGAGTAGAGAGCACAAAAACTGGACACCAGTACAGTTCATTTGATGCACATGTTATTGTGCAGTATTAACAAAAGAACCATTCTATTTTCATTTAATATTATCCAGTTGGTAATAAATACTAAAAACAGTATGAGATACATCATTATTTATCAAAAACTGGGGTGGCCTAATAATTATGGCCGATAGTGTATATATATATATATATATATATATATATATATATATATATATATATGTAAAGACCGAAAAATTGCATCAGAGTCTACAATTATTCAAACTCAATAGCTTAAAAATATTCGAAGCATAACTGTTCTGGCCCAACAAAATAACTGTTTGAATAATACAACAGCTACAATGCATCACTGACCTTTATATATACAAATTATCGCGTGAAAACATATCGCATATGGACTGACGATTAAGTTTAGGCATGAAACAAACTGTCGCCTCTAAGCAAGTCAAGATGGCAAAAAAAAGAAAATGTGCAGTTAACTGAGAGGCGTGGTTGGTCACCTTTTTATCGAAAATTAGTTCTGAAAAAATATGAAACTTTATCTCTAAGCATAGTATGGAATATTTTACTCTTTCCAGTGGGATATCATAGTCTTGGAGCTATTAATTTATTTTATAAACGTTTAAGCAATAAATTAAAATATATCGGATTAATAAATGAAAAATTCAACCCTCATATATATATATATATATATATATATATATATATATATATATATATATATATAATAATAACCGACTCTGTACGTATTCCAATCTTAAAATGTTACACAAGAAACTTTTAAAGACTATGAATAACCAGCAGAATCTAACTCCGTTATCGTCCTCGGCTATAGAGCTTTGGACAAAGAGGGGGAAAAAAAAGAAAACTACGTAGGACCGACAATGCATACGGTTCTTCACAGTAAAGAAAAAAACCCTCGAACGGAACGAACCACCAGGAAAGAAAAGTGCTCGATACTAAACTAACCAAAAAGTGTTAACAAAAAGGCAGTTACGCAGAGCAAAAACACACGAAAAAATCGCAAGATCGCCAAGACCTACCGCGGTTTCGCACAACGGCTCGTCAAGGAGAGTTTTGAAATTTACTTGAAGCATTGTGCATATAAGGTGTATGGGTAGGTATTTGAAGGCTATCACAATGCGTTTAGTATACTAAAGGAAGGTAAATAAGGTGTTGGGTATTACCTATTTATTATTCATTAATACTTCGAGATCAGTATCTCATCTTCAGAATTTCACTGCTATCCCCTGTTGAACCGTGCCTTTAAACGAATGTTCCTCTTTCACTGCTACTGCTGTCGTTAATTGTAGTGAGTATGTGTGTGTGTGTGTGCCTGTAAGTGTGTTAGTGCATGTATATGTGTGTGTGGGAACGGACGTGAAATCAAGCACTCCTATCATTCTGAAGATGAGATTCCGATCTCGAAATATTAGTGAATAATAAATAGGTAATACTCAACACCTTCTTTACCTTCATTTGTTATACTAAACGAATTGTGATAGCCTTCAAATACATACCCAAACAGCATATATATATATATATATATATATATATATATATATATATATAATCTGACGATTGAGTTTGCATGAAACAGACTGTGGCCTCTGACTATTGACTTCAGTGCCTACCTTATATTTACATACGCTCTATCCCTGTTACTGACCATTTTAACTCATAAATATAGCATAATTTAAAACTATATTTTATTATATATATCTATATCACAAACGCATACACACACATATATATAATTATTGTTAACCAATTTTGGGGCATAATCAAATTAGGTCAATATACATTTGTATTAAAAAGAGCTGAATACATATATAAGAGCTTTGAATGTTTCTTATGGAAACCATTTATTTACGCAACCTTGGTTTCAACCGTTCGGTATCTTAAGGCGATTTATAATAATTAATTTTCAAAAGTTTTTGAATGTACAACAGAGATTTTTACAAACACAAGTTCAAATTAACGGAAATTTTCAAAATTATGGAGGATTTTTTATGGATTTTAAACACTTTTACCCAGGTTTGTATGATCCTAAAATATATTTTCTGGTGTGATTATATCCGGACAACACTTCGGACCTTTCATTCAGTAATGCCTTTTGTTTTGGAAATAATATTATGGCCAACTTCTCCTCCTGGCACAGTCTGCAGGCATCACCTGCGTTCTAAGATTTGCTCTTTTTTTAAAATTGTCCTCCATGTTATATCAGGGTCTTTTTGCCTTTTTTATTTTAATTTGCACACGTTGTTAGCCAGGTTTGTACAATTTTAAGGTTTTCTAATTTGAATGTAGATCGGTGATTATACCATATGTTTTTTAAAGTTTCTTTTGTGGATCCTGAGTATGACATTTTTGTCCATTTGCATCATGTAAAGTCCATCAAGTGGACATTGGAGTAGATAGATCTATCTATCGCCCGGTTCACACTCCAACCACGTCTATTGAACAGGTGAAGAGGCTCATCCCTTGTTTCCTGTCTCGGATATGGTTTCCGGCTTTCTCTTTTCCAATCTTCTCACTTTGTTTTTTTTTCAATTGGAGTAGATAGATCTATCTATCGCCCGGTTCACACTCCAACCACGTCTATTGAACAGGTTAAGAGGCTCATCCCTTGTCCCTGTTTAGGATATGGTTTCCGGCGTTCTCTTTTCCGGTCTTTTCACTATTACGTAGCCCCCTGCACATCAGTGGCATTACCGCCTTGCTCGGGGTGATATGATTAAAAAAAAAAAGAAAAAAATGATGCATACTTTATTATCGATATTATGTTGCACGTTGTTTTGTTTTTTTAAGTAATTTTCTAAATTGCTAGTTCAGCTATATCTTAATTTAATTGTATTTTTATAGAATATTTTATATAATTCTCTGTTTTTAGGGAAGTATTTATTAATTATTTAAAAAATATTTTCCCTATTTCGGATTTTACTGCTAAATTAAACGGTGGGTTAAGCCAAATAAGGTTTCGATTTCTATTATTATTTCTCTTTTGTCTGTTTAACTGAGGTTTGTATTCTAATTTGTTTTTATGGTCACTTTCATTTAAGGCTCTTTCATAATAATTTTTTTTTCCATCAAAGATTATTTTGTGGGAGGTATTTTTAGATAATCTGTGTTCTATTACTTTATGGCTGTACTTGATTATGCTAGTAGCATAGTTATAATTAGTGTTTACATAGTTTAAAGTTGTATTTGTTTTCATATATGGGGCGACACTGCCAAATTGTCGATTAAATTTACATATAAATATTCGACAACTTTTTTTCATTTCGACTTCTATTTAAAAATTGTGGTTTTTGAAAAGTTTGTAAAGCACTTTTCTTATTTTGTCATTATTTTTCTGTCGTCCGGCACAATCATCAATTCGTTATCTCTGTAGAATCCGTGGTTATCTATGTGTAATATTTCATTAATCTTACTTAGAATATACGGTCCTAAAGTTTTAAGGTTTCGGCTCCCACAAACGAACTTTGTGGTTCATTAAATGTACTCTTATATATATATATATATATAATCCAAATTTAATCTTACATGATTATAATATGGTTTGCAATAGTTATTGTATTGAGCACTTTTATAAACAAAAAGGTAAATACCAGAGAACTCGGAATTGTGAAACACTTAGTTTTCTTCACCTGGATATATATATATATAGCACCTTTTGTAGTTTGCTCATCTAAATTACATTGTATCATATCTAACCCATTTTAAGTGCAACTTTTAAATATGTGCGATTATATACTAAAAGCATTCACTCCTTCAATATGGCAGTGAATACTGGACTATATCATCAATGATGAAGGAAAAACTTGAAGCAACTGAAATGTGGTTCTACAGAAGGATGCTACGAATATCATGGATCGAGCATGTAAGCAATGCTGAGATCTTGGAAATGATGGAAACAAAAAGGAAATTAATACTGAGCATCAGGAAGAGACAGCTGAAGTTCCTGGGACACGCATTGAGGAAGGAGGGCTTGGAGAATCTGATACTAACAGGCCAGATAGAGGGAAAGAGAGACAGGGGAAAGCAACGGATAACATATTTGCAGAACGGATAACATATTTGCAGGACCTAATCAGGTGGATGAGGGAACGAGGATTGCATGATGTAACATGAGAAGGCGTGCTCAGAGCCACCAGGGATAGGGAAACGTGGAAAGCCGTGATCCCCTACGTCCGGAAGGGACAGGGCACATACAAGAAGATATGCTAAAAGTGTCTCAGCTTAGTTTACTTCCCCAAATAAAATCAGTATTCTGATATTTGGTCACTGAAATCCTGATCTTCAGATGTGAGTCGTCTTAAGATCTATTGAGAAACCTTTTCGCCATTTAACGAGCAGATAATTTTATAAGAACGTTTGTGTCAAATCGAATCCCTTGGGAATATTTGCTTCTAAATGCGGATTGACTTGCTTCAACTGTGCCGCTTACATTGATAAAGTTGTGGCATTTAAATTTCTCCTATTTATGAAAAGCGAGACACGTGGTAACATTAGCCATCGTTGGCCAAGCAGCGACCAACTGATTGACATTCAAAGAATATAATCGATGAAGCATTGCGTTTGGGTGCAGACAGTGAAACAGAAAAGCGAATCGTAGCGTTGCTGGAAATAAGCGAGTTTGAATAATAAACTCACAGATCATGTCAGAGCATATATTAGGTGATGTATTCATTGGTGCTGCTGCTGCTGCTGCTTGCCTCCAATAAAATGGCAAGGAAAGAAAGACTAGAATAAAAGATGAAGAAGATATAGAATTCAAAACAAAAGAGAAGAAACGAAAAGAGAAAAGAGAGAGAATGAAAACAATTCGGAATGAAAAGAAAAATGACGAAGGAAAAGATAAAAAAAAGAAGAAACCAATGAAAGAAAAAAAGAAAAAGATTCATATTATCGCATCATTATTAAGAGAAAATATAACGCGTAATTTATCGGAAAGTTTTGATATATTTTTCTTACTAAATCTTCATCCAGAAATACTTGATTATGTCATATTATTCTCGTCGAGTTGTGTATGAGACCCATTTTAGTTTTAAAAAATGATTAACCGATGTTTTTTTGTTATTTAGTACTGCTCTTTGTGAATCGGTAGCCTCAGACAAGGAGGTTCGAAGAAGGACTGTAATATCTAAGACCCCCAGAATTTATTACCCCCGAATCAATCTTGGAAAGCGGAATGGAAAAAAAAAACTTATGGCGGTGGTATAAAATATTGAAGATTAATTTAATTGGTAAGTTCAGACAAATAATCAAGTTTAATAAAATCCTATTTTTCAAACAATTTTCTCAATTATTTTCCCTCGTATGTGTTCCCTATTTTCATTATGTTCGTACTTTTAATAACATTTGGAAGGAGTTAAATAACATTTGGAAGGAGTTAAAAAGAGCAAAGATATGATTTTAAGATGTTATTACGAGCTTATCTTCCAAACATTTAGTATAATTCTGAAAAGATATAACAGAAATAAGTATTATGTAAAAGTTAGAGAAGTATTGCCGCCCCCAAAATAATCCTTGCATATAAACAACCTTGAATCCTATACACCCTGGCAAATGAAAAGAAATAAAGCCCCGCCATTATCAGGAATCTAAATTCCAATCACGCATTTGATTGGAAATCAGGAATGTTCCGAAATTACAGGCTCAGAATCAGAAACGTGAACTGAGTATAAAGAGGGGAAAAAATCATTTTTTTAAGCACAAGATGGAGACGTTGAAAATAATGATACTATTAAAGATGATAGAAAATCCAGTGGAGAAGTCGATTATCGTTTATTTTTTCTGTGTGATGATTTTAAGTACAACGTTGCCCCGTGTAAGCAAATTGATAGTTCATATATCAGTTTGAGTCGTTCAAGTAGAAACTAGAATTTTGTCGGTCGCAATTTGAAGAGAATCATTTCGAATCGTTCCCCCGAGTCTTGTTGAAAAACCTTTATTTCTATTTTATTTCTATTTAGGCATTTAAAAATTTGTTTCAGTAAGTTATTTATTTTTCCTACATATATACAATTGACGAAACGCAATGGGACTGAGTAGTTGTTTATAACGGATTAACTAACTGCTGTAGCAGGCATCAACATTTAAATATAGCCTTACCTTAAATATCCAGTCTATTATTTATAATGCATACTAAATATGATTTATAACATTTATACGTGTTTATTAATATGTATATTGCACAGTGGCATCTGTAGCAATCACATGATTGAGGAGAACTTGGTGAGCATGATTAACCTTGGTGTGTGGAAAGGAGTCAGTCAGTTAAATGCCATACGTGATACCCGCTTGGGTGATCATGTCTCGAAAGAGACATGACTGACTGGGCAGAAGATTATCCCACAGTAGGTTGCCATTGCTTTCTGTGGTAGACTGGTTGCCGACCAAGGCTATAGAACCCGATCTGTCCTGCTATTTAAGCCATAAGTGGAAGGAAGAGACGGATTAATACCTTTCCCAAGGGTATTTGCAAAAAGATTGTGAGCAGAATATTTGTTTTCATTTCTTACCCTGCCGATTTTAGGAGATTTTTTTTTTCTTACCCTGCCGACTTTAGGAGATTATTTTTTTTTCTTACCCTGCCGACTTTAGGAGATTATTTTTTTTTCTTACCCTGCCGACTTTAGGAGATTATTTTTTTTTCTTACCCTGCCGACTTTAGGAGATTATTTTTTTTTCTTACCCTGCCGACTTTAGGAGATTATTTTTTTTTTCTTACCCTGCCGACTTTAGGAGATTTTTTTTTCTTACCCTGCCGACTTTAGGAGATTATTTTTTTTTCTTACCCTGCCGACTTTAGGAGATTATTTTTTTTTCTTACCCTGCCGACTTTAGGAGATTATTTTTTTTTCTTACCCTGCCGACTTTAGGAGATTATTTTTTTTTCTTACCCTGCCGACTTTAGGAGATTATTTTTTTTTTCTTACCCTGCCGACTTTAGGAGATTATTTTTTTTTTCTTACCCTGCCGACTTTAGGAGATTATTTTTTTTTCTTACCCTGCCGACTTTAGGAGATTATTTTTTTTTTCTTACCCTGCCGACTTTAGGAGATTATTTTTTTTTCTTACCCTGCCGACTTTAGGAGATTATTTTTTTTTTCTTACCCTGCCGACTTTAGGAGATTATTTTTTTTTCTTACCCTGCCGACTTTAGGAGATTATTTTTTTTTTCTTACCCTGCCGACTTTAGGAGATTATTTTTTTTTTCTTACCCTGCCGACTTTAGGAGATTATTTTTTTTTCTTACCCTGCCGACTTTAGGAGATTTTTTTTTTTCTTACCCTGCCGACTTTAGGAGATTATTTTTTTTTCTTACCCTGCCGACTTTAGGAGATTATTTTTTTTTCTTACCCTGCCGATTTTAGGAGATTTTTTTTTTCTTACCCTGCCGACTTTAGGAGATTTTTTTTTTCTTACCCTGCCGACTTTAGGAGATTATTTTTTTTTTCTTACCCTGCCGATTTTAGGAGATTATTTTTTTTTTCTTACCCTGCCGACTTTAGGAAATTTTTTTTTTCTTACCCTGCCGACTTTAGGAGATTATTTTTTTTTCTTACCCTGCCGACTTTAGGAGATTATTTTTTTTTCTTACCCTGCCGACTTTAGGAGATTATTTTTTTTTCTTACCCTGCCGACTTTAGGAGATTATTTTTTTTTCTTACCCTGCCGACTTTAGGAGATTATTTTTTTTTTCTTACCCTGCCGACTTTAGGAGATTATTTTTTTTTTCTTACCCTGCCGACTTTAGGAGATTATTTTTTTTTCTTACCCTGCCGACTTTAGGAGATTATTTTTTTTTCTTACCCTGCCGACTTTAGGAGATTATTTTTTTTTCTTACCCTGCCGACTTTAGGAGATTATTTTTTTTTCTTACCCTGCCGACTTTAGGAGATTATTTTTTTTTTCTTACCCTGCCGACTTTAGGAGATTATTTTTTTTTTCTTACCCTGCCGACTTTAGGAGATTATTTTTTTTTCTTACCCTGCCGACTTTAGGAGATTATTTTTTTTTCTTACCCTGCCGACTTTAGGAGATTATTTTTTTTTTCTTACCCTGCCGACTTTAGGAGATTATTTTTTTTTCTTACCCTGCCGACTTTAGGAGATTTTTTTTTTTTAAAATAGGAATAAAATTGTGTAGTAAACAAAATAGAAACCTTCTGCAATGTTTAACCTACCTTAAAAATAAATAAATAAAAAATAAAATAAACACAAAAAACGGAGTGTCAAAAAGACAGTCATTCCCTTGACACCACTATTACTATGTACAATTTTAACGCCCTCGGTAATTTAAGCGTAGAACTAGACTGGCGTCGGGACCTCATCAATTTACTGTTGAACTGGCTAGATGTAACTGTAAGTTCTATGCTAATAGTTTATTTTCTCACACTTCTGTAACTCCTTGTGTCTTAGAGGCTTTACTGTCTTTCTTAGGGTGAATATCACTTCTATTTGACAATTCCTTCACGGATGAAGAGAAGTCTAGAGGCAACAGAAATTTGGTTCTTCAGAAGAATGCTGAGAATACCATGTGTGGTGCGTGTAAACGATGAGAAAGTCTTAAGGAAAATGTAAGCGAAGAGGAATCTTAGGATGTGCGTTGTGGTGCAGTGGATATCGACTCGGAACGACAAATCAGCGAGCCGAGTTCGAATTCCAGTTGAATTCATTGTATTCACTTACGCGCAAATACCCTTGGGAAAAGTATTAATCCGTCACTTCCTTCCAGTTATGGATTAAATATCAGGACAGATTGGGTTCTATAGCCTTGGTCGGCAACCAGTATACCACAGAAAGCAATGGCAACCTACTGCGGGATAATCTTCTGCCCAGTCAGTCATGTGTCTTTTAGGACATGATCGCCCAAGCGTGTATCACGTATGGCACTTAACTGACTGATATTTAGAATCAGAAATAGTTAGTTGACATTTCTAGAGCACATAATAAGAAAGGAGTGGGCTTGGAGAATCCGACACTCACAGAATATATCAAAGGAAAAAAAAAACAACAGGAGATGGCAAGGCACATACTTGACCAAATTCTGTGAATGAGTCTTCAGAGCGTGATGGGAGAGATGTTAAAAATCCGTTACTAAGAGCTACAAGCGATGGGAAGTTGTGGTGATCCATGACGGTACACATCCTGAATGGAAACGACACAGAAAATTTCTGAAAACTACATCGTTAATACTACCATTTATAGGTATTCAGAAAGCTTAGCTTAACTTGGTGTAAGGCCACAAGTGCGGAGCGTCGAGTGTTGGTCAGACATACTGTCGTAGTCATAGTCACTGAGTCTAGAATGTTATCACTCGACTGTGAAGCAAATTCAACATATTTCAAAATTACATGACGATGTCAAATCAATTGTGCTTCTTCTGTGTTTCAAATAAAAGTAGAAAGCTTCGCTAAGAAAGCTAAATAGAACTATTATTTTGTGAAATATGCTCGAGTCAAAGGTCATTCGGGATCCATTATCATTCTAATGTTCGTCTTTGCTTTCATTCATATAAAGCTCATTCTTCATTCACATTTTGACACCATTGTTCTACCTTGAGTTTGGTTGATATTTAAGAAAAAGTTATCGTTTCAGCCATTAAACCTCATCTGCTGATCTATTGTAATTATGACAGTTCTTGGGATGTTCTAACTCTTGTATTAATGATGGTATATCTTCATCAGTGACATTTTCTCCAGTTCATTTCTTCTTATTCCAGTAATGCAGGCTTTTCAAACGTACAAATTAATCATTTGCCTGCAACGAGTATCATTGATAGAAAGTATCTCACTAGAAAAAGTCTCATTAAAACTTTTCTTTTCACTCACTTATAGTTTTGAATTCTCATTAACAACTTCCGCAAGAGCCGGTCCTTAAATCCGATTATTTGAAATAATGCTCCAGTCATAGAAATAATTGTTCTAATTTTCGGTATGTCGATACATCAGAATTCCCAGGGAATCAAGGAAAGCAAGATGAAAGAACTAAGTCTCAAGTACAAGAAAACAAAATGTATGCTTTTAGCAAAAGGAACAGTACAACATGCAAATTATAAATTGGATATATCAAAATAAAACAAATACAATAATTAAAATATTTGTCCCTTTCAACAGGGAACGGAAATTTCGATAATGGAAATCCGAAAGTGCACTGAGATAGCCAAATAAGCCATCCCCGCCAAATCGTTAGGTAGGTTTCCTTACTGTTTTCTTCAAAATCTCTTACTCCCAGTATATCTTTCAGCGTTAAATTTTCCAAGCTTTCTCTCCGCATAATGTATCCCAAGAAGTACCAACTGCCACTTTCTGATTGTAATCATAGGTCTGATCGCATTATTATATCTAAAAACTCAACTATTCAATTCCACTTCAAGAATTCAAATCACAGGCCACACAAACTTATCCACAAAAGATAACTCTTTACATTGACATAACCATTGTTTCGTAGCTTTTATCGAGAATGGGTTCCATTGTGACAGAGATCCCAAAAATCAACACTGTCTTTCAATTCATGTGCTTTCGGGTGATCTTCGTTCATACCATGTCCTTCACACTCAGAGGAATGGTATTGCAATTTTTGACAGAACAGCAAAGAAGATTGATTTTATCATCTCCAATCAACCATCAACTACTATTCATATTTCTAGCGATTTCAATATTAACCACTCCGAGTGATTAACCCACTCAAACAACCGACAAGCAAGGGAAAAACTTTTCCTTCATTTACAAAATGACGCTAATCTGAGATTAGCCTACACGTATTCACGATATTGCTTGCCATCATGCAAACATTTTAGACCTCTTCCTCACCTCCTGTCCTGGACAATGTTCCGCGAAAATATGTCAATCCTGGGGCAGCGCAAACACTCATTGATCATTGTCATGGTTGATACCAACCCAAAGACATTTGAAGATGTGCCATTTTATATGACAACCTACCGATAAAAAAACAAAATATTATTGAGACAGCCTCAGCTCAAAAATCGGTTACGAAATTATACTGATCGTAGATTAGCCTACAGGTGTTCACTTGTTGTCATCATGCAAGTATTTTAGACCTCTTCCTCACCTCCTGTTCTGGCCAATATTCCGCTAAAATATGTCAACCCTTTGGCAGAAAAGATCACTCATTGATCATTGTCATCTTTGATATTAACACAAAGACATTTTGAGACGTGACATTTCATAGGACAATCTACTGTTGCAATAGATAAATAAATAAAATAAAAATAAAAATAAAAATAATGGAGGCAACCCCAGCTCAAAAATCGCTTACGAAAATATACTGATTGTTGATTAGTCTACAGGTGTTCACGTGTTGTCATCTTGCAAGTATTTTAGACCTCTTCCTCACCAGATCTTGGCCAATATTCCGCTAAAATATGACAACCCTTTGGCTCACAAACCACTCATTGATCATTGTCATCTTTGATACCAACACAAAGACATTTTAAAACGTGCTATTTTATAGGACAATCTACTGATGCAAAAAAAAAAAACAATAAAAAAACAAAAAAAACTGACAGACAGCCCCAGCTAAAAATTCGCTTACGAAATCATACTAATCGTAGATTAGTCTACAGGCATTCATGTGTTGCTATCATACAAACATTTCAGACTTATTCCTCACCTTCTGACCTAGCCATGTTCCGCTAAAATGTCTACCCTTGGGCGACACGGACCACACATTGATCATTGTCACTGTAAATACAAACGTAAATACATTTTAAAACGTGTCATTTCATAGGACAATCTACCGATACAAAGCCTGATTGGAACAGCTTCAGCTCAAAAATTATAGAACCCACGTCTCACAGTTTTCTTTAAAGAATGGAGCTTTCAGAACGATCTCGCTTATTTCTGAGTGAATTCTCTCCAATATGAAAATATTTATCCTCTTAGAAAATATCTAAATAGCTAATCTTCGTTTATGCTACTATCACAGCTCTTCGTAATTTCTATTAACATCTCTATCAAATGAAGCTCTTGCTTCATTCTGAACTGCTGGTAACCATTGCAAAAGAATCATAAAAAGTGCAGCTATGTAAAGGCAGCCCAAGCAAAAAGGTTGTATCCTGCTAGCCGTGGAAAGTCGCAAACGCAATTCCCAGTAGAACAAAAATCCACTGGTGTACCTTGCATGAAAATGGACTTAAAGTTATCTAATTCCCGTCAGGTAAGGCTAAGATTTTAGCAATAAACTTCGCTTCTAGCTCCACTTTAGACGACAAGAGCCATTCCTTACTTGACTTTCCTCAAGCTTTTCAAGATCCCTTTTTTTTTTAGCTCAGGATATTTTCAGACTTATCAAAAGCCTCGATTGGTCTGAATAAAATCCATATGGTTATCCTTAAGAACCTTCTATCTTGGAAAATCTTTTTGACCTGAAGGGTAAATAATTTCAAAGTCCTAAGGCTTGAGCGGTTTGCACTATTTACAACAATATGATTGAGCTCTCGTCCCGGTTACAATTTAATCAGTCATCGGTAGAAACTCTGAAATGCAATATGAGCAACACAGTGCCGGAGAAAAGAGATTATGGAATAATTTTAAACGCAGTTTCATTGTAATTTCATGCTACCTTGATTGGTTGACTCATAATTCAGAGTGACGAAATGTGTAATTATTGTCTGAGAGTGGTGTATTGGATATCGGGACGAGAAATCGGGGAGCCGAGTTAGAATTCCAGCTAAATTCATTGCATTCACTTACGCGCAAATGCCCTTCGGGAAGGTATTAATCCGTCTATTCCTTCCAGTTATGGGTTAAATAACAGGACAGATTGGGTTCTATAGCCTTGGTCGGCAACCAGTCTACCGCAGAAAGCAATGGCAACCTACTGCGGGATAATCTTCTGCCCAGTGATTCATGTCTCGAAAGAGACATGATCGTCTAAGCGTGTATCACGTATGGCACTTAACTGACTGACTGACAGAATATGTATTTACATGTGGTTTAATATGACTATTTTATTATTTTTTAATTTGCATACGTGCCAGCATCTGATTTATATAATTGAACAAATTAAAACGGTGATGATTTTATAGCTATTATAATTTATTATGTAAATGCTTGCGAGAGAATATGATATATAAATATCTATATATCAGAAAAAATTATGAAAATAAATGACAAAGAGGAAAAAAAAATTAGTATCGCGTTTCGTACTCTAGAACTTGATCGGACTGAATTAATGTATTTGTTGATGGAATTATACAAGCATAGAAAGGTAGAGAGAATTTAATAACTCAGACGTAGGTTATAAAAAATAAAAAAAGATGTTTTAATTAAATAGAATATAATTTATGAGGACAAAAGTGTATAGATACTTTTTAGGTCATCTCGTTGTGGTCCAGTGGATATCGGCTCGGAACGAGAAATCGGAGAGCCGAGTTCAAATTCCAGTTGAATTCATTGCATTCACTTACGCGCAAATACCCTTGGGAAATGTATTAATCCGTTTCTTCCCTTCAGTTATGGGTTAAATAACAGGACAGATTGGGTTCTATAGTTTTGGCCGGCAACCAGTCTACTGCAGAAAGCAATGGCAACCTACTGCGGGATAATCTTCTGCCCAGTCAGTCATGTCTTGAAGAGACGTGATCGCCCAAGCGTGTTTCACGTATGGCACAGTAAATTTGCATCCAGTTTTCTGCAGTATATCACCTTTCTAAGCAAAACTTTTATTGTCACAATGTATACTTGATAAAAAAGTGATAAAGAAATAAAACCCTGAGAAAACAGAATGAAAGTGGCTAGATTATATGCCCAGACACTTCGAAGAAAAACAAAAATTAAAAGTAAAAAATCTCAGTGTTCCGAAATCTTGAATAATTATGACCGTCGTTTGCGTTATTATATTGCCCCCCTCCTTCCTAGACATGCAGAATTCCGTCAAAATATTCTTTTAGTCAGATGGAATCCTAAAGGACAAAACAAGTTACACCGATTGTTTTTCTTTTTGTCATAAATTCTTATACAGTCATTAATTTCATCATAGTTATACTTACACATTAGAGCATAAAACACACACACACGGAATTATGCAACAGCGGGCACACACACACACACACATACATATATATATATATATATATATATATATATATATATACACACAAAGAATCTCAAGATAGCCAAAACCTACCGCGGTTTCACACTACGGCTCGTCTTTTGCATTTCGTTTGTAATTTTGCATTTCGTTCGTACTTTGTATCGAGCACTTTTTCTTTCTTTTCTTTTTGTGGTTGGTTCCGTTTGGTTTTTTTTTCTTTACTGCGGAGTATCGTATGTCTTGTCTTTATTCCGCGGATTTCTTTTTTTCCCCCCTCTTATCCAACGCCTTAGTGCGCCGGATTGTAACGGAATTAGGTTCTGTTTGTTATTGGTTGTTCTTAAAGTTTATCTTAGTATAAATTTAAGATTTAGATACTTGCAGAGTCTATTTAGTTATTATTTTGAATATATATATATATATATATATATATATATATATATATATATACATGCATAATAATGGGAGGCACAGTCCTATGGGTAAAAGGAGCTCAGCAGAATTCAACCACCGAATATGTGAATGAGCGGCGCTATATCCAGTATAAATCATTACATATTCAGGGCCTGTAGTACAGTTGGTATGACGTTCGCTTAATAACGTAACTGTCTAGATTTCAATTCCTGGTAGTGGATGTGCACTTCTGATGAGTCCCAAATATAGGACGAAACGGTCGTCCAGTGCTTTCTGCAGTCTGTTGAGTTCTAATAAAAAAAAACTCGATGAATTACTTATTTAAATAATGCCAAATAATAAAAAGGAAGACATGAAAAATAAAAAAAATAAAACCACATGCAAAAAATACAATTACCCAATTTACCATTAATAATGCATCAATTTACATTAAGTATCAGTCAGTTAAGTGCCATATGTGATACACGCTTGGGCGATCATGTCTCGAAAGACACATGACTGACTGGGCAGAAGATTATTCCGCAGTAGGTTGCCATTACTTTCTGCGGTAGACTGGTTGCCGACCAAGGCTATAGAACCCAATCTGTTCTGTTATTTAACCCATAACTGGAAGGAATAAACGGATTAATACCTTTCCCAAGGGTAGTTGCGCGTAAGTGAATGCAATGAATTCAGCTAGAATTCGAACTCGGCTCACCGATTTCTCGTTCCTAGCCGATATCGATGCACCACAATGCACATTAAGTATACATACACAATTAACACCCATAAACATGCGAGATCGATTACATTGCAGATTATAGCTATCCGGGAAGCAAGTATACGGAAAGAAACTAGGCTTTGTAAAAAAAAAAATACTACTTTCAGTGGAACACTTTTTCAGATCCTTCATTACAAGTAGTAGTGTGCAAAAGTGTTAGGACAGGGGTGATTTTAAACTTTATGTTGATGCCTCATAAAAGATGAAATAGTTATTGTCCTAATACTTTTGCACAGTACTGTATGTTTAATACCAAATTGTTCTGTCACACCCAATTAGCATTAAATTCCTCATTGAGATATATTGACTGCCTAAAATTCCCACACCATTGAAAACTACTTGAGAAATTCGTGATCTCAAACGTATTACTTATTTCAAGATGAATAGTTTCAGGAGATGTAAAAACGTAAATTCCTTGTCGATAGATCAGAAGTTTAATTAAACATAGAATATCCTTATATAAATTCCCAAAATATGGCGGCCTTATTAATTTCTTCATGAAGAAAATATTAATAATCAGGTGTGATTATTTTGTAATAAGATTTGACTTGTAAAAATATCTTTTAACTTTCACAATATCTGCTTGTCACTTTCCTTGTATCAATTCGGATAAACTCGTTAAGAAGTTTATTAGCTGCTTTTTTTTCTGTTTCTGCTTCAATAACGTTATTAATTTCTTTACGCTATCTTTCTGCAAAACGACACCTTCATTGCCTCAAGTCTCTTCACTTCTGAAAAAATTGAGCAATATTCAAAGATGTATAAAGGCTTTATATATATATATATTTTTTTTTAATCATCTCACCCCAAGCAAGGCATTCCACTGCCACTATTGCGCATGGGGCTACATAGGGGAAGGTAAAGAGAAGGAGTGGATAGACATAGGGAATGTCAGGAGAAAGGTGACAGATGAGTAAGGATAGCGAGGATGAGGGTCGGGCAGATGGGAAGAGTGCTTGATAGAATGGGAGCAGGTTAGTGTGTTAGGAGGTGTGTATTGACCTTACATTTAAACTCCTGGAGATTGTAGCCGTCGGGGAAGCAATCGTTTGGAAGAGAATTCCACAGTCGGGAAGTGCGAGGAAAGAAACTGTTGGAGTAGAAGTTATGGCTGCATTTTATCGGTTTCACTGTAAAAGGGTGGGATCTAGTTGCTAATCTAGTATCTCGTGCAAATTCGTATTTAGGGGGCACCAGTGATCTAAGTTCATCGGAGCAGAAGCCGTGAAAGTATTTATAGAAGAGACACAGGGAAGCCACGTCTCGCCGGTGGGAGAGAGACTGCAGGCGGTCTGCCAAGTCGGTATCTATCACATTACAGACCCTCCTCTGAACCTTATCGAGAAGCCCTAGGAGAACAGCAGGGGCACCCGACCAGATATGGCAGCAGTATTCAATGCACGGGCGGATGGTAGATTTGTAAATGTGCAGGATAGATTTAGACGGAAAAAACTTCCGGGCCCTACACAGAGAACCGACTTTCATAGCTGCGGATTTAGCAATGGATTCGATATAGTCATTCCATTTGAGTTCCGCTGAAAGTGTGAGACCAAGGAGGCGTAGTGTTTTACTCTCTGGGAGGCAAGCCTGGTCCATGCTAATGGGAGGTAGGTGAGATTGTCGATGATGGTTAATTGACAGTAGCTTCGTTTTAGAAGCATTAAAATTTACTAGCCATTTCTTACCCCAGTCCAATATAGATTGGAGGTCTTTTTCAATCTCGGCTGCGAGTTTAGCTTTGACGCCTACACCAGATTTTTGTTGGAGGCGAGAGTAAACTGTGGTGTCATCGGCGTACAAACCTATTTGGGTTCTTATGGAATCAGGGAGATCATTAATATATATCAGGAAGAGTGTAGGACCTAAGATGGAGCCTTGGGGGACACCTGCATTTGTATGGTAGTTCTGAGAGGCATGTCCGTTTAATACCACTTTCATTGTGCGGTTAGAGAGGAATGACTGGATTAGTTCAAACAAATGTCCAGTTATACCATAGCTCCGCAGTTTACATAGAAGGCCAGCATGCCAAAACTCTGTCGAACGCCTTAGATATATCCAATGCAACGGTTCGAGCTTCGCCATTCCTGTCGAGTGCCTGGTATATGTACTCGGTGATGGTCGTTAGCATATCAGCAGTAGACCTGGTGAAGCGGAAACCATATTGCTTGTCCGAGAGGAGCCTGTGTGCTGTGAGATGCTGAACCACCTCGGCGTTGATAATGGCTTCGAACACTTTGCCAAAGATCGGAAGAAGGCTGATAGGGCGGTAATTTGCAGGGTCAGAGGGTTCTCCAGTGTTTTTAAATATAGGAACTATAGAGGAAGATTTCCAACAGGCAGGAAAGCAGGAAGCAGATAGGCAGAGGTTGTAGAGCTTAGAAAGGATAGAGGAGAGTTCAGGGGCACATTTCTTTAAGACTATGGTTGGGATTCCGTCACCACCGCTCGCTTTGTGAGGGTCAAGTTTTAAGATTATCTTAGAGACAAGCGAAGTTTATAATATTGTTTATATTTGAATATGCCTGTCTACTAGAGTGGCCAACCAATTCCTTATTGCAGACATCTGTTCAGGCATATTTCTGTTTATTCAAAAAACCACAGATCTCAGAACTGGAACTACTCTGAGAAATAACTGGCAACAGTTTCTGGGAGAGCATACTATCTGGCGTCATCAACAGCCTTAACAAAGCAAATACACTCAAACCCTCGCTCATAACGACCTGCTACTTTGTACCAGCACAGCAGACAGCTATTCAAGTATATTTCTGTTTATTTAACACCCACAAGCCTCAACCGTGGTTTATCTAACAACTACGATGAGAGGTCCTTAGTTACATTTGGTCGGAGAGAATATTATCTGGCGTCATCGACTGTCTTAACAAGGCCAGTACGCTTAAAATCTCTGTCACGACGACTTGTGACTTCCTGTCAGCACAACGTTCGGTGAAACATTTCCGTCTCTCCAGTTTATCTCACTAGGCTTGGCTCAATTCGTTGTGTAATTTTCAGACATTTTTAAAGGTGCCGCGCACTGGGCTCGCCTCTCCAGGTTATAAGCATTTGGAAGTCACCTAAGATTTTAACCTGGGTTTCCCGGTTGGAAAGAAGTAAGAAAATTGATATTAAATAACTGCTCAGGACCTTTTTCTTTGTTTTTGTTATAGATTCCTGGTGAGAAGCCATACAAAATAATTAATAACAAAAACAGATATGGAGATAGAAATTGTAACTTATATTGAATGAAATATACAAACTGGAACGCGGGTTAGTCAATTTAGGAATACTATTAGTAGAAATAAATATATATAGTCTTGAAGTGAAATAGTATGTCCGGGTAACTGATTCTGGATCCAACCAACTCCAACTAACTCTGCACCTAAACTCTGCCGTTCTCACTATAAGCAGGATTATATGTACACTCAGCCGACTCCATTATTATAACAAAAAAGGGGCGAACCCACAACAGTTTCTAAAGAAAATTTTTCTTTTCTTCATATTTTCTTAACTTTTGGAAGGCATCTTTCGTTATACCAATGAGCGTTCGGATTTCGATGCCACATTTTATTCAAACTTCGTTACTTGTTTAATTTTGATACACTTAATTTATAGTGAAAACCTTGGGCCTTTCCTTTTGATAACAACTATATATTCTTATTCTTCGTTTCTCTCTTTCCTTAATTACCTTACAACAGAATTTACAGTCCTTCAGATATGTTATTCGCTGCTTTCCCTTGTCTCTTTTCCCCTCTATTTGGCCTGTCAGTATCAGGTTCTCCAAGCCCTCCTTCCTCATTGCATGTCCCACGAACTTCAGCTGTTTCTTCCTGATGCTCAGTATTAACTTCCTTTTTGTTTCCATCCTTTCCAAAACCTCGTCATTGCTCCCATGAGCGGTCCATGATATCCGCAGCATCCTTCTGTAGAACCACATTTCAGCTGCTTCAAGTTTTTACTTTATCTATATGTTAAATTTAACACTCAGAGGACATATCGAAAGAGAATGCGATGTAGCGGGTAGCAGGCCACCAACCTGTGAGTAGATGTAGAATAAGAAGCAGGATGGATATCAAAAAGCTAAGAGCTACAAAGTATAGGACGTAGAGAAAAGTCGTGATCGCTCACATTTTAAAGTGACTCTCTCTCTCTCTCTCTCTCTCTCTCTCTCTCTCTCTATATATATATATATATATATATATATATTAGATCATTTACATAATTTTTATATATCTACTACATATCGTACATTTGTTTCGACATTGAAACTTCAATGTCTCATCAGGCGGTGTAGACAGGAATAGAAATCCTCTTTTCTTATGTTTGGTCAGTTGTGTGTGGGATGTTGGTGGGGGTTAGTGATAAGGGAATAAGTCTTGTGGATTGACCGTTAGAATTTTGCAGAAAGTTGTGTGGGTAGTGAATATTGATTAATGGGTGTCTGGGAGTTTTGTAGACAGATTTAAGATTAGCAGTTAGAATGTAAGTTTTTATTATCTTACGACTAGACTACATTCTTTGGATTTCTTAGAGGAGCAGAGTAGAGAGGTGTAAGATGTGGGAGGCTTATTTTGTAAAGAATATTTTTGTATTTAAGCAGAGTTTTTATAATTAATCTAATTTTGTATATTTAACCTTAATTTTGGATTTAGGAAATCTCGATTTTTTCTATTAAATTTTAAATTATATATATATATATATATATATATATATATATTTAATAATTTCACCCCAAGCAAGGCGGTGATGCTCAGGGAGCTACATAAGAGAGTTAAAATTTTAAGGAGGAGAGTGAAGAGAAAGACAAATTAGTTACAGGGGGTGACAAAAAAGGGCAAGAGAAGGATGTGAACAAAGAAGTGAAGACAGTTGCGAAGGTAAAGAAAAAAGTAAAAGAACAAGATACACGGGGTATTTTTTTTTTATAAGCGTTTCACCCCGAGCAAGGCATGTCACTGCCACTACTGCGCAGGGGGCTACATAGAGTGGAGAAAGGATGATTAAATATAGGAAATGTCAGAGGGTGGGCGATAGGCGGGTAGGGATACCGAGAATGGTTAAATATAGGAGATGTCAGAGGGTGGGTGATAGGCGGGTAAGGATACCGAGAATGAGGGTTGGGTAAATGAGAGTGTTCTGAGAATAATTGGGAGTTAGTGTGATAGGAGGTGTCTATTGACCCTACATTTAAACACCTGGAGATTGTAGCTGGCGGGAAAGCAGACTTGTGGAAGGGAGTGCCACAGGCGGGAAGCGCGAGAAAAGAAACTGTTGGAGTAGAATTTACGGTTACATCTTATCTGTTTAACTGTAAAAGGGTGGGACCTAGTTGCTAATCTAGTATCTCGTTTAAATTCGTGTTTAGGCGGCACCAGTGATCTAAGCTCATCGGAGCAGAAGCCATGAAAGTACTTGTAGAAGAGGCACAGGGAAGCCACATCACGCCGGTGAGAGAGTGGCTGCAGCCGGTCCGCCAATCAGTATCAACCAGGTTACAGATCCTCCTTTGTATTTTGTCAAGAAGCCCAAGGAGAGCAGCAGGGGTACCCGACCAGACATGGCAGCAATATTCAATACACGGGCTGATGGTAGATTTGTATATGTGCAGAATAGATTCAGGTGGGAAAAACTTCCGGGCCCTGCACAGAGAGCCGACATTCATAGCAGCAGATTTGGCAATGGATTCGATGTAGTCATTCCATTTGAGGTCCGCCGAAAGTGTAAGGCCAAGGAGGCGTAGTATTTTACTCTCTGGGAGGCTAGCCTGTCCCATGATAATGGGAGGTAGATGCGATTGTCTGTAGGAAGGCCTGCAGTCAAGTTGATAAGAGATGGGTATTGACATTGCATTTAAATTTTTGTAGGTTATAGCCGTCAGGAAAGCAAGTATACGGAAGGAAGTTCCACAGGCGGGAAGCGCGAGAAAAGAAGCTGAGGACTAGAATTGTCGCCTGCATTTGGTTGATTTAACTGTAAAAGGGTGGGACCTTGTTGCCAGTCTGGTTGCACGAGTAAATTCTTGTGAAGGGGCCACAAGGCACCTAATTTTGTCAGGGCAGAAGCCATTATATTTGTAGAAGAGACAGAGTGAAGCCACATTCCGCCGGTGAGAAAATGTCTGGAGTCGAGCTTCCAGGTCGGGGCCGAGAACATTACAAATTCTCCTTTGGAGCCTGTCAAGAACACTGAGATAAACAACAGGGGCACCTAACCAGATAATACAACAGTATTCTATGCTCGGTCGGATCGTTTATTTTTTATATGTGCAAGATGGATTCAGGGGGGAAAACTTGCTGACCCGACACAGTGACCCAACCTTCCTATAAAAGAAAAAAAGAATTGACAAGATGTGCGTTTATCATTTGTTACCTGCGATTTAAAGCGGAGATATTGTATTATCTGTTTCTTTGTCCGTCCATGGTCAAAATATCTCAATTTGGAAGAAACTTTCAGATATGTTTAACCTCATGACTGGCACGAACTGATTCGATTTGGAGTCCAATCTGGTACGGGATAAAGTTTCTGGGTTATTTTTCTTGATTTATTAATAAGATTTAATTTTTGCCTTTCAAATACCAAATACTGAATTACATTCCTTAGATCAATTTAAATACTGAATTACCTCCCCTGTTTCATTTTAAATGCTCATTTAATTTTAAATTTATTTATTTGAATTTTCACTCTTGAAAGTGGTCAACTTCACTGAACTTATTCTTTCTCATTTTTATAATCATTTTTTCTAATCACTGAGATGATGTCGGTATTGCTTTGGCGGAGGTTTGCAATCTTTCACCGCTATTTCTAGTTTATAAATATATTTCGTATGTCTGCCAATATGTTCAGCTTAAAACGAATAGCAGTTTATCAATATTGATAGCATGCTTTTCTAGCCATAGACAACGCAAACATCGCTCCAAAATCGACCTTTTTATTTTAAAATCCTTTTCCTATTTATCGATGTCGTCTTGAAGTAATATCTGTTTTGTTAAGACATTAATCTCTTCAGCTCTCACTCTCTTAAGCACTGGCAAGACGATACAATGTACCAATGAAAACTTTTGTCTCCTTTTCTGGTGTCAATGGACAGACGATCATAAAAGAGCTTACATTCTTTCTCTTATGACCTACAATGCGCACATGATCAGTGTGAATATACTGTAGATTATGCATACATACAATCATATACATTTGTCAGTATATATAAATATCTAATAATCTTTATCTGTTCTGGTAACAGTTGCAGGAAGGGAAAAAACCAGAGCTCTGAAAGCAATGGCAGAAGCGGCAGAGAGATGTTCAAGCTGGATCTGGTCAAGGAGGAATAAAAGTGAACTCCATAAGGCTTAACTTTCCTACAAATATCAGGTGTACCTTTGGCTAAGTGGTTAGTGCGGGAGTCTTTGAGTGAAAATGAGCATATCCAGAAGGTCACGGATCCCATCCGTGGCTCGTCCAAAAAAAAAAAAAAAAAAAAAGGCAGCAGAGGGACATCCGGAGTCATGAACCGGGTGTGGCCCAACCCCCCTAGAGTGTCAGGAGATAAGGGCCGAAACACTTGCTTGACGGGGGCTTCTCTTCTGAGGACTCTCTGCTGCCACGCTCTCCATGAGTTTCTTTCTACTATATTGCGATGTTGAAGAAAATTAAGAAACAAAATGTCTGGAGCTACCTTCTGCTTGCTAACAGAGATAAATATTTGTTTCGGCTTTGATAAGTGATTAAAATTAACGAGAAATTATAAGTAATAAAAAAAAACAAAAAAAAAAAACGGTGCATTATGTTCAAAATAACGCATAAAGTGATATATACGTACATTTAATTAGGAGGAACGTTTTCAGTGAGAGAAATATATCAGAACAAGAAAAGAAATAGCATCTAAAAATAAAAAGACTGGTGTCTAATGGGATGTTGGAATAAAAACAAATATAATTTCATCTAATAAGTGAGCCAAGAATCTTCGCTGTTTGTTATGTGACAAAGAAAAACAACCTACATAACACTTGACTTGATCAAGCAAATTTAGAGTTCCAGATGTCCTAGGCAATGGCATTTTTTAAATTTTTTTTTTAAGTGGGTTAATTATATTTCTTTATACGCCGGGTTTCTTCAGGACGTACGTGATCATGGCTCTCCAGAATTCCCTGTCCAATTGTAACAATTTTTTTCCTAAATTTTGTTTTAGCATTTTTTTGTCTTCATTCGGTCTTGTGAGTATCGAATATTCGAAACCCTCTTTCCTCATGATTTGTCCTAGAAATGTCAACTCTTTCTTCTGGATGGTTAGTTTAAGTGTCCTTTTTAAAAAATGTTTCCTTAAAACTTCGTCGTTTCTCACATGTCCGGCTTACTGTGTCCGCAACATATATTAACAACCTCAGCTCTTTTCTTTATCTGTGAAAAGATTGTCCTGCATTCACAGTCATATAGAGGCACTGATATTATTCGACAGTTCAGCAATCATTTCATTGTTTCAAATTTTTTATTGTTTCTTAATACTTTGCATAACTCTTAGAATGCCTTATTGTCTATTCCAGTGCGTACTTCGTATGTTGGTGTTGTACTTTCTGTCGTCTGCTAAAACACTTTCGAGATATTTAGACTTTTTTTACTTGTTTGATTTTGGTATCTCCTAATTTTAATTTGCATATTGGACTGTTACTTTTGCTAACAACTATGCATTCTGTAACATTCGCAGTGAATGTTTAGGCTTTTCTTCTTGCTTTTTTCACTATCTACTGTAGGATCATCAATATTTAATCATCATTAATCCATCCGTTTTTCTGAAGTCCAATCTCTGTTGGTTTCTTTGGCATTCTAGATTCAATTGGATTATCCACCGTTCTCGAAATCTATCCTAATTTTGTTTTACAGATAAAATGTTTACTTCCGACTTCGAACCATCTTTGTACACCTTCAGATATCTGGGTTTTTTACTCAGAATTTTCTTCTTCTACACTGGTTTCCAACCACGACTAGACAGCCCAGTTTGTTAAGTTATTTAACTGGCTGGGAGTAAGAAAATGGATTCGTGTCTATTCCAAAGGTATTTGTGCCAAAGTGTGGATGACGAGCTTGACCAGAATTCGAACTCTGCTTGCTGATTTCTCGCTCCAAGCTATTACATGACTTGCACATCCCTCATCATTCATCATAAAAGTATATTTCTTGGTCTTCTGTGATATTACACCACAACTTAACTGTAAGTGCTATGCTATCAGTCTATTTTCCCCAATTCCGGCTCCATGGTTCCTAGCAAACTATAATTTTCAAAAATTTAAATACAATGTGAAGCAGTATCTTGATTACTCTTTGATATACCCCGGAAAGGGACACACACACACACACACACACACACACACACACACACACACACACACACAAATATATATATATATATATGTATATATATATATCATAACATATGATATATAACATATATGTATCATAGCATATATATATATATATATATATATATATATATATCATAACATATGATACCTAACACATATGTATCATAACATGTTTTTGAAGAGACATGAAGTTAGGCAGTAAAGCCACTAAAGACCTCTATTGGAAGATCCCTGGACGTCCTCGCCTTAGTCTATATTTATGGCTGACACCAGCCAATCGCAATCCAGTGGGGGGACCAAGGTGTATACATCTTCATTATCTATTCATTACAACACTCTTCTATTTGTTTCGCTCGTTAATAATATTTCTATTTTTCTTATTCTTTTACAATCAGTACCTTGCTTTGTCTTAGTGGCTTTACTGCCTTGCTTGGCGTGATATAATTAAAAGAAAAAAACTATACTCTATTTTCGGTTTGTGATTTTAGAAATTCTTCTAAGAATACTTTCACTGACCAAATAAAAAACCTGCAGCATATAGAATAGCTGCATCAATTTCATGTTTCGCTTTTTCAAGCAAAAGACAAATATTATCATGCTAAAATCGCTCCCTGGCTAACTTCATGTCTCTTCAATAACATGTTATGATACATTAAATGTCCATAATAGTTTTTGTGACGCTACACGTGTTTCGAGTCTAAAGTTGACTCACTTCAGACGAATAAACTTGTGACTTTACGTATCTAGATCCGTCTTCATTTTTGAAATCATAACATGTATAATAACAACAACAATAAATTTACACTTTAAACAAAACATTTACGGCCTTTTACAGCGTTTATTCTATATATATATATATAAACACCTTATTGTTAATTTCACAAAAATTTCTTTTCTTATTGTGGCTTTCGGGTCTATCTAGAGTTTTACTACAGCGGATTTCGGCGACTTTCGATCCAAACCGGCTATGTGATTAATCAAATACAATGTAAGACGGAGCACGGTTTGTAACGAAGTGATCGACTATCGATCGGTCGCGGAGATTTTGGGCGTTGACGGGAAGGACCAGTGGTGGGTATATCATACACGCATCACTCACACAAAGTTATTTTAGCCATCGATCTTTGGAAACTGTTGTATAAAAATGATTATATATTTCGGAACAAGTCAGCAACCAAGTCTCGATAAGATGAGACTATTTAAGAAAAAAGATTGGAGGTTTTAGGCTAAACTTTTAGTTTTGAAGCAATTTGCAGTGTTAGGCAAAACTACCCATGTAGCAGCCCACCAGACTACTGTCTAAAACAATTATCTATTTTACAATATAATTTATCGTCAAATTTCACTTTCATCAAGTTTATTTTCAGTGACACCGGTTACGTACAATTACAGAGAAATCAGTTGAAGTAGGGAAACAAAATATTGAGAGACTGTAAAATTTCGTTGGAAACAAAGAAAATATTGCAAGCGTGTTATTTAATGTCTGTCCTTCTGTATGGCATCGAATGCTTGACAGTTTGCTCAAGATGAAATAAAAACTCGAAACAACAGTCACGTGGTTATACAGAAGGATGCTAATGATACCACGGACCGGATATGTGAGCAACGACGAGGTTTTTTTGGAGAGAATAGAAACAAAAAGAAAACTTATACTTCACACAGGAAGAGACAGTTGAGGTTTCTGGGACACGCAATGAAAAAAAAGGGCTTAGAAATTTTGATACTCACATAGAGAAAAAGAAAGAGGGAAACAGTACGTGATAGTTTATAGACTGAAAAAATGGATGGCAGATTCGGGGGTGGGAGAAATAAAACTACAAAATATATTAAGAGCTGCATCCAACAGGAAGATGTGGAGAACCCTGATCTTCTACGCTCTGAACAGACATGGCATATAAAAAAGAAAGAAGTCACTACATCAGGTACTCCTTTTTTTCAGAAAACTCTCTTTCTATGATGAAAAAATAATTGTTCCTACCAAATACCTATTTCTCTCTTTTCTTCTCCATGCCCTTCTCTCTCTCTCTCTCTCTCTCTCTCTCTCGCTATCTATCTATCTATCTATCTATATGCGAATAAACTTGTGCCTTCACATACTGACGAAAATACTGTGGATATATAGATAAGTGGACGGTGAGCAGGTCAGAAATTTCATATGCGTGCGTGTTTGTTTGTTAGTTCTTTTTCACACACGCTCTTTAAATCTCTTCCGTTTTTGGGAATCATTCACCTTTCCTTGGCCAGAATTATAGATAACAGCAGTTTGGACATAGGTTTGTTTGCTTTTGTTTTATGCTATATGAACCTCGATGATTATTTAATGCCAACAAAATTTTTACAATAGATTTTTATGAAGAATATGTCGTCTTTGTAATATACGTTTGTAGATCTGGTCTCATTGACGTATGGCATCGATTTATTGTAAAGTGGGTTTTGTCGCGCGTCATATATATAGCTGCTAATATTTTTTTCCCAAAAATGTATTGTTAGTATTTTCACTATAAAGATCTATTTTTATGCTTTCAGAGTGTACTGAGCCCAGTTTTGGGGTTAACTGTTTACTGCTACCTGACACCATAACACTCCGGGCCATGGTGTACCTGGGAACAACAGCAATTAAAAAGTGGTTTCAGGCTCCTCAAAACCTCCCAATAAGAGGTCTTGCAGCGGGATGTAGTCTATCGTCATACTAAAAAAATGAGGACATAGGAATCATCAAACTATCAATCACTAGTGTTGATTGTTTTGTTCACTCTCTCATTCTGTTTTTGTCTCTCTCCCCATCTCTCCTCTTCATATCTATCTATCTATCTATCTATCTATCTATCTATCTATCTATCTATCTATCTATCTCATTAAAGTTGATATGTTTATATAGAAATGTGGTCCCTATCATAGGACATTTATAAATATAGACAGTGTGAGCACAAGAATCAACAGATATTCACCATGCAGTATTTGTTTTTACTCACTCACTCACTCACTCACTCACTCACACACTCACTCACTCACTCACTCACTCACTCACTCACTCACTCACTCACTCTATCTATCTATCTATCTATCTATCTATCTATCTATCTATCTCATTAAAGTTTGATATGTTTATATAGAAATGTGGTCCCTATCATAGGACGTTTATAAATATAGACAGTGTGAGCACAAGAATCAACAGATATTCACCATGCAGTATTTGTTTTTACTCACTCACTCACTCACACACTCACTCTATCTATCTATCTATCTATCTATCTATCTATCTATCTATCTATCTATCACTACCTGATCATTATCTATCTATCTATCTATCTATCTATCTATCTATCTATCTATCTATCTGATATCTTACGTAATTTGATTCAATTTAGCATGTTACGATTTCAGGTCTGGTTTTATTTTTCTTAATATCTTAGCTGATCAAACGTCCACTCTCGTTTAAATGCATTTTACACTCGGCAAAAATATTCACGTAAGGAAGCAGATTAAATTGAGTAGTAGAAACCTTGCGAAAAAAAAAAAAAAAACAAGATAAAAAAAAACCAACGGCTCGTTAACTGCAGCTGAAATTTACATTAGAGACAAAACTGAAGGTTTTCTGTTTGAAGTCATGTTTTGAAACCGAAATTTATTAATGGCTATTTTTTTTCTGTTTTTTGATTGTTATTTTTTCGGCTTGCCACCAAAAAGAGGAAAATCAATGTATTTTATTAATAGTTTTTAGTAATTTTATACTCAACTTGAGAAAAAATAACAGTGTCATAGCACACAGAATTGAGCGATGTGATTGAATTTTCAATTTTATAGCAATTAGCCGTACCTAATTCGCAATACTGGTGACCGATTTAATATTCTCCCCTCTCGGCCCCGCATGCTCTAACCAGGATTTTTTCAAAAGTATTTATATGCATTAACAGATTTTTCTTGCATTTATTCATCTTAAATGAATAAAAAACACGAGATGTGCATAATAGTTGCGTCAAACTTGTTTTCTAGCTTTGTGTCAAGTGATAATTGATTTGTTTCGAGTACAAGTGTCTATCGTCAGGTGAATAGACTTGTGACTTTACACGTTGATATCCGTTTGTCTTTCTGACGAAAATACTGTATATATATAGATAAGTGGTCGGTGAGTCGGTCAGAAATTTCATATGCGTGCGTATTTGTTTGTTAGTTCTTTTTCACACTTGCTCGTTAAATCTCTTCCATTTTGGGAATCATTCACCTTTCCTTGACCAGAACTGGTTTTTAAACTGACTTGCGAAATTTGATTTCGTATTTATTTTCTTCAAAATTGTTTTCAGCGATTTTGATTCAATTCTACGGGTCATCAATTAAAATTTTGATTCATTGTACGTGTCATCATTTTTTTTCATCGCGTGGAAATTTAGTGTATCTGTGTGTTTGCCTTCGTTTTTTTCATGTTGTTTTGTTGAGGGAAGGCTTGTATTTTTTTAATAAATATTTTTCCTACATCATGAGCGTGTTATAACCTGCATTTTGGTAGATAGGCATTACTCTGAATTTACATCTCCTACATTCGTGCGAGTGTTGGAAAACGTACCATTTCCTGTTATTGACTAGTTTAATGATACTTCTGTGCATGTCTATTCTTTTATTCAGCCCTTGTGTTGTCCCCACGTATAGTTTTGTGCATTCATCCCATTTTATGGCATAAATTACTTTTTTAGAATTGCAGCTCAGATTGGTTTTTATTTCGATTGTAGATGTATTTTCAAACTTGAAGTGGGTTCCCTCTATTATTACGTTGCATACCCCGCATCTTTTTTGTTGCATTTTGTGACCCGCCCCAGTGTTGTGTGTTGCTCTAATTTTGATGAGGGTAATTTTTTTTTTTTAATTTTGGGGGAGGAGTTAGCTTTTAATTATTTTACTTGTCTTTATGATTTCTTTTATTTTATCATTTTTGTTGAGTAATTCTACGTGTCTTTTTATCTTTGTAAATAATTCTGGGTTGCTTTTGTTGTGTGTGAAAACGTATGCGACAATGTTTTATTTCTTTTTCATATCTTTTTGTTTTTTTTTAGATTCCGAAGATATTCTAATGGTATTTCTTCTGCCAGTTGGAAACCCTTGTTTATTAGAGGAGTC
This sequence comes from Ascarosepion bandense, assembly GCA_037127315.1. Taxonomy (NCBI): domain Eukaryota; kingdom Metazoa; phylum Mollusca; class Cephalopoda; order Sepiida; family Sepiidae; genus Ascarosepion; species Ascarosepion bandense. Next base: position 6,483,266 of record JBBBDQ010000592.1, on the reverse strand, counting down.
GAGTATCCTCTTATTTGTAGTGTTTTTTCGTAGTTTCGCTAGGCGTATTTTACGAAGGGTTTTGTCAGCTACGATTGTGCATATTCGTTATGCTATAGAAGTAGGAGGCAGATTTTAGACAACTTTTAGAGTGGTGGCTCTTGAAATGGAGGTATTGTTGGGTGTCTTTGGGTTCATGGTAAATGTCTGTGATGATGAAATTGTTTTTTTATGAGTATGTCTAGGAATAGCTATAATAAATTACTATTCAGAGACATGGTAATAAAGTGGGCCACTTGCCGTTTTTTTCGTCTCTCGTTCCCTCTATCCACCCTGTGAGTATTAGATTCTCCAATTCTTACTTTCTCATTACGTTTTCCAGAAACTTCAACTGTCTTTTGTTAGTGTTATGTATAAGTTTCCTTTGGTTTTCATCTTCTCTAAAGTCCCGTCGTAGATCCCTTGTTCGTTCCATGGTGTCGTCAGCATACTGCTGTAGAACCACATTTCTGTTGCTTTGAGCCTCTCGTTTGTCTTTGAGGAGATTGTTCAGCATTCGCTACTATATAGGAGCACAGATATCACGTAACAGTTCAGTACTCTTCATTTCCAACGAAATTCTCCTGTCTGTCAATTATGCTTAAATACAAAAGTATTTTTGGTAATTTTTCAATTTTGCTTATTTTTATAAAACATCAGAATGAAAATGTATTGATCAAAAATGTTCAGACAGCTCCCAGTCCCTCATGGGATTCATGAAAAAATGAATAAAAATAACTTTTCTATAAATGTTGCAAACTCAACGTTTCCGAAGAACGAAAGAAAAGTCATTTTTTATTATTGAAATTGTTTGGAGATTCAGTTGGTTTAAGGCTTACAGTACTGGCAAACAAAAACTGAAAACAGCATTATCAAAATTAATCAAGAATATTTAAGATGTGCATAGATATCTTTACAAGTCGGTTCTTCTGGTACAAGGCGAGTAGAAAAATAAGAGTATGATATTATGCTTTGCTGACAACATTAACCGAAAAAATAATTACTATAAACAAACTTTCCTGCCCGCCATCAGAATGAATGCTAATCTCCTTGAGGCAACACACTGCGTTTCCTTGGCCTCACTTTTTAAACGATCTAAAGTAGAACGTCTGCATCGAATTTATAGCTGCGTCTACTGCTAGGACGTTTGGGTCACTACAGTCAATTAAGTGCCATACGCGATAAAATTTTCCCTCAGTAGGTTCCCATTACTTGCTGTGGCAGACTGATTGTCAACCAAGGCTATAGAACTCAGTCTGTCCTGCTATTTAACCAACTGCTGGAGGGGGAAAAGACAGATTAATACCTTTCCAGAGGGTACTTGGGAATAAGTGAATGGAACGAATTCAACTGAAATTCGAACCCGGTACTCCGATTTCTCTTTCCGAGCCGATATACTCTGCACCATAACCACTACACTGATCCAGAAAGTCTTTCTCGTCAGAATCGATCTAGCACATTTATAAATCAACCATTCATTCTCGCATTGAATACTTTTACTAAATCTGGCCGGCTGCTCCTGCTATTCACCTCGAGATTCTTGACCATCCAAAGAAAGACCTGCAATGTAATCGATCCTGACCCGGCGTCTCGACATCACTCACTTTCTCACCGACGTGACATCTGTCTGTTCTACAAATACTGACGAGCTTTTTTTCCCTGGTGTCCTGACCACATGAATTTAAACGCGCTACTGGATTGGCATTGAGGTCCCACAATTTTTCTTTTAAATAGTCAAATGTAACCCACACTTCTACAAGAACAGTTTCTCTTCTCGCACTTCTCACTTACTTCTGTTCATTTGTTTTCCTGAGAGGCACAATCTCCAAAGATTTAAGTGCAAAGTTTATTGCAATCTTCTGTTTTCTTGACTTCCGTTCATGTTTTATCCTATCCTCAAAACCCATTCTTTTCTTTCACTGTAACCTCCATTCGTACTAGTGATAGTTCCGCTTATCGTAGTTTCAGCCAGTTAAGTGCCATACATGATACACGATTGGACGATCATGTCTCGAAAGCGACATGACTCACTGGGCAGAATATTATCCTACAGTAGGTTGTCATTACTTTCTGTCGTAGACTGATTACCAGCCAAGGCTATAGAACCCAATCTTTCGTGTTATTCAACCCATAAAATAAGTTAACCAGAGGGTCAGTCAGTTAAGTGCCATACGTGATACACACTTGGACGATCATGTCTCTTTCGAGACATGACTCACTAGGCAGAATATTATCCCGCAGTAGGTTGCCATTACTTTCTGCGGTAGACTGTCCTGTTATCTAACCCACAACTAGAGGGAAGAGACAGATTAATATCTTTCCCAAGGGTAATTGTGCGTAAGTGAATGCAAGGAATTCAACGGGTATTCGAACTTTGTGTAATGCTTAGAAATGTCCGCTTATTGTTGAATTGTGTTTATTTTAGTAAAATATGCAAAAATAACCCTTTTTTAAATCTTGGTTTTCTGAATATACAATTCAAGAAAAATTGATCTTAAAGGATAAATACTTTTTAAACTTTAAAGTATTAGATTTTATTATAAGTATTATTGAGCTTAAATTCTGTTAAGCAATTAATTAATAATTACTATATTTCATTTACGTGAAAAATAAAATATTTAAGAAATATATGACGTTCATGTGTGAAGTCATGAACCTAAGCGTTATTGCAATCAAATAATCTAGAGACAGAAGATGAATTTGCAAGTTTGATGAAACTCGTATGAAATTAGATTAAATGGACCTTTACCAAACTTGATTTAGATAAAAAAAACCTCCGTTCCTCACCTAGTGATAATATGTATTTTCCTAACAAATACATAGACAACAAGGCTTACGGCCTATCACGTTGAATACACCGGTTCTCGCTCGATCACTGAAGTTAAGCAACGTTGAGCCTGGTCAGTACTTAGATTGGTCACCGCTTCGGAATACCAGGTGATGTAAGCGTTTAGTGACGGATGTGCGTTGTGGTGCAGCGGATATCAGCTCTTAAAGAGAAATCGGTGAGCCGAGTTCGAATTCCAGTTGGTGAATACCCTGCATTCATTTAAGCACTGGTACCCTTGGGAAAGGTATTAATCTGTCCCTTCCTCCAGTTATGGGTTAAATAACAAGGGTAGGACTTAGGGACCCTGCCCTTAAAAAACAAATCCCAATGAATCTTGATACTCGAAAAGAAAAAGTATTACTAGACCAAAAACTTATATAAAAACAACAATAAATTGTTGAAAGAAAAAGGTATTACCAGCAATGAATAAATAAAAATTTAGTTGGCAATAAATGACCCGCCGAGGTGTCGAAATGCCATAACAACCAACCAACATTGATGCCGAGATAATTTTCCTCGCAGTAACTGATGAAGGCTTACGCTTAGATAAGTGTTTAGATTTCAGATGCTGATTTTCAAGTCTGCAGAACAGTTCTCGATATCTCCACGTTGGTCTTGTGGAGAACTGCTATCATATATGTTCTGAAGTTGCTCAAGACTTACTCTCCAGTACTAATATTATTCAAAATTGTTTACATAGTCCTGTAGAAGAGGGAGTGGGGAAAAGACATATTTTTATTTTTTTACTCTGCCGCCAACAGACGCAATATACCGCTGCTCTATTTCTGGTGAATGTTCAAACGAGCATTATTTAAAATTAACAGTTCAGGTTTCATATACTACCACGAAGTCGAATCCCCCACATTCAAATGTAAGGAGTAAGTACCACTCAGGCATCTTTTTTTCCAAAGAACGACTACTTTGTAAAACAGACTCCCGCTTGGATGCTTCCTTGAAAAATTTAATCTTGATTTTTCAAGTCAATCGATATCTACTCTCCTTATCTTCAGAATTTCTTATTACCTCCTCTTTCACTCATATCACACACATCATATTACATAGGTCATTCATCATAAAAAATTTAATAGTAACCCTCTACCGTGAGTGGCTCTCTAGCCATGTATTGTGCGAACTTAGTAAAACTTACTAAATATCAAAGTATAGATCGTGTTTTCTCAGTTATTGACTTTCCTCATCAAATGATCATTTGTACAATGGGTTGTGTCATGTTATATCAAGTTGTTAGGATTTAAATGCAGTAATATTTGCATATTAGCAATTTCGCATATTTTATTGTGCGTTGTGGTGCAGTGGATATGGACTCGGAACGAGAAATTGGGAAGCTGAGTTCGAATTCCAGTTGAATTCCCTGCATTCACTTACGCAAAAATACCCTTGGAAAAGGTATTAATCCGTCTCTTCCTTCCAGTTATGGGTTAAATAGCTGGACAGATTGGGTTCTATAGCCTTGGCTGGCAACCAATCTACCGTAGAAAGCAATGGCAATCTACTGCGGGATAATCATCTGCCTAGTCAGTCATGTCTCGAAAGAGACATGATCGCCCAAGGTGGCACTTAACTGACTGATGTTCGATGCGAAAAGCCACTATTTTGAATGCTGATTTCGAAGTTATGGAAAGATCTTTTCACTTTTCAGGCGCTGCATAAACTTTTATCAGCATTTTCCTGTATTTTATAATCTCAGCTTAGCAAATATCTAAACGACTAAAACATTGGTTTTCTCGACATGATTCTTGCTCTCACTGGTTCGGCTTTGCTTTCAAACCGATCTATAGTGTCCAGCCGGCTGGAAGCTCGATGGCTTATCTTTAATCTTTTCTTTCCAGGAGTTAAGTCTCCTGGAATTGATTCAGAGAAACTGACTTTTGATTCCTTACTTTTAAAAGGTCAAAGACACGGCAACCTGCAAATCCCATCACAATCTGGTATCAATGATAATGGTCAATTTCTGTCTGAATTTCTGGGACGAGTAGTTATCATTATTTACACTACATGCAAAGTATTATCCTCGTCTTTGTTGTTGCTGTCACGACTCTTTGGCCGTTCTGATCAACCCCCATCCGCTTTCACCAAGAAACCTGATGAGAATTTCGAACTGAACCGTTTATTTAATGAACGGGGTAGACTCTTTTTGTTCCACTGCCCATGTTTAAGGGTGTTTCGTCTGGTTCTTATTTTTAATTTTGCTTTACAACGTTTTAATCCTATTGTCTTTGGAGAAGGGTAAGCCTTAAACCTGACCAGTCTGCTCGTGAGTTCTGTTGTAGCACCAAGATAAACGTTGAAAAGTGGTATTAACAATGGTAATTAATTATTAGTTCATTAAATTATTAGTTCATTTGTCGATGGCCTCTCGTTAGCTAGGACACCATGCTGGATGTGTTGTTATCGTTTTTCACACACACACACACACAAAAAAGGAAGAATTAAAAAATAAAAAGAACAAACAAATCCGTATATGGATTTAAGACATTAGGACTTTTATTCTCTCAGTCAAGCTGGAGAGATGACGTGGCATTCCGCAGTATAATTTTTCAACACAACGTATCGCCCTCGACAACCAGGCAGGGCTCTCTAACTGGGCTAGTCTGCTGCACCACAGCTTGTCTGCCGCGTCAAAGCTAGTCCTGCGTCAAAGCTAGTCTTCGTGTCAAGCTAGTCCCGCGTCAGGCTAGTCCTCTCCACTGTTGTACTGTTGGTTTGCAGCCATTGAAGCTGTTACTGTTATTGAAGCTGTTACTGTTTCATCCGCTATGGCGGGGATTAAATAGAGGGTTCATTTGTTGGATAGCGGAATCGACACTAAAACCAAAACGTTGTGATAATAACAACAAAAATGAGGATAATAGTTTTCACGTAAATAGTGTAAATAAAGATGGTCAAGATTAATCTAAACCTCCCCCTTTTTTAAAATCAAATAAAAGTAAAAGCAGTGTAATTATGTCTCGAACTGACCACTGGGAAATCGTTGATCCAATAAGAAACTGATTTGATGCAGTATGTTTCAACTCTGAATCAGTTAATTGCCATACGCAATACACGCTTGGGCGATCATGTCACGAAAGAGACATAACCTAATCAGCAGAAGATTTTCCTGCAGTGTGTTGCCATTACATTCTGGTGCCAAACAAGGCTATATAACTCAATCTATCCTGTTATTTAACTAATAGCTGAAGGGAAAAGAAATTGATTAATACATGTCCCAAGGGCATTTGCGAGTAAGTGAATTCAACGAATTTAACTGGAATTCAAACTCGGTTCTCCGATTTCTCGTTCCGAGCCGATATCCACTGCCCTATAACGCACATTCTAATTCAAATCTACTTTTCCCTTTTCTTTCCGTTCTTTTTTTTAATATTCTTAAACACTAATTTTCTTGATTCCGACAGATAAGGCAGTACCATAATTCGCTGGGAAAATTAAAGGCAGCTGAAAAATAACTTGTTATTCTTCTGTTGAAGAGCGAATTATTCAGGTTTTAAAGTACAACTTCTGGTAGCTGTTCTCCTTCGTATTCTACTAGCTTCTTTGAAGACTAACAATGGAAATAACACATTTTTGCTGCAATTACTGTCTGTATGGTAACTTTGAAATGGTAGACTCTATTGCCCGCTTTCTTTAACCATCAATATACCATGTTGATAACGAGACGTTTTGACAAATCTCGCGATAGGACCTGTTCGGAAGGACGTTTATTAATGCCTTTCTCAAGTGCATTAGTGTTAAGTGAACGCAAGAAATATTAGTGAAAATTTCAAATCAACTCACAGATTTCGTCTATGAGGGAAAGTGTAATGTTAGTCTTTCCATATTTTGTCCGCTCGTCAATGAACCCTATATACTTCTATAAGCAAAAATGAGCCATGTCCCTTAGAACGCGGGGAATCATGGCTTTTTACAACTTCCTGTATTTGTCGCTGTTTGTAAGTCTTTTTGTAAAGCCTCGTAGTGTGCGTTGTGGTGCAGCGGATATCGGCACGGAACGAGAAATTGGGAAGCTGAGTTCGAATTCCAGTTGAATTCCCTGCATTCACTTACTCATAATTACCCTTGGGAAAGGTATTAATCTGTCTCTTCCCTCCAATTATGGGTCAAATAACAGGACAGATTGGGTTCTATAGTCTTGGCTGGCAACCTAGTGCGGGATAATTTTTTGCCCAGTGAGTTATGTCTCTTTCGATACATGATCGCCCAATCGTGTATCACGTATGACACTTAACTGACTTACTGAAGGTAGGTTATTCACGGATACCCTTGTGCCTCTTTCCTTCTAGAAATAAATCGGAGAGAGTCTTGATTGGACATTTCCAGAAAGGCGATGTAGCATAAAAGAAGAGAATGTAAAGGGAATTTCATAAAGAAAGGTAAAAATAAACAAACAAGAAAAAACACGCCTCTTTTGGAACGAAAAAGAAGGAATTAAACTTTTGGAACAGTTCATTCGCCGATGTTTTAGCTTTTTAGTCGCAGATTATGCTTCTGTTTTCATTTGTGGCACATTGATCTTTTTCAATTGACAGCACCAAACATTATCTTTTAAAAGTTCTCGCTGACAGTTAAAGTGCGGCTAGTTAATACTTATGAAATCGTATAGTAAAATTTCTTACCAGCTTCTAAGCATCAACAAATATGTGAATACGGATGTGCAATGTGGTGTAGTTGATGTCGACTCGGAACGACAAATCGGGGTGCCTAGTTCGAATTCCAATTGAATTCCTTGCATTCACTTACGCACAAATACTCTTGGAAAAGATATTAATCTGTCTCTTTTCTCCAGTTATGGATTAAATGAGAGGGTAGATTGGGTTCTATAGCATTGGCTGGTAACCAGTCTACCGCAAAAAGCAATGGCAACCTACTGCGGGATAATCTTCAGCCCAGTCATTCATGTCTCTTTCGAGACATGATCGCCCAAAGCGTGTATCACGTATGGCGCTTAACTGATTGATTGACGTGAATACAATGTGACAGTGTCAATAAACTCATTATTTTATCTAGTTCACATGTGTGTGTGTCTGTGTCCGTTACCTATAGACTCCTAAACGGCTGAACCGATTTTCTTGAAAGTTTACACAGTTGTACTATAAGCATTTGCAAGTGATCTTAGCTAGATTTTGTGCCGAGGTACCCCCGAAAAATATCGAAAATCGATCATCGAAAAAATCGGATTATAGAAGGAGTGGTCCGATTTTAATCAAAGTTGATACACTCATAGATAAAGATATAAGAAGCGATATTCAGAAGTTTCGAGGCGGCGGTTCTTACAATAGTGTAGAAAATCGATAATATATATGTATAAGTCTCTCTCCCACCGGCGCGACGTGGCTTCCCTGTGTCTCTTCTATAAATACTTTCACGGCTTCTGCTCCGATGAACTTAGATCACTAGTGCCCCCTAAATACGAATTTGAACGAGATACTAGATTAGCAACTAGATCCCACCCTTTTACAGTGAAACCGATAAAATGCAGCCGTAACTTCTACTCCAACAGTTTCTTTCCTCGCACTTCCCGACTGTGGAATTCTCTTCCAAACGATTGCTTCCCCGACGGCTACAATCTCCAGGAGTTTAAATGTAAGGTCAATAGACACCTCCTAACACACTAACCTGCTCCCATTCTATCAAACACTCTTCCCATCTACCCAACCCTCATCCTCTCTATCCTTACTCATCTGTCACCTTCCTCCTGACATTCCCTATGTCTAACCACTCCTTCTCTTTACCTTCCCCTATGTAGCCCCATGCGCAATAGTGGCAGTGGAATGCCTTGCTTGGGGTGAGATGATTAAAAAAAAAATAAAAGGCAAGATATTTGTGTATGTGTCTGTTTATCTGCCTGTATGTCTGTATTTTTTTAGCCCTTATATTTTAGTTTTTGCTTCGGGTTTGGCTCTAAGTAGAGCAACGCCGGACTATACTGCCAGTCATTCTATATATATATATATATATATCTGAGATGAAAGCTTTAAAACTAATCCATGGTCCTGGAGCTCAGACTCTTTGGACGTTGGCACGAAAGACTAAAAAGCAATAGTTGTTTCCAGTTAAAGCGAAACCGTAGACTGAAAGAAAAATGAATAGATGTAAGTCAAATTTTGATTTCCTAGTATCGATATTTAAAAAAAATTTCGTCCTAAACTGACTTTTGAAGGCTAAATAAGTCCTCTGAGTAAATGAGTAAATTTTGGAAGCTAAATAAATACTCTGAGTAAATGTCTCAGCCACGAGTTCTTAGTCTCATGGCTGAGACTAAGAACTATAATTATACCTACTTAGAGCAACGCCGGACTATACTGCTAGTCATTCTATATATCTGAGATGTAGTATATGCTTGGGCTCTAATCTCCCTTTTGATTCATGACTGGCTAGACAGATTTTCCCGGAGTAGGTTGCTGTTGCTTTCTGCGCTAGCCTGGTTCCCACACAAGGCTATAAGGCCCAGTCTGTCAATCCTATTAACAGTTGAGAAGAAGTGAATTCAGACTTTTCGATAAGGAATTGAATTTTTTTTAATGTGCCACATCTCTTCAGGACATAAGCGACCATGTCTCTCCATAACATTCTATCTTTTGATTCTCTAAATAATATTTGTCTTTTTACTATCTCACCCAGACACTGTTCTGCTATATCTTCATACGTCTTCGTCTTCGTATATATCTACGTCTTTGTTGTTTTCATCTATCTTGCTTTCAATACGTCATGTGAGTGTTAACTTCTTAAGCCTTTTTTCGAAACTAGTTTTTGCTTTTTAAGTTGTTTTTATTTACCTTGTTCTTTTATAAACATACTCACCTTACCTAAACGAAAGCATTCTGATTTGCTGTCTAGACAACTTGAAGTGTTTATTTCACCGATTCTGGCATCTGTTTATCAACAAAGAAACAGTAACGCAGTCGGAAATGTATAATCCATTTTTGCTACATTTTTCATTTTACATATCTAAACTTATTTATAAATGGTAACTTTGTCTCTGTGTGTGTGTATGTGTGTGTGTCTATGTTTCTGTGCGTGTGTGTGTGTGTCCGTTACCTATAGACTCCGAAACGTCTGAACCGATTTTCTTGAAAATTTACACAGTTGTGCTGTAAGCGTCTGCGAGTGTTCCTAGCAAGGATTTTTGTCCAGGTACCCCTGATAAATATCGAAAATCGATAATCGGAAAAAGAAGTGGTCCGATTTTAATCAAACTTGATACACTCATAGACAAAGACATAAGAAACGATATTCAGAAGTATCGAGGTTGCAGTTCTTACAATAGTGCAGAAAGTCGATAATATATATATATATATATATATATATATATATATATATATATATAAATCGATACCAGGAAATCAAATTTTGACTTACATCCATTCATTTTTCCTTCAGTCTACGGTTTCACTTTAACTGGAAACAACTATTGCTTTTTAGTCTTTTGTGCCAACGTCCAATGAGTCTGAGCTCCAGGACCATGGATTAGTTTTAAAGCTTTCATTACACCCGAGCAACGCCGGGCTATAGTGCTCGTAGTTATTAAATCCAGTACGTGGAATGCTGTTATATATGAGTTATCCAGTAGATGAAATCGAATCAAACTAAGAAATAATAACAATTTGGATAACCAAAAAATGTTGTTTTTTTTAATCATATCACCCCGAGCTAGGCGGTAACGACACTGGTGTGCAGGTGGCTACGTAGGAGTGAAAATATTGGAAAAGAGAAAGCCGGAAAACGCATCCTAAACAGGAAACAAGGGATGAGCCTCTTCACCTGTTCAATAGACGTGGGTGGAGTGTGAACCGGGCAATAGTTTAGTCTATCTACTCCAATTGAAAAAGAAAGTGAGAAGACTGGAAAAAAAGTTTCTTTCGTATTTTGGACATTAAATTTATCATACCTGTCTATATTTCTGAGATGAGGTATTGGAATTATTTAGATTGTTCGGACCGTTGTCTTCATATTCGTTGTCATATTCATGACCTTTCGGCTGTTGTATGCTCCGGTCTTCTTCAGGATCAGCCTATATATCTTAGATGAGGTACACGCTTGGGTTAACATCTTCTTTTCGCTTCATGACTGACTAGACATATATTCCCGGCGTAGATTGTCGTTGATTTTTGTGCTAGACTGGTTGCCACACAAAGCTATATGGCGCAGTCTGGCTATGCTATTCATAGTTATTGGAGAATAAGTGGGTTCAGACCTTTCCGTGAGAAACCCGATTAGAATTCAAACCCGGCTCTTCGGTTTCTCATTTCGAGCCGTTACACTACACTTCACGAGGCATAACTATGATAGCATTGACAAATAAACCTTCAAATACGATAGATATTTTTTTTTTTTTATATAAGCGTTTCACCCCGAGCAAGGCATGTCACTGCCACTACTGTGCAGGGGGCTACGTAGAGTGGAGAAAGGCTGGTTAAATATAGGAAATAACAGAGGGTGGGTGATAGGCGGGTGAGGATACCGAGAATGAGGGTTGGGTAGATGAGAGTGTTGTGAGAATAGTTGGGAGTTAGTGTGATAGGAGGTGTCTATTGACCCTACATTTAAACACCTGGAGATTGTAACTGTCGGGAAAGCAGACTTGTGGAAGGGAGTTCCACAGGCGGGAAGCGCGAGAAAAGAAGCTGTTGGAGTAGAATTTACGGTTACATCTTATTTGTTTAACTGTAAAATGGTGGGACCTAGTTGCTAATCTAGTATCTCGTGTAAATTCGTGCTTGGGCGGCACCAGTGATCTAAGCTCATCGGAGCAGAAGCCATGAAAGTACTTGTAGAAGAGGCACAGGGAAGCTACATCACGCCGGTGTGAGAGCGGCTGCAGCCGGTCTGCCAAGTCAGTATCAACCACGTTACAGATCCTCCTTTGTATTTTGTCAAGAAGCCCAAGGAGAGCAGCAGGGGCACCCGACCAGATATGGCAGCAATATAGCTTTCAATTATCGCCAGAATATATATCCCCCAAAATCTCAGAGGTCAATGAAAATTATATTTTACCAAACTGTAGTGTAGCGATTCCTCTTTACGTGACACATTCTTTCAGGACATAGACGATCATGTCTTTCCATAATTTCTTATCATTTGATCCTTTAAATAATGTTTGTCTTCTTACTATCTCTCCCAGACACTGTTCTGCCATATTTTCATATTTTATTTTTCTACGTCTTCCATCTTATCTTGTCTTCAGTATGTCATATGAGTGTTAACTTCTTAAGCTTTATTTCTAATTAATGCTATCCGGAAATTTTAAAAGTCTCTTACTGACTTTAAGTATAAGTGTCTTTTTTGTTACTATTGGTATTGCACACATTTTCTTTTTAATCATATCACCCCGAGCAAGGCGGTAACGCCACTGATGCGCAGGGGGCTACGTGAGAGTGAATAGATTGGAAAAGAGAAAGCCTAAACAGTGAACAAGGGATGAGCCTCTTCACCTGTTCAAGAGACGTGGGTGGAGTGTGAACCGGATGATAATTTAGTCTATCTACTCCAACTGAAAAAAGAAAAGAAGAAAAAAGAAAAGAGTAAAAAAGATTGGAAAACAGAAGGCCGGAAACCACATCCTAAACAGGGAAAAAGGGATCAGCCTCTTCACCTGTTCAATAGACGTATGCATCGTCCATGGTATTTTTAGTTTCTTTTTAGGTACCTCCACTGGAGTCCAGTCATTTTTCTATACTTAAATTTAAATTTAAATTTTAAAAATAAATAAGTTTTCTTCAAGCTTTAAACTTAGCTTTAATTGAAAGCCAAGAGATTAACTTTAATAATTCTAGTAAGCAAAAAACATACTGGTGTATTTTTAACCGAAATTATATTGATTGAAATCTAAAATTTTAAAATTTTATCAGTTTTTTTTTAAATACTGCCATTGTTGATTGATTGACTCATTACGTAAACAGTAACCAAATTTCTGTTTTTAAAAATCTTGAAAAAATAAAATATACCGCGCTGGCACGTTATTTAAGTCAAATTTTAATATTAAAACTTACCTTTATCTGTTTTCAATCAATTAATAATTGCTTACTCCCAGAGATTTACAATAAAAAAAAATTAAATACGGTAGCCACTTTTTTTGTTATGTAAGTCATGAGGTGCTGACAGATGACAGCTACCGGATGTTGACAGACACGCAATGTCTGGTAACCAATCGTAATAAAAAATGTTAATTTTTTTGGTGTGTGTGTGTGTGGGGTGGTTAACTAAATAGTGAAATTAAAAATTTAACATAATAATTTCAGCACTTATATAATATTTGATAGAATTTTAGTTTAGATTTATAGCCAGACATTTGAATATGCTTTCTGAATAAATAAAAATTTTAGAAACGTAGATAATAAAATATCGTAAGATTGAAATTGCGTTCTTCTATGTTTTGCTACAGGGGGGAAAACCCAGAACGCTTGTTAACTTATAAAATAATTTTGACCCATATGTAACACCGTACTTTATAAATTTGAACATCGTACTTTATAACTTTGAACGTATTTGCACAAATAATTAATTTATTTTTTTTCTTTTTAAAAATATACGTGGTGAAAAATTTTTATTAATTTTTTTTATAGGCAGTATAATCATCAATTCTTAACTAGTAAAAAAACGATTCAGTTCTTTAAAAGATTTTGAATGTATTTTTAAAACGTTATGAATTATTTATAATAAAAAGAAAATGAAAACAATTCTTTTAAAATTTTATTAGTAATAAAAAAAATTTTTTTCTTCAGACTATAATGTCCTTAATTTGTATTATTTATTCCAGCAATTAAAAGCTTATCAAATTAAATTATATCAAAGTTTTATTGCATTTTTTATATTTCTCTTTGGAGCAGATTTTCGTATAGTGAATCATAATTTTAAATAAAAAAATACATGATTTATATTTTCCGATGAGTTCTGCGTTTAACTAATAAAAAGAAAAATACCAGAAAATTAAAATTTATTAAAATTTCATAAATTCACTTGAAGGGGTGGTAACAGAGTTAAAAAAAATTTTTTTCATCAAAATTTTAAAAAAGTAATAAATTCAAAAATAATTTTATTCATTTGTGAATGAGTACTGAAAGTTTCATTAAAATCCGACAATTATTTGATTTTTGCGAGATTTTCCAAATTAATGTGTTTGTCACCGAAAAAGTGAGTTACGTAAAAAATTACGTAATTATCTGCGGCCACGCTAACTCCAAATCAAAACAAAATTTTCTGCCAAAATTTCGAACATGTTAAAAGGGATTAAAAAATTTTATAAAATAAATAAAATTTACTTTGATCTTTCCGCTTCATAATATTATAAACATTTTGATAGAAAAAGTTCGTTTTATTAAGTTTTGAACCTTTTTAAATCATACTATGCTGGATTTTTTGTTATGTAAGAGAGGTACCTACTTTTATATACTCATCTCTTTTGAATTAAGTATTCTTTTCAAGAGAAGAAAATTGATTTATAAATTAGGAAAAATATGAAATTAACAGAAATAATAAATAATACAAAACTATAACAATTTTCACTGCTGTAGTTATCCGTTTATCGCACGAGATAAAGTTATCGCTTGTTTGTTCAAATTCCAGTCTTTTGGTAGTGAAAGGGGTGTAACTTCTTCAGAGCGCAGGCCTAAGCTATGGCATATGTAGACATTGGGCTATCCAGTCCGTATAGGCTTGCTCTCTGTCGTACCAACAAAAGAAATACATGGGAATCTCTGCAGAAGTTACCGGAAAGTCGTGACAGCCAACCGTCTCCGTGCTCCATTCCAGGTTTTCTGTCTGGTTTTACTTATACAGCTTTTCTACTTATACAGCTTTTTTACTTATACAGCTTTTTCCGTGTTCGGTTATATATAGCCACAAAGCAGCGAGGTTTGAAATCAGGGTTTTCTTTACCCTAGATAGACTGCCATCCTGGTGTGTCGATCCCACCTACCCGAAAAAACTGATTATTAGTCGCTAGTCGTTCATTCTCTGGCTTGGAGCTGGACAGTTGTCAGAGGCTATTTAAGACATACCACGGAAGCATTTTATAGACAGTAGGAGTTTATATCAGATTTTAATGAAAAGTTTCAAGTAGTCATTATATAGTATAGTAATAGTTATCTATTTATATCGCAAAATAGAGGTAGCGCCCTGTTTGGTCAAAATTCAGTCTTTTGGTGGTGAAACTGGAGTGACCTCTCCAGGGCGCAGGCCTGGGTGGTGGTGCATGGAGGCCGAGGGCTATCCAGACCCCATGGGTCTGCTCTCTGTCGTATCGACACGATTCAAAGCTATAGACGTTTTTACATTTGTGATCGTCTTGTTTTCAGGAGTTGCCAAAAAATGCTCGGTGTTGACAGCCAACCACCTTTGGGATTCCAGATCGGATTTTCGATCAGAATTTATTTCTAAAGCTCTTGTCCCAGTTTGAATATGGATGAACTGTACTTCTTGGGTTAACTAGACCTGTTTTTCGAAATGAGGCCTCAGTATTCCGTTGAATATTAAGTGTAAACAAGATAGGATCAACAGAACTACTGAAAAATAACTATTCTGATTTTGAATTACTAACTTAGAAAAATTTGGATGAAAGAAAATGGGAATGGCTTCAAATTTCTACTACGTTTTGAAATATCAGTGACTACTCGGTTTACACACAGAAATGGAGGCTTTAATTGCTGTCTGTCTCTATAGTCATTCACTTTAATTTCTCCTTATTTTATTTGTCTGAATTACAGACAAATAGACATTAATGTTTCACAATATCCGCTTAGACAATAAAAATATCAGAATACACCACAGACTGTATCAAAAGTAAAAGTGATAAAATGATCGCTCTCTAAATAAGAAAAATCACGAAATGCGTAATCAGTTTAGTATTGGTAGATATTTGATTTCGTTTTTTTTATCATTAGGCTGTATCCAATTTGTCTCTCTCTAGCCGAAGTGTTGTCGAGGTGACAGCTGTTGATAATTTTACCGATAATGATCCGAAACTTTGGGTGAGAAAAATGTGTTGAAAATTCTAAAGGGAATAACGTTGAAGAAGCACTTGGCTTATCGTTTTTGTGGGAGAAGAGGTTTTATTGTTTGATATTCATCTAAACAAAGCGAGAAAGAGAAACAAAATTAGTATTAAAACAAGGCTTTTCTTATTAAAGCGACTAGTCTTATATTTGTAATGTCGTTCATTGACAGATCCAAAGGCGAATTGGCATGGCGAAAGACGCGTTCCAGAAGCTGAGTAAAGTATTAAGACACAGGAAACTTTCACTAGAAACAAAGAAGAGAGTACTGAATTACTATGTTATGTCACTTCTTCAATATGTCAGCGAATGTTGGACAATATCAACAAAGATGAAGGGAAAATTGAAGCAGCTGCAATGTGGTTCTACAGAAGGATGCTGCGGATATCGTGGACCGAAATGGAAATTAATATTGAGTATCAGGAAGCATCAGCTGAAGTTCCTGGGGGAAGGCAATGAGGAAGGAGGGCTTGGAGAACCTGATACTAACAGGCCAGAGAGAAAAAGAGAGAGAGGAAAGCAGCGGATTACATATTTAAAAGGCCTGAGCAGGTGGATGACAGAACGGGGGCTGAGAGACGTTACAGGAGAAAGCGTGATAAGAGCCACCAGGGATAGGGAGACGTGGAAGGCCATGATCGCCTACCTCCTGAAGGCACAAGGTACATAAAAGAAGAAGTAGAAGATCTGTCTATTTATTGCTACCTTATATAATATGAAACAAGAACTTTAAAATTAAATGACCAGAATAGCTACAAAAAATGAAACCCCTCGAACAAAAAAAGTGATGAATGGCCGTAAAAACACACTTTATTCCATGTCGATATAACGGGAATTTTACTCGTACAGTCATGGCTTCTTCTTCTTCTATGTGCCCTGTCCCTTCAGGACGTACGCGATCATGGATATCCACGTCTCCCTATCCCTTGTGGCTCTTAGTATGTTTGCTCCTGTTGCTCCTGGCAACCCCCGTTCCGTCATCCACCTGATCAGACCCTGCAAAAAATGTTATCCGCTGCCTTCCTCTGTCTCTCCTTCCTTCTATCTGTCCAGTCAGTATCAGGTTCTCCAGGCTCTCCTTCCTCATTGCATGTCCCAGGAACTTCAGTTGTCTCTTCCTGATGCTCAGCATCAATTTCCTTTTTGTTGCCATTCTTTCTAACACTTCGTCGTTGCTTGTATGCTCAGTCCACGATATCCGTAGCATCCTTCTGTAGAACCACATTTCGGCCGCTTCCAGTTTTGTCCTCATTTTCGATGATATTGTCCAGCATTCACAGCCGTATTGAAGAACTGACATCACGTAGCAGTCTAGCACTCTTTTCTTCCTTTCTATTGAGATTTTCCTGTGTGTTAGTATTTTGCTCATCTTCTGGAACGCGTCCTTTGCCATGCTAATTCGCCTTCGGATCTCCGTGTCGCACTTTCCATCTCCTGTTAGAATACTTCCTAGGTACTTAAATTCTTGGACTTGTTTGATTCTGTTATCCCCCACCTGTATTTGGCATTTTGGGTTGTATCTTTTGCTGATGACCATGCACTCAGTTTTCTTAAAGTTTATTTGTAGTCCCTTCTTGTCACTCTCCACTGCTACTTTCTATATGAGATTTTGCAGTTTCCTTTCCGTGTCCGCAATCAGTACTGTATCGTCCGCGTATCTTATGTTGTTCAGGTTGTGGCCTCCAATAACAAATCCTGGTGTGTCATCTAGGGTCCTCAAAATATTCTCGCTGTATAGGTTGAACAAATCCGGTGAAAAGACACATCCTTGTCTTACGCCTTTTTCTATCTTTGTGTATCTACTGGGGTTGTTACCTGTCCGTATGCAGGCCGTTGGCTGCCAGTAGAGATTCTTGATTATTCTTATGTCTTTGCCGAAAATGTCGAGGTTGCCTAGCATTTCTATAAATTCTTTGTGTCGTATTTTGTCGAATGCTTTCGCGTAATCAATGAAGCATAGGTACAAGTCTTTCTTCATTTGTAATGCTCTTTCAGAGAGCATCCTAATCATGAATATGGCGTTCCTTGTTCCAGTGTCCTTGACGAATCCGCACTGTTCCTGCCCTATCTCTGGCCTGATTCTGCTTCTCGCTCTATTCATCAGGATTCTGACAATCAGTTTTGTAATGTGACTCATTAAGCTGATAGTTCTGTGTCGTTCGCACTCGTTTGCTCCAGGTTTCTTCGGCAGCGCTATAAATATCGACTTGCATAGGTCTTCTGGTATTATTCCGCTGCTATAAATTTTGTTTATTATGTCGGTAATCTTTTCTATGCCATATTCTTCTAAGGCTGTCAGCAGCTCTATCACTATGCCATATGGGCCAGGTGCTTTGTTTCTGTTCATTTTGGCCATTGCAGCTTCCACTTCCGGTCCATCCATCTCCTTGTGTATTCTCGGTTGTTCTCTCTTGTCGCGAAAGAGATCCTTTATGTATTCTTCCCTTCGCTGGAGACAATCATATTAGAGAAAGAGGAAATACTCCAGTCATGGCTACTGATGCCAAAAAAGTATAATGAAGTAACAAGGAAAGAGATACTATAGTAGCAAAGTTCTTGATATAAGTAAATCATGGAACAAATAAATGCTATATCTAATCTAATCTAATCTAATCTAATCTAAGCTATCTAAACTTATTTATAAATGGAACTTTGTCTGTGTGTGTGTCTCTGTGTGTGTCTGTATGTGTGTGCGTGTGTGTGTCCATAGACTCCGAAACGGCTGAACCGATTTTCTTGAAAATTTAAACAGTTGTACTATAAGCGTCTGCGAGTGTTCATAGCTAGGTTCATATCGAAAATCGATAATCAAAAAATCGGGTTATAGAAGGAGTGGTCCGATTTTAATCAAATTTGATACTCTCATAGACAAAGACATAAGAAACGATATTCAGAAGTTTCAAGGTTGCAGTTCTTAAAATAGTGCAGAAAATCGACAATATATATATATATATATATATATATATATATATATATATATATATATATGTAAAAGGCAAGATGTTTGTGTGTGTGTCTGTTTATCTGCCTGTATGTCCTTTATACAAATCCACAATTTTTATCCGATTCTCACCAAATTTCACACGAATATTCTTTAGGCTGAGTCTGAGCTCCAGGACCATGGATTAGTTTTAAAGCTTTCATTACATCCGAGCAACGCCGGACTATACTGCTAATTTTCAATAGTCCTTTGTTTGAATGATGGCATTATTAATTAACTGCTTCAACAATGGTAAGTTGGAAACAAGGTCGCAATTATTGCGAATCTCATAGGCGTACATGTTATGGTGCCAGAAATGATCAGGTGGTAACAGAAGTTATCCAGTTTACTCGGCAGATTAATTTTAGACACACCTTTATCATCAAGGACAAATGATGCGATTGTTGCTTGATAAGATTAGGCACAGCGCCACAAATATAAGATAATTAGTGAGTATTGAACTTCTGGTTATTTGTCGACAAGATCAGCTCATTTACCATTATCCAATACTGAAAGCATTCAAATAGAGAGCGCCTCTATTTGAATGCTGACTGCTAGTAAAAAAAAGTCACTTGATTTGTCTTTCTTCACTCCTGTTTCACAGGTATATACAATAGATTAGTAGATTAAAAGGTTCGTTCATGAGTTTTTACTTTTTTTTTTATAAGCGTTTCACCCCGAGCAAGGCATGTCACTGCCACTACTGCGCAGGGGGCTACATAGAGTGGAGAAAGGATGATTAAATATAGGAAATGTCAGAGGGTGGGTGATAGGCAGGTAAGGATACCGAGAATGAGTGTTGGGTAGATGATAGTGTTCTGAGAATAATTGGGAGTTAGTGTGATAGGAGGTGTCTATTGACCCTACATTTAAACACCTGGAGATTGTAGCTGTCCGGAAAGCAGATTTGTGGAAGGGAGTTCCACAGGCGGGAAGCGCGAGAAAAGAAGCTGTTGGAGTAGAATTTACGGTTACATCTTATTTGTTTAACTGTAAAAGGGTGGGACCTAGTTGCTAATCTCGTATCTCGCGTAAATTCGTGCTTAGAAAGTACTTGTAGAAGAGGCACAGGGAAGCCACATCACGCCGGTGAGAGAATGGTTGCAGCCGGTCTGCCAAGTCAGTATCAACCACGTTACAGATCCTCCTTTGTGTTTTGTCAAGAAGCCCAAGGAGAGCAGCAGGAGCACCCGACCAGATATGGCAGCAATATTCAATACACGGGTGGATGGTAGATTTGTATATGTGCAGAATAGATTCAGGTGGGAAAAAATTCCGGGCCCTGCACAGAGAACCGACTTTCATAGCAGCAGATTTGAGTTTGGTGAAATAATATTTACTAGCGGAACATGTGTAATTTTTACGGAAGGATAATTATGATTTCCTGGAAAAAATGTACTTTTTCATACTACAAATGATAGTAACGTCTTCAAACATAAAGGTATCGGATAATAATATAACGATAACACAGAGTGTAATTTTATTAAAATATCTATAAAAGTAATGTCCATAGAAGCTACTTTACTGTAATCAAATATATTAAGCGGCGTATGCACAGATAAAACCAAAATACTGTACGCTATTTTGTGAGAGATTTTGAAAAAGAAAATGTTTTTTTATTACTGAAAAATCATGGCTCATGTGTCCATTGTAAACAGAAAAGACCAACTGAGTAATAGCCAAGGGTGTAGAGTCCAGAAATTTCATTATTAGGTCACGGGATACGACAAGAAACCTACCTATTTTCACTATATTGTACAGCACACACACATATATACACAATTACTGCTACAGCAACCAGCTTAAGCAGCTACAGCTACTGTAACGCTATAGGCTCTCTCCTCCTACTCTCTCACTCTTTACTACTCTTCCGTTTGGCAAAGGTGAGAGAAAGGGTGAGCGTTTAAAAAGATAGAGGGGAAGGAAAAGCTCGTGTACAGAGTAAGTGTGTTATTTTTCTTCAGTGGCGTAACGAACGGAGGAACTAAGTAACTAAGTAACTAAGTAACTAAGGAAGGAACAAGCAGAATTATTATATGATAATAAGTTCAATCACAAGGATAAGTCGTAGAGATTGAGATCCATTGTAAATAGGGTGAGAAGTAACTGAGCCGAACAATAAAAAAAGAGGATATATTCCTATACTTTGACAGCGGAACGTAAACAATCTTTTCCCCATAGATTAAACAAAGAATTCGTTTCGAAATCGACACGAATTGACAGACTCCTGAAGAAGGCCGAAGGATAAAGAGACTGAAACGTTGTGATAATAACAATGAAAATAAAGAACAGTACCCTTAGTTTATATACTAAACAATTTTTTTTCACTAAACTTGCGAGAGGATATAATTTTGGCAGATTATGTTGAAACAGCCTTTCAACTTAAAATCACTCTACGAAATCAGTTGTTATGGAAACTATTTCTGTTAGAACGACAAACTGAAAGATACATCTCTTTATATCTATCAGAAGTCTATTATGAGACTTTAGAAAGAGGGCTAAAACAACTGGCCTACATTTTATTTACGTAAACACTTAAGAATTGCTAAAAGCAATTAAATGCAGTGAGCAGTTCGATGAGCGAGACAGAAAAATATAATCAAGATTTTAATAGGTTTCGAGTTAAATGAAAAGAATCATGTAAGTTGGTAGATGATTGCTTTCATAGGCTTTTAGGAACGCACAAAGGAAGTTCTATAGGTAGTTCTGAGTTATGCAAATTATGAACAGAAAATGACTAGAAATAACTTAATGAGGGAAAGAAATAATTCATCTATAAACTAAATTAATTTCCATCAACACAATTTAATAGATGCCAGCCATTAGGATGTTCTATAATTCTTATATTTATACGGATGTTTATATATATATATATATATATATATATATATATATATATATATTATGTGTGTGTGTGTGTGTATGTGTGTGTGTACACACACACACACACACATAATATATATATATATATATAGTCATATAGTCATCCGCAGACAGACCTGTTTCGCTGTATCACAGCTCATCGTACGGTTAGACATCCGATTGTTTTTACCCAGGATTAAAACTCGACCGAATTGGCCTCAGTGGGCGATTCTATCTCTGAGCTATGGGCTCTCGGTAGAAGGAGGCTGACTTTTTAGCGTGTATATTATCATTATACACGCCCAATAGCTGAGAGTGTTCTAATTAATGAACGATGCGTATATGTTTGAGTAGCTACTGTTTTTCAAAGTCTACCATTCTTCCAGAGTGCTCAATCAGGGTGTGAGAGCGTACACACACACACACACACACACACACACACACACATATATATATATATATATATATATATATATATATATATAACATAGTGCATTTGGTATGTAATCCAGGTAAATTCCAAAAGAGACGAACTCAATAGAAGTCAATGTTAAATTCATTTATTTAATTTAACAGAGTAATTTATAAAGCATTTTCGATTTATATATATTTTTTTTTTAATCACATCACCCCAAGCAAGGTGATAACGCCACTGATGCGCAGGGGGCCACGTAAGGGTAAAAAGAATGGAAAAGAGAAAGCCGGAAACCGCATCCTAAACAGGAAACAAGGGATGAGCCTCTTCACCTGTTCAATAGATGTGGGTGGAGTGAGAACCGGGCGATAGTTTAGTCTATCTACTCCAATTGGAAAAAATAAAAATAAAAAGAGTGAAAAGACTTGAAAAGGGAAAACCGGAAACCGCATCCTAAACAGGAAACAAGGTATGAGCCTCTTCACCTGTTCAATAGATGTGGGTGGAGTGTGAACCGGGCGATAGTTTAGTCTATCTACTCCAATTGGAAAAAAAAATAAATAAATAAATAAAAGAGTGAAAAGACTTGAAAAGGGAAAACCGGAAACCGCATCCTAAACAGGGAACAAGGTATGAGCCTCTTCACCTGTTCAATAGATGTGGGTGGAGTGTGAACCGGGCGATAGTTTAGTCTATCTACTCCAATTGGAAAAAAAAATATAATACATATGAAAAATTATGAAAAATTATTAGTATTAATAAAGATGAGAAGCCCTACACGTAATAACATCAATTATGAACACAATAACAATGTGCTTATTGTGTTCGGGACTTAATATACACATAAACATTAATATACATAAACTTTACACATGTTTGTTTACAAGTAAAACAAAATTCTTTCGTGTAAATGGCTAAAAGTATAACCGAAAGTGCTCAAAAGTACAAAACCTTTCGATCCTTTAGAGTCAATTCTTATATAATTTGAGTTTTGGAAATAAATAAATCATATTAACACATAAAAAAAATAGATAATGGTAATATCTTGTCTGACATTTTTAATGAAACTTGCATATATATATATATATATATATATATATATATATATATATATAATCTCCGACTAGTGCCAGTTCGGTCGTGTTTCAATCCTGGGTAAAAGGCAATCAGCTGTCTAACCGTACTGATGAGCTGTGATACAACGAAACATCTGTCTGCGGATGATTATATATATATATTATTATTATATATATACATATGATTTTGGCGTTCAAATTTCGTTTCGATGTAAATGGTGATAGGTTTTTTTTAGTAATATCGCTGTTTGAAAGAATTTCTAAGGGTATAGCACCGGTCATTCTGAACTCCTCCTCCTCACTCTCAGCCTGGGTGCTGAGGCATGCGCTGTGGGCCATTCTCTCTCTCTCTCTCTTTCTCTCTCTCTCTCTCTCCTGATTTCAACTAGCCAAGATGGAGGAAGACACGCCGGTAATATCTGGGAAAAATAAAAAACGGTATCCAACCAAAGCGGACGCCCGTTTGACTTTTTCAGTATGTCTTAACTATCTGGTATGTTGAATCCTGCATGTTTTTTTTTTGTTTATTGAATTTTGGTCGTTTTAATTCTTGTCCTTAATTTTTGTTTGAATTTGTAATTTTTAGCCTTAATTTTCGTTTGAATTTTTTAATTATTGACAGAGGTACTATTTTGCTATTGTAAATGATATGGCGTTCATATTTCGTTTCGATTTTAACTAAGTAAAAACTTTTTTATTTTTCAATTGAAGTAGATAGACTAAACTATCGCCCGGTTCACACTCCATCCTCGTCTATTGAACAGGTGAAGAGGCTCATCACTTGTTCCCTGTTTAGGATGTGGTTTCTGGCTTTCTCTCTTCCACCCTTTTCACTCTTTTCATTATTTTTTTCGATTGGAGTAGATACACTAAATTTCGCCCGGTTCACACTTCACCATCGTCTATTGAACAGGTGAAGAGGCTCATCCCTTGTTCCCTGTTTAGGATGTGGTTTCCGGCTTCCTCTCTTCCACCCTTTTTACTCTTTTCTTTTTTCTTTTTTTTTCAATTGGAGTAGATAGACTAAACTATCGCCCGGTTCACACTCTACTTTCGTCTATTGAACAGGTGAAGAGGCTCATCCCTTGTTCCCTGTTTAGGATGTGGTTTCCGGCTTTCTCTTTCCCAATCTTTTCACTCTTACGTAGCCCACTGCACATCAGTGGCGTTACCGCCTTGCTCGGGGTGATATGATTTAAAAAAAATTACATATATATATATATATATATATATATATATAATGTATATATATTATATCATTTTAATATTATTATATTATGCTCTCATTACGATTGAGCTTTCTAGAAAGGAAAATTTAAAAACATGAGTTACCACTTCCGCAATTTATGCATTACTCCTCAGCAATGAATTGAGTTCTCTCAGTGACTAGCGTGTGTAAGCCCCGCTTATATACAACACGCTAAAATTTCACTTCTCGGATTCCATACACCTATGGCTTAGGGGTTAGCGATTCCGACTGACACCGAATCAGTCGAGTTTCGATCCCGGCCAGTTTCGATCGCGGTGGATGTTTAGCCTACTATATTAACATATATCTCATGAGCTTTGATACTGCGAAATAAGCTTGTATGACGAATATATATACAATATTTATTCTGAAATTATAACATTGATATGTTACAATATCGCTACAAATGTATAGCTAATGATATTTATTAAAAAATTATGACATAAATATGTTATAATATCACTACAAAAGTAGCTATTTTGTTTCGGCACTTCTTGTGTCTTGTCAAGTAATTTGATTTATTTCAAATTGAAGGGTTTTTTTCTTTTTTTCTTTTACTATATATATATATATATATATATATATATATATATATATTACTATTTTAAAAAATACCTTCAATTTGAAATAAACCACATCACTTGACAAGACACAAGAAGTGTCGAAACAAAATATTATAACATTATAGTGATATTATAACATATTTATGTCATAATTTTTTAATAAATATTATTAGCTATACTTTGTATTGAGCACTTTTTAAGAATATTGCTTCTTTGAATACGGAATATTATTTCATCTATACGTACCCTATACTCGTATATATATATATATATATATATATATATATATATATATATATATATATATATAGGAAAGAATATTAATAAAAAGTTTTGAATTTAAAAATGTACTTTTTTTGAACAGTATTTGTTTATTTTTATTATATTTTATATTTCAGACCGTCCTCGGTCCTTCATCAGAAACAAGTGATTTTTAAATTTGAAGTAGAAGCGTATTTCACGATAGCGTCCGAATATTTTTTGTTTACATCACGTGGTGTGTTTGTTCACAAAATGCAGCACGTCCTAGAGAAAGTCTGTTTGTTTTAGATAAAAATTTCTTGGAATATCTGAAAAAAAATTTTACCTATTGAAATATTTGTAAAGATTCAACACACCTACGTCCCTATTTAACCCTAGATTGTGTGTATTTAATTTTAAAATCCAGTATTTTTCTTTCTTTCTGCGTGTGTATGTAGAACTAAAATTGGAGTCTATTAGTAAACATTTGCAATTTTCTAAAGTATGATCAGGTTGATTAAAATGGGCTGCAATTGGTGAGTATACATTTTTTTGTCGTATATTTAGTTTCTGATTATTGAAGCGAAATCTAAAGCTGTTACCGGATTCGCCGATATATCCACTGTTGGGGCAAATTGAGCAGAAGAGAAAGTAGATGATGTTTTTGCTGTCACAAGTAAGGTTTGGTGGGTGTAATTTTATTTTGGTGTTGGGTACAGAGAATGTTTTGTCTGTTATTAAATGTTTACAAATTAAACAGCGAGGCTTTCCACATTTTAAATTCCCTGATAGGTTTGTATTATTTAAATATTTGTTAGAAGTGAGGATAGTTGATAGGTTGGGTGTTTGTTTCTTTGCATTTATGGATGGTTTATCGAAAATGTCTTTGATGTTTTTGTTTGATTGGAGGTTCCTGTAATCATTTTTTAAATTTTTGATAAGTGTGTAGGAATATTGATTATGGTTAAAAACCATGGGAATTCGGTTGTTATCTTTTCGTTTTTTGTATGTGAGAAGTGTGCTACGATCTATGTGGATGGTTTTATGTAGTGCTTCCTTTATTATTTTTATTGGATATTTACATTTTAGAAACTGTTTTGTTAGGTTGTTAATGTTGTTCAGAAAATCTGGATGGTCTGAGCAAATGCGTTTTATTCTAATAAATGAGCTGTATACGATAGATGTTTTTAATTTGAGGGGATGACAGCTGTTAAAGTGTAGGAATTTATGTTGGTTTGTGGGTTTGTTGTATAGACTGGTGGAAAGTGTATGTTTATTTAATTTTACCATGACGTCTAAGTAAGGGACGGATGTGTATGAGTACTCCATGGTAAATTTGATTGTATTGTGGAAGTTGTTGCAGAAAGTAAAGAAGTTTTTTAATTTTTCTAATCCATGAATCCATATTAAGAAAATATCATCAATGTATCTAAAATAATGTGATGGTTTGTATTATGAACTGTCTAGTATCTTTTTTTTCTAAAATATGCATGAAGATATTGGCATAACTAGGTGCCATTTTCGTGCCCATTGCTGTGCCACTAATCTGTAAATAGTGTTTGTTGTTGAATTTAAAATTATTGTGTGTTAAGATGAAATTTATTAATTGGCATAAATCTGTGATTTGGTTGTTAGGTAATTTGCTTTTAAGGAACTGATGGTAAGCTGCTACTCCTTCAACATGTGGAATGTTCGTGTACAGAGACGTAACATCCATCGTTACTATGATATTATCACCTAGGACTAAATTAATGCTTTGTAACTTGTTGAGAAAGTCAGTAGTGTCTCTAATATAACTAGGTATGTCAGGTAATAAGGGTTTTAGGATATTGTCTATGTATCCAGATATAAGTTCTGTGAGGGTACCAATGCCTGATAGTATGGGTCTGCCAGGTGGTGTGATTTTAAGTTCTTTTGAAATTTCGTAGATTTCTTCATTATTTGCTTGTTTAGTATGATGTGGGTTGGATGAAGAGGTGTTAGGGTGTTTTTCTGAAATGATTTTGGGGAGTTTGTGTAGTTTTGGGATAGTATAGAATGTTGCTGTTTTGGGGTTCTCAGGAATAAAAGATTTTATTTTATTTTTATGTTATGATTCAGGTTCTGAATGACAAGTGGTAATTCTGTTTTGTAAGTGCTAGTCGGATCTAGAGGTAAGGGTACATAGAACTTGTTATTTTGAAGTTGTGATTCTGCTTCTTTAATATAGTTGTTAGTGTCTAAGATGGTTATAGCTCCGCCCTTATCGGCTGGTACGATAATTATGTTTCGGTTGTTCTTAAGTGTATAGATGGCTTGGTGTTCTACTTTAGATGGGTTGTGTATTTTTGTTTGGTGTTGCCCCAACAGTGGATATATCGGCGAATCCGGTAACAGCTTTAGATTTCGCTTCAATAATCAGAAACTAAATATACGACAAAAAAATATATACTCCCCAATTGCAGCCCATTTTAATCAACCTGATCATACTTTAGAAAATTGCAAATGTTTACTAATAGACTCCAATTTTAGTTCTACATACACACGCAGAAAGAAAGAAAAATACTGGATTTTAAAATTAAATACACACAAGCTAGGGTTAAATAGGGACTTAGGTGTGTTGAATCTTTACAAATATTTCAATAGGTAAAATTTTTTTTCAGATATTCCAAGAAATTTTTATCTAAAACAAACAGACTTTCTCTACGGACGTGCTGCATGTTGTGAACAAACACACCACGTGATGTAAACAAAAATATTCGGACGCTATCGTGAAATACGTTTCTAATTCAAATTTAAAAATCACTTGTTTCTGATGAAAGACCGAGGACGGTCTGAAATATAAAATATAATAAAAATAAACAAATACTGTTCAAAAAAGTACATTTTTAAATTCAAAACTTTTTATTAATATTCTTTCCTATACATATTAAGACAGTATACGTGGATGATCATCACTATATATATATATATATATATATATATATATATATATATATATATATAAACGTGATTATATATAGTTATACTCGTCTCGAAGTCCTTCCTCGAAAACTTTCGCACTAAGGAAAAAAATGGTTTTAAAAAAGCAAAAAAGTAAAAGCTTACGACATGAAAGTCTGTCAAAAGTCAGCCCAAAGAAAAGAGAAAAAACCCGATACGAGTACACCATCTAACAGAAAGCGCTCAATACAAATGTAAATAGAGTCAGCTTTCCCTGACAATCCGTTTAGTAGAAACCTAGGTAGGTTCGTCTGGCTCATTAGGTTCTGTTATATATATATATATATATATATATATATATATGTATATGTATATATGATATACAAAATAAAACAAATATTTAAGAACAAAATAGGGATTTATTGTGGTGTAGCCAACATTTTAATGCTTCGGTTGTTATAACCATCACCAGGGCTTAGATTTACTATTGTGAAGTTTTTTTCGTTATTACGGCCTGTGAATAGATTTATAAATGTGATAAAAACTTAAAATTTTAAGGCTGTTTAAAAGAATTGCAGTAAAATATGACGTCAGTCACGAAATATTTATAACGTTTCGTTATTTGAAAAAGTCATTGAGATGAAATTTCAATAGTTCGCTTATAGGTTTGTGTATTTTTTTGTTTAGTTGTATCTATGTTTTTCTAAATATTGCTGTAATTATTTATATTTGGTTGATGTTTATTTTTTTTATAAATTTAGATATATTTTAATTAAATATAGCGGTGGTATTTTAGGTCTGGAATAGAGTTAAAATATAGTGACGGTGAATTTTAAATTATTTATTGTAAAAATTGAGATTGTAGTTAAAAGTCCGGTGTTAAAGTAGTGCTTTTGTGCGCGGTTTAATTTAATAGTATCTGTCATAATAATATAATATAACGACGACAAATTCAAAAAATATGCGAGTGGTTTAGTTTAACTGTAAATTTTAATTAATTAGATTATTGATATGCGATAAAATAAATTATCGTTATATTTATACCGTAAAATATGTGTGTATACATATATGTGCATTATAATAGTAGGGGATTTTTGTGATTAGTCAGTCAGTTAAAGTGCCATACGTGATACACGCTTGGGCGATCATGTCTCGAAAGAGACATGACTGACTGGGCAGAACATTATCCCGCAGTAGGTTGCCATTGCTTTCTGCGGTAGACTGGTTGCCGACCAAGGATATAGAACCCAATCTGTCCTGTTATTTAACCCATAACTGGAAGGAAGAGACGGATTAATACCTTTCCTAAGGGTATTTGCGCGTAAGTGAATACAATGGATTCAACTGGAATTCGAAATCGGCTCCCCGGTTTCTCGTTCCGAGCCGATATCCACTGTACCACAACGCACATCCTTTGTGATTAGTAGATGTACTTATATTTATAGGTCAATGTAAGGGAACTTTATGAACTTTTAGCATTATTCTAGCTAGGTATGAGGTAAAATTGTAAAAACCCGGTCGTTGCTTGATAGTGTGGAAATTCGGAATAGCGGCAGCCTCTAGGATTTTTCTTCGCTTGCTGTCGTAGATAAAGGTTAACATTTTGGAGTTTTTAAAATCAAAGTTATGATTTGTATCCAGAGTATGTTTTGCTAGCGCAAAGGTAGAGATACAATTTTTATGTCTCTTTTGTGTTCATATATTCGTTTATTTAACGATTTAGATGTTTCAACCACATATTTCTGGAAACAATTTCCACATTCAATTGTGCATACCCCGGCCTCGGAGTGTATGATGGGTTGTTTATTTTTGTTAGAAATAAAGTTCCTGATTATAAGAGAGGAGTTGGTGACTATTTTTATACCTAAGTTATTCAAAATATTTTCGATAATGGTAGTTGTTGAAGTATAGGCAAAACAATGTCACGATTAATCAGATTATTTTGGCGGGTGCATTGTGGCTGGTGGCACTTGAGTTTTTTTGTATGTGAATTTTCCATTCTTTCTTTTTAGAATATGAAATAAAATGGGGAGGATATTGGAGGTTTTTGAATGATTCTTTAATGTACTTAAATTCATCTTCTAAATTTTTGGGGGTACAAATTCTGAGAGCCCTTAGGTAAAATCCTATAATAATACCTCTTTTTATTTTATTAATGGTGTGAATAGAAGTGAATGTAATAGTTTGTATTGGTAAATTTATGGTGAATTTTGAATTCTAGTTTGCTGTTAGTATCGATTAATAATATATCTCAAAATGGCAATGTATTATTAGTCTCTATTTCATACGTGAAATTAATAGTAGGTTTTATTTTATTAAGTTTGTTGAAAATTTGTCTGAAGTTATCGCGTGAATGTACGAATAAAATGTGATCTATATTGCAAAAATAGCTTATGTTAAACGGTCAAATAGATTTGAAGGGACCAGATTCTATAATTTCTAAGAAAAGACAGGCAAATATACCGCTGAGAGGTGATCCCATGGGTAATCTAAACATTTGTTTATAAAAAGAACCGTTAAATTGGAAGAAACAATTTTGGGTGCATAGTTTGCAAATTTGGATGATTGTGTTTGTAGGAAAAGGAAGAATTGTTTTGGTTCTATTGGGGTAGTTTTATAAACATGTAATATATTTCTTAACAGGGATATTAGTGTATAGTGATAGTATGTCTATGTTGGCTAGATATTTGTTTTGCCGGTTTATATTGTCTACTTTGTGGAGTAAGTCCGTGGAGTTTTTTTTATGTGTGAGCCACTGATACGGAAAGTGCGACACAGGGATCCGAAGGCGAATTGGCATGGCGAAGGAAGCATTCCAGAAGTTGAGTAAAGTATTAAGAAACAGGACAATTTCGCTAGAAACAAAAAAGAGAGTACTGGGTTGCTACGTTCTTTCCGTCCTTCAATATGGCAGTGAATGCTGGACAATACAATCAAAGATGAAGGAAAAACTTGAAGCAACTGAAATGTGGTTCTACAGAAGGATGCCGTGAATATCATGGACAGAGCATATGAGCAATGATGAGGTCTTGGAAATGATGGAATCAAACAGAAAACTAATACTGATCATCAAGAAGAGAGAGCTGAAGTTCCTGGGACATGCAATGAGGAAGGAGGGCTTGGAGAACCTGATACTAACAGGCCAGATAGAGGGAAAAAGAGACAGGGGAAAGCAACGGATAACATATTTGAAGGACCTAATCAGGTGGATGACGGAACGAGGATTGCATGGTGTAACTGGAGAAGGCGTGCTCAAAGCCACCAGGGATAGGGAAACGTGGAAAGCCGTGATCGGCTACGGTCTAAAGAGACAGGGAACATAGAAGAAGAAGAGTCATTGATTGTGCCTAGAAGAGGGGGTTAGAATTTTTGCAAAGGATTTAGCAATATTGTGGGGTGCAGTTCCGATTCCAGAGATGATTGGTTGTAACGGAATTCCAGGTTTATGTGTTTTGTGTAGTCCATTTATGGTGGGTATAATAGGGTAGTAATTGATGAGTGCAAACCAAGATTTGTCTATATTGTTGAATGATTTTTAAGAAGTGTGCGGACATTAGTAATTGTTTCTATTGGAGATTTACTTTATAGTGATCCATATTGTAGAAATGTTGTTCAGATAGATGGAATATTTTAAGGAAAATGGAAAATAAATTCCGACAATGTAAGATGCAAAATAAAACAAATATTTGAGAACAACAGAACTGGGATTTATTGTGGTGCAGCCAACATTATAATGTTTCGGTTGTTACAAACATCATCAGGGCTTATATTTACTATTGTGAAGTTTTTGTTGTCACGGCCTGTAAAAAGATTTAGAAATGTGATAAAAACTTAAAATTTTAAGGCTATTTAAAAGAATTGCAGTAAACTATGATGTTAATCACGAAATATTTATAACGTTTCGTTATTTGAAAAAGTCATTGAGATGAAATTTAAATAGTTCGCTGATAGATTTGTGTATTTTTTGTTTAGTTGAATCCATGTTTTCTAAATATTGCTGAAATTGTTTGTGTTTTGTCGATGTTTATAAGTTATATTAATTTAGTCAATGTAGTCATTTCATTTGAGGTCAATTGAGAGAGTAAGGCCAAGGAGGCGCAGTGGTAGCCAGGAATGGTAGCCAGGAATGGTAGCCTGATTGTAGCCAGGAA
This sequence comes from Ascarosepion bandense, assembly GCA_037127315.1. NCBI lineage: Eukaryota > Metazoa > Mollusca > Cephalopoda > Sepiida > Sepiidae > Ascarosepion > Ascarosepion bandense. The sequence continues at coordinate 6,450,959 of JBBBDQ010000592.1, read as the reverse complement.
TGTTTCTCTGTGGTGATTAAAGGAAAGTAGTTTTTTTTGGGTGGGGGCATTAAAAGTTACGAACCATTTCCTACCTCATTTAATCACAGATTATGGGTCGTTTTGAGGTGCAGCAACCATGTTTACTTTCTCAAACTTAGCTGATTTTTTATTGAGACCTATGCGAAAAAAATTTCTATCTTTTCTCTCTTTCTTTCTCTCCCTCGCTCTCACTCACACAAGCGCGCGCGCACACGTACACACACACACACACACACACACATAGATATAGATATATAAAATAGCGTTACCGTTTATTCACAAACACACAGAGACAATAATATACACTTTATCGTTCAAAATATTCCTCACACACATATTTAACAATTATCTATCTCTTTAATATACGTAACACGTATATAACCAATAAGAATTTTTTTTTTTTTTTTTTTTTTTTAATCATTTCACCCCGAGCAAGGCAGAAACGCCACTGATGTGCAGGGGGTTACATAAATGTAGAAAGATTAATTAGAAAAGAGTGAGGAGTACAAGCTAGTTAGAAAGGAACAATAGAAAACTGAGAAAGCAGGTGCAATGACAGGTACATGGGCGGAGAGAAAGGGAAGGTTATACAGGGGAGGGGAGAGAGAGCTAGAGGCCAGTGGTTAGTAGGTGAGTATTAACTTTGCTTTTAAATTTCTGGAGGTCGTAGCCGTCAGGAAAGCAAGAATACGGGAGTGAGTTCCACAGGCGGGAAGTGCGAGAGAGGAAGCTGCAGGAGTAGAATTGTCGTCTGCGTTTGGCTAACCTGACTGTGAATGGGTGGGACCCAGTTGCCAGTCTGGTTGAACGGGTAAACACCTGTTGAGGAGGCATCAGTGACTTAAGCTCATCCGAGCAGAAGCCATGAAAGTATTTATAGAAGAGACAGAGGGAGGCCACATTTCGACGATGGGAAAGTGGCTGCAGACGAGTCGCCAGATCAGTACCTATCACATTACAGACTCTCCTTTGGAGCTTGTCAAGAACACTGAGGAGAACGGCAGGGGCACCTGACCATAAATGGCAGCAGTACTCCATGCACGGACGGATGGTTGACTTGTATATATGCAGGATGGATTCAGGTGGAAAAAACATCCTGGATCGACATAGTGACCCAATCTTCTTAGCAGTAGATTTTGCTATGGATTCAATATAGTGCTTCCATTTGAGGTCTGAGGACAGGGTAAGTCCGAGGAGGCGTAGTGTATTACTCTCCGGGAGAATCATCTGGTCCATGCTTATGGGAGGCAGAAGAGGTTGCCTGTAATGGTTGACAGACAACAGCTTGGTCTTAGAGGAATTAAAGTTGACAAGCCACTTCTTGCCCCAGTTCACCACAGAGTGTAGGTCCCGCTCAAGGTCAGCAGCGAGATTATGTCTGTCCGCCACGACAGGTTTCTTACTGGAGCGGGAGTATATTGTAGTGTCATCTGCGTAGATGCCTACTTGGGACCTGATCTCATCTGGGAGGTCGTTGATGAAAATAAGGAAGAGCGTTGGGCCCAGGATAGAGCCTTGTGGGACACCAGCATTCGTGCTGTAGGACGAAGAGGCACGCCCATTCAGAACGACCTTCATTTTGCGGTTATTTAAGAAAGATTGGATTAGGTCAAGCAGGCGACCGGTAATACCATAACCGCGTAGTTTGCATAGGAGGCCAGGGTGCCAAACCCTGTCGAAAGCCTTGGAGATATCCAGAGCAACCGCGCGAGCCTCGTCAGACTCATCAAGGGCCTGTAGCATGTACTCCGTTACAGTAGTTAGCAGGTCGGCTGTGGACCTGTCAAATCGGAATCCATATTGCCTGTCGGAGAACAGCTTGTGGGCGGTGAGATGATGAACTATTTCAGCATTTATTATAGCCTCGAACACTTTCCCGAATATTGGTAGGAGACTGATAGGGCGATAGTTGGATGGGTCCGAGGGTTCACCACAATTCTTAAAGACAGGAACGACTGAGGAGAATTTCCAGCATGCAGGAAAGCAGGAAGCAGAAAGGCAGTAGTTAAACAGTTTAGAGAGGACAGGGGAAAGTTCTGGGGCACACCTCTTAAGGACTATCACCGGGATTCCATCGTCTCCACACGCCTTATGGGGGTCGAGTTTTGAAATTACTCTGGATACTATTGTCGGGGTAATATACACGTCATGCAGTTTGGCCTCAGTTCTAATAGGGAAGTCGGGTGGGTGCACTCCGGACGAGTCGAGTGTGGAGTTGGATGAGAATCTGCGGGCAAAGCACTCAGCTTTCTCAGCAGATGACGTGAGAACGTCAAATCCATGGATTAAAGGAGGTATTGAGGATTTCCTATTGTTGAGCACTCGTTTACAAATCCTCCAATAGTCCTTGGAGCCGAACTTGCGGTCAGCTAAGTGCTGTCGCATTCTCTCCGCAAACAACTGTTTGGCGTCATTTAGAGTTCTCTTGCACTCACTGCGAGCGGATGTGAACAGGCGCCTATTGTGATCAGTTGGCTGTCTCTGGAATAGATGGAAGTAATGGTTCCTGTGGGCAATGGCGGCTGAGCAGGCTGGAGAGAACCACGGAGGGGAATGAGGTTTTAAGCAATACTTCCTGGTGGGTATGAAGGCATCAATGCCAGCTTTCACCCATGACGAGACCTCAGAGGCACAGTCATCAACTGATAGGTCAAACACTTTTCCCCAAGGGACGTCGCAGAGGAAATCGCGAAAGGCTTCCCAGTCAGCTTTTTGGTAGAGGTAGGAGGTTCTATGAGTAGGGGGATCCTGGGGGGAGTGAGATTGGAAAGAAATACTGAGGGAGACTACAGCGTGGTCGGAGTTGCCGAGAGGGCAAAGCTGCGAGACTTGACAGGCGTCGGGCGCAGAGGTGAAACATATATCTAGCAGTGAGGAATGACCCGAGGGTGTGCTTGGGAAGCGAGTGGGGAAGTCCACCACTTGCGTAAGGGATTGGGAAATAGCAAAGTTCATGGCGTGAGTGCCCGCCGAATCAGTAACAGCGTTTTCAAGCCACTCAGAGTGATGGGCATTGAGGTCTCCAAATACAAATATGTGGGCAAATGGGTGATAGGTAATAGCCTTATCTATGTCGTCGGCAATGCTATCTAGTAGGGAGCAGTCAGGAGAGGAGGGAGAACGGTAAAGGAAGAATAGGTAGCTAACCGAACTGAGGAGAGACAAGCGGAGACATATGTATTGGTGGTCAGTAGATTCGAGTGAAGTCACCCTAGTTATGGGGAGGTGTTCGCTGACATAAACACCCAGCCCATGCATGTGGACAGTAGAATCCTTCCTTAAAAGGGGAAGATAACCAGGGATGAAGAGGTCAGAGGAGGGAATAGTTGAGTTGAGGTTAGTTTCGCAGAGCGCGAGGATGTCAGGGGACTTTTCATGCAGGAACGCTTCTACACTAGCAAAGTTAGTACGAATGCCTCGGATATTAGTGAAGGAGAGGTTAATGGGCTTAGGTGGTTTGGATTTAGCTGGTTTAGGGTCATTTCTGTTTTGTCTTGTCATGTTTTTGGTTTATAGAAAGGGACCTAGGGTAGAGGATACAGGCGGTCATTATCCACGATCTGAGCTGGGAGGGAGACTGGCTAGGGCTGCAACAAGGTGTGGCCTCGGGGTTGCCCACCGAAAGCGCTTGCAGGGACACCTATCCATGCGCGACATGGCACTACAAGAACCCCGATATTATACAACTGTTGATCAGAGCAGCCGCTCTTGACGCTACGCAAGAGTTAGGGCTCCTAACTACCAGTCGGAAGCAGCAACCAGGAAACTGCCAACCCGGTACCCTCACAGTGATGAGCCATTGCCACCAACCGGCCAGATCGCAGGAAACTCACGGAAGCACCAGTACCAAGGTCTGAAGAGAGAGAAGTGAAAACCGGAAACCACATCCTAAACAGGAAACAAGGAACGAGCCTCTACTCCAGTTCAATAGACGTGGGAGGAGTATAGACCGGGCGATAGTGTGACCTATCTACTCCTATTAAAAAAAAACAAAAAAACAAAAAAAAAAAAAAAAAACAAACGAACACGAACAATCCTTTGAAAAAAAAAAAAAAAAAAAACACAAACTTACAAAAGTGGAGTTTAACTAAGTTTTAACTTAGTTAAAGTCCAAATAAGGAACTCCAAAAAGGAGAACAAAAACATAGATATATATATAAAAACAAAAAAAAAAAAAAAAAAAAAAAACGGAAAATAAACCTCACAGTTTAACACAGGAAATTTGAATTAAGATTCATTCTTCAATTCTTGCTTTTCCCAAATATCAAAGCGAGTCGGCCTGCTAGGTAAATTCCCATTCAAAGAACAACACGTGGCATGGAGCTGTAATGGCTGCTGATAACTTGGCCAAAGTAAGGCTTCGCATAACAGAATAAATATAAATTTCAAACTTTTTTTTTCCCTCCTAAATGAACATGAACTCAAAAAAGGGGAGAACAAAAACACATAGATATATATATAAAAACAAAAAAAAAAAAAAAAAAAAAAAAAAACAAACGGAAAATACCTCACAGTTTAACACGAAATTTGAATTAAGATTCATTCTTCAATTCTTGCTTTTCCCAAATATCAAAGCAAAGAGTCGGCCTGCTAGGTAAATTCCCATTCAAAGAACAACACGTGGCATGGAGCTGTAATGGCTGCTGATAACTTGGCCAAAGTAGCTTCGCATAACAGAATGAATATAAATTTCAAACTTTTTTTTTCCCTCCTAAATGAAGCATGAACTCCAAAAAGGGGGGAGAACAAAAACATAGATATATATATAAAAACAAAAAAAAAAAAAAAAAAAAAAAAAAAAACAAACGGAAAATACCTCACAGTTTAACACAGGAAATTTGAATTAAGATTCATTCTTCAATTCTTGCTTTTCCCAAATATCAAAGCGAGTCGGCCTGCTAGGTAAATTCCCATTCAAAGAACAACACGTGGCATGGAGCTGTAATGGCTGCTGATAACTTGGCCAAAGTAGCTTCGCATAACAGAATAAATATAAATTTCAAACTTTTTTTTTTCCCTCCTAAATGAAGCATGAACTCCAAAAAAGGGGGGAGAACAAAAACATAGATATATATATAAAAACAAAAAAAAAAAAAAAAAAAACAAACGGAAAATACCTCACAGTTTAACACAGGAAATTTGAATTAAGATTCATTCTTCAATTCTTGCTTTTCCCAAATATCAAAGCGAGTCGGCCTGCTAGGTAAATTCCCATTCAAAGAACAACACAGTTGGCATGGAGCTGTAATGGCTGCTGATAACTTGGCCAAAGTAGCTTGTATAACAGAATAAATATAAATTTCAAACTTTTTTTCCCTCCTAAATGAAAGCATGAACTCCAAAAAGGGGGGGGAGAAGAACAAAAACATAGATATATATATAAAAACAAAAAAAAAAAAAAAACAAACGGAAAATACCTCACAGTTTAACACAGGAAATTTGAATTAAGATTCATTCTTCAATTCTTGCTTTTCCCAAATATCAAAGCGAGTCGGCCTGCTAGGTAAAGAAATTCCCATTCAAAGAACAACACGTGGCATGGAGCTGTAATGGCTGCTGATAACTTGGCCAAAGTAGCTTCGCATAACAGAATAAATATAAATTTCAAACTTTTTTTTTTCCCTCCTAAATGAAGCATGAACTCCAAAAAGGGGGGGGGGAGAACAAAAACATAGATATATATATAAAAACAAAAAAAAAAAACAAAAAAAACAAACGGAAAATACCTCACAGTTTAACACAGCCCAAATCATAATATACTTAACTGTGTTGCTTTGCTTTTAAGTTTTCTCTCGATCTCTGAAGAAGCGTTAAAAGTGAAACATGTCAGACTGACATACGTTTCCGATTTGTTCATTCTTTATTATATATATATATATATATATATATATATATAACCGACCACAATTATTAGGCCACCCCACTGTTTTAAAAAATGATGTATTTCATACTATGTTTTAGCATTTATTGCCAAGTGAATGATTCTAGATGAAAATAGAATGGTACTTTTGTTAATACTGCACAATAATATGTACATCAAGTGAATTTATAAATATTTAATAATATTGCAGTTTCATCAATGAAAGCATGAAGAAAACTTAGGGTCATCTTTGCTTTTTTGCCTTGTAAAATTTTACAATAAAATAATAACAAAAGAACCATTTTATTTTCATTTAGAATTATCCACTTGGAAATAAATACTAAAAATAGTATGAAATACATAATTTCCTCTAAACAACTGGGGTGGCCTATCAATTATGGCCGGTAATGTATATATATATATATACAGGACGTTACAACAAAATCCTACACTTGACAAAATGAAAACGAAATTGGCAATAGAAATTAAAGTTGTATATGCAGAGCTCCGACAGTTTATTTCGCAACAGTTAAAGTAACATACTACATTATTTTTTAATGCAACCGCCGGCGGCGGCGAGAACTATCTCAAGGCAGGCGCGAAATGAGTGACACACTTTGGCGACCATCACTTCGTCCATAGCGGCGAACGCCTCCACGATGGCAGCTTTTAGAGACTAGACCGTGTTGCGGGCGTGCTTGTTGGTCTTGACTTCGATCACGCCCCGAGAAGAAATAGTCAAGGGAGTTGCAGTCGGGTGAAGAGGACGTCCACAAGTCCGGCGACCAGTAGTGAGGAACCTTTTTGAGCTGGGTCTTCTTGGCCTTGTGTGCAGTTTTTTGCTTTCAAGAAGACTGGCCTGATCCATGCTAATGGAGGGTAGGGGCAATTGTCTGTGATAGTTAATAGATAGCAGCTTCGTTTTGGAAGCATTAAAATTCATACACCCATAATGAATTTTATAAATAAAAAGAGTTTGTAGCTCCATCTGTAATTCATTGGAATTTTGTATTTTTTCTGATGCTATGTTTTCTGAGGCTATTTCATTTTAAAGAAAAATAATTACCGTCTACCATTTTTTAAATGTTCGGAGTAATTACTTTTTAGCTTTGTAGAATCATGGAATTATGCCCAAGCTTTTAGGCAGCTTCCGTAGAGGCGTATCCTTTTGTTTAATGTCTTTTTCGATTATTTAATAACAGCGATCAAATGTAACGCAAAGAGTATTATAAAATGATTTGTTTCAAACCGAATCAGAATGTTTTAAATGTTTTAGTTAATTACATTCAGAGTTAAATTAAAGAATAACAATATTTGAACCGATAAATTCTTCCATAAATCCGAAATGCGAAACCGTTATTACATATAAAAACCCAAGAAAGCACATATAGTATTGAAATATGAATTAAGATTAACTGAAACAAAAGGGCAGGGTCTAAAAATCAGATACGACAATGGTGAAATACCAGAAGACCTCAGTAAAATAAGCGGCACCAGCGAGGTACCGGAAGACCTCTGTAGAGATATCTTCATAACGATGTCAAAGAAGCTGACAGCAAATGAATGAGAACTCATTGAGACAATCAGTTTAATCAGTTTACCGTTATGATTAAGATTACAAATATAGGAATATCGGAAGTAGGACAGTCGTTGTTTAATGCACTAGTACAAGAAGTGCTATCTTTATAATCATGTTAATATAAAACTGATCAAGAAAAATACGAAAAACCGTTATTTATGTTTACTAGTTTTCAAATCAGTCAGTTTATTGCCATACGTGATACACGCCTGGGCGATCATGTCTCGAAAGAGACATCACTGACTGGGTAGAAAATTATCCCGCAGTAGGTTGCCATTGCTTTCTGCGGTAGACTGGTTGCCAGCCAAGGCTATAGAACCCAATCTAACCTATAACTGGAGGGAAGAGACGGATTAATACCTTTCCCAAGGGTATTTGCGCGTAAGTGAATGCAAGGAATTCAGTTTTCAAATACCAGCAGAAAATACTAAGAAATCTTACTTTTAACATTATTTTATCGCAAGTAATATAATAATGTCACCAAAGAAAAGAAAGGGGGTTACTGAGACTGAAAGAAAATTGACAAAACATTACTGAGGCGAAAGAATAATAATAATAATAATAATAATAATAATAAATACAGAATTCAATAGGACAAAAGACGACGGCTGAGGTCGCATTTAATTTTTTGAAGATGGGAGTTGACAAGAAACCGGAAGTGAGTACTACAGGCGAGAAGTGCGTCAGAAGAAATCATTACAATAGAATCAAAAGAAATCGGGGAGCCGAGTTCGAATTCCAGTTGAATTCATTGCATTCACTTACGCGCAAATACCCTTGGAGAAGGTATTATTCCGTCTCTTCCCTCCAGTTATGGGTGAAATAACAGAACAGATTGGGTTATATAGCCTTGGCTGGAAACCAGTCTACCACAGAATACAATGGCAACCTACTGCGGGATAATCTTCTGCCCAGTCAGTGATGTCTCTTTCGAGACATGATCGCCCAGGCGTGTTTCACGTATGGCACTTAACTGACCGAAGGAGAAGTAAAACAACTTTCTGAGCAGCAAACTTAGCACTATAATCGTTTCTTTTCATATCATATTTCCATCGGAAAGATATTCAAAAAATCTGTTGCCTTTACAGAGAACAAAAATACCAGCTATACAATTTTATATAGTAAAATTACGAAGAATACATTATTTATAGTAAAATGACCAACAATACAAATTTATATTAAAATTACCAACAATATTTATGGTAAAATGGCCAACAATACATATTTAACGCAAAATGACCAGCAAAATATTTTATAGTAGATTTAACTACAATTCATGTTTATAAGAAAATGTCCAAGATACATTTTATCTTTAAATGAAAGCATACAAGTGTGTTCAAAATATCATAGTTGAAGCTATAAACTTGTGTTCAAAATATTCAGATTTTAGCATTAAGTAACCCATATGCTGCTAAACCAAATCAGCCAACTAACATTCATGACGCCAAATGTGTTTTAATGATTGATTTGTACCACCGATTTATTTGACCTTTTCATTTTTCCACTTGACTACCCACGTAAATATTGATATTTATAAGCTTCACTTCCTTCAACACAGATTCAAATGAAGGAAATACAATTGTAGAAATGATATTTTACACCACTAGACAACAAGAAGATGAATCATTAACATAACTATATTCGACTTTATTCATCAACATAGTCTTCTTCTCGGGTGATACACTGATTCAAACGCTTCTCTAACAAATTGATGCCTTTTTTGAAGAAAGATTTGTATTTGGCCTCAAAATACGCCTCAGTTTCCGATATCACTTCTTCCTTCGAGCTAAACCATTCCCTGGCGCATTCTTTTGGGGTCTGCCAACGGCCAGTAATCGCTGGGGGGGGGGCAGATCTCGAGAATAGGGGAGATACGGAAGCTACTCGAAGTGCAATTCATGTAGTTTTGCCATCGTTGTTATCGACTTGTGACACGGTGCTTTGTCTTGGTAAAATATCTCTTTTCCTTCTTCATTTGTGGTCGTGTTTTGGCAATTTCTTCCTTCAAACGCACCCATGATGCTATATAATATTTATTATTGATTGTTATTCTTTTCTCAAGTGGTCCCCGACATGACGGTAAACTGCATCCGGCAGCAAAGCCTCTGATTGGGAGGTTGCGAGAAGCACGGAACCAACTCTTTATTGCTGTTGTTCCCAGGTCCACCCTGACCCGGAGTGGTAGCACCTGTAAGGGTTCCAGCTATGAGAAAATAGTTAACTCTCAAACTGGAGTCAAAATACTATGAAAGTTTAAAAATACACTTTTATAGAAATATATACAGAAAACTAGACTTTATAGAAAAATATACATTTTTGAAGAAAAAAATATTACCAAAAATACATTTCTGAAGAAAAATGATTACCAAAAATACATTTCTGAAGAAAAATGATTACCAAAAATACATTTCTGAAGAAAAAATATTACCAAAAATACATTTCTGAAGAAAAATGATTACCAAAAATACATTTCTGAAGAAAAATGATTACCAAAAATACATTTCTGAAGAAAAATGATTACCAAAAATACATTTCTGAAGAAAAATGATTACCAAAAATACATTTCTGAAGAAAAATGATTACCAAAAATACATTTCTGAAGAAAAATGATTACCAAAGATACATTTCTGAAGAAAAATTCTGACCATAACACGTGTTTGAAGGAAAATAATTATTCTCAGCAAAACATTTTTGAATACAAAACTAGAAGACATTTTTAGTTTTCTAAAATAAAAAAAGAATAAAAACAAACAATTTTCACTAAAATTTATCTAAATCAACCTTCTCACTATAACCGAACATAAAAAATACCGTAAAATCACTACCTTTTTTTGACATTAAATAACCTACAGAGCTTGTTAGCTGTTAAACAAAACTCGATGAACAAAATACTTTGCATATTCCAAAATACGAGTGCCAAAACCTTGCCTGGTGATGTTTTTTGTTCATACGAATAATAATGTACAAATCAAACTTATTAGATGATGTTCACTTTATTTTACTATTACTAGCACTATAGCCCGGCGTTTCTAGGGTGCAATGAAAGCTTTAAAACTTATCTATGGTTCTGGAGCTCAGACTCTGTGGACGTTGGCACGAAAGACTAAAAGTTTCCAGTTAAAGCGAAACCGTAGACTGAAAGAAAAATGAATGAATGTAAGTCAAATTTTGATTTCCTGGTATCGATTTATATATATATAAATTAACGATTTTCTTCACTATTGTAAGAACTGCAACCTTGAAACTTCTAAATGTCGTTTCTTATGTCTTTGTCTTTGAGTGTATCAAATTTGATTCAAATCGGACCATTTCTTCTATAACCCGATGTTTTCGATAATCGATTTTCGATATTTATCGGGGGTACCTCGACACAAAACCTAGCTAAGAACACTCGCAGACGCTTATAGCACAACTGTGCAAATCTTTCAAGAAAATCGGTTCAGCCGTTTTGGAGTATATAGTTAACGGATACACACAGACACAGACACACACACTGAGACAAAGTTTTATTTATAAATAAGTTTAGATTGTTGGGATAAACTATTGCGTTCACAGTATAATTTATTAAATTAATAAAAATTGTTACTTATTTAATATGCAACCAGTCGAGTATAGATTTTATCTTCGAACAATTGGGGTATTAGTAATCTAAATAAACCAGTTTTACCACTCGTGCTTAATTTATCGTAGGGCCTAAAAATTCTTGAATTTGCATTTCGTTCTTTTTCAGTAAATTAGAGCCTGAATTAAAAATTAATACTGAGCATCAAGAAGAGACAATTGAAATTCCTGGGACACGCAGTGAGGAAGGAGAGCCTGGAGAACCTGATACTGACTGGCCAGATAGAGGGAAAGAGAAACAGAGGAAGGCAGCGGATGACATATTTGCAGGGCCTGATCAGGTGGATGACGGAACGGGGGTTGCCAGGAGTAACAGGAACAAACGTACTAAGGGCCACAAGGGATAGGGAGATGTGGAGAGCCATGATCGCCTACGTCCTGAAGTTACAGGGCACATAGAAGAAGAAGAAGAAGAAGAAGAAGAAGAAGAAGAAGAAGAAGAAGAAGAAGAAGAGCATAAATCAGCTTAAAGTCAAGCAATGATAATGATTCTCTTGGTGAAAATGCAAAACAAAGAATTCCCATATGGTGAAAAAAGAAGCCAAGATACTTCTATGATGTGGATATACATGCTTTCATTCCAACTTTGGAATACCAAAACTAAGAGTGAGAAATATTATTTTAAAATTTGAAGAAGAAATTCTCAGATATTTGGATTTATTTTGGTTTTTGATTTTTTTAAAATAATTATACAGCCCATAGCAAAACATTTTACTGTCACTGTTTTGCAGGGGGTTACATAGGAGGAAAGTTATGAGAAAGAGTGACAAGTTATAGGGGGTGTCAGAAAGTGGGTAAGAGAATAATGAGAATACTGATGAGAGTGGAGTGGAAGGAGAAAGGAGCAAGAGAGAGAGAGAGAGAGAGAGAGAGAGAGAGAAAAGATGCAGGTGGATAGCAGGGACACCCGACCAGATATGGCGACAGTATTCAATGCACGGGCGGATGGTAGATTTATATATGTGCAGGATTGTTCTTGGCCCTACACAGAGAACCGACTTTCTTAGCAGCGGATTTAGTTATTGGTTCTATGTAGTCATTCCACTTAAGGTCTGTTGTGAGAGTTAACCCGAGGAGGCGCAGTGTTTTCTTTCAGGGAGAATAGCCTAAAGGGTGTAGAAGCGATTGTCTGTGATGGTTAATAGATAGCAGGTTCTACTATTAAATTTAACTCAAGACAAACAGTTAGTCCTATACATAAACCTCGTATTTTCAAACCTGTAACTAAATGATATGCATTGCTGTAAAAAATATGAATTATGTAAAATGAAAGCACTTGCCTTACGCAGCTTTACAGGCTGTTTGTATCTATGACTAAAAGAACCATTAAAAATACAGGGTAATTGGGTCACCAAAATATTACCACCCTCCCAATAAGGCGGATGTTACACAAGGTCAATTAAAGTGGGGAAACCTAATGCCAATGTCTGCCTTCTCTTTAATTGTTTATATTCTTTTCTTAGAAGCTTGTTTGTGGGCGGAGTTTACAAACAGTAATAGCAAACGTGCGCATAATCCGGTTTGTGTGCAAATATAGCCAAAATTTTTCACACCCATAATAAGTAAAGATGGGTCCGAAAATGTAACAGTTACAGAACACATTGAAAGTAAGAGAAACAGGAGATGCAGCTAGTGGCCGACTTGACTAGTAATGTGATAGGTGCCGACTTGGCGGCTCGACTACAGCCACTTCCCCACCGACGAGATGTAGCCTCCCTTTGTCTGTTCTATAAATACTTTCAGGGCTTCTGCTTCAACGAACTTAAGTCACTGGTGTCTCTGCAACAGGTGTTTACTCGTGCAACCAGATTGGTAACTTGGTCCCACCCATTCACAGTTAGATTAACCAAATGCAGACGACAATTCTACTCCTGCAGCTTCTTCTCTCGCAATTCCCGCTTGTGGAACTCGCTTCCATATTCTTGCTTTCCTGACGGCTACAACCTACAGGAATTTAAGTGCAATTTCAATACTCACCTCTTAACCACTTGACTCGAGTTCTTTCACCACCCCGTATATCCTTTCCTTTCTATCCACCTTTGCAACTGTCATCACACCTGGATTCCCATTCTTCTCTTGCTCATTTCTAACTGGTTCATCTTCCTCTTCATTCTCTTCTACTTAATCTTTTTACTCTTATGTAGGCCCATGCACATCAGTGGCATTACCGCCTTTCTCAGGGTGATACGATTAAAAAAAAAAAACTAGAATAATTACTCAGACAGAAAATGAATGACGTTGGGAAGAGATATTATCGTCTATGTCCTTAAAAGAACTTGGTATATAACAAGAAGAATAAGTGTACAGTTTCAAGCGTGGAATCTTGACTATTTGGTGCAATATGGTTAGATTAAGTCAGCCTACAACTTTGTAAGATTTGGTTAACTCTTCAAGTTCCCGCACTGTAATAGCGAAATTAAACGCAAATTCCTTCGGGAAACCTATAAGTCTACCTTTTAATGAGTAAAACATGTATCACATAATTTTATCTCAAAGAAATTTCTTCTGGCTTTAAAACACCTGCAAAATTTTGATAAGCAAAAAATACCAGGTTGGGAAACTGGCGCAGGATATCCTTCTCTCAATGAGGGTGAATGGGCCTCTCTTAAACCGTGGTAGGCAACCCATCTAGTGATGGTGTCATGATAAAAACACCCTTGGTAGCTCTAGCGAAGCATCAAGTATTCAGCTATTGACAAGATTTTGAATCTCGGCCGAGGTCGAAGAATCATGATGATGATGATGATATCAGAATTATCACTAATCAATAGAGTAATGAATTAAAGCACGAGCTTGTGGATTTAACACAATAATTCTGAGTTCAATCCCTGGGCCAGGTAGTGCAGACTAGAAGCCTTAAAAAACAAATCGATCAATACTTTGCAGATAGATATGTAAACTGGGATTAGATGACAACATTTGTTTTATTCAATAACATAAAACAAATGTTGCGTTCTGTGTTATCTCTGGGAACCCACGCTACTACATAAAAAACTTATTAACAAAAAAGACGATTTCTTTTTCTTATTCGTTTTATAAAGAGACAGCTATAGCAGCTTGGCTTCTAATAGGCAGCGGGAAGAATGATGAGAAAAGGAATGCAGGTCACACATTGGTTCTGCGTCACTCCGCTAGTGGTCATAGCCGGTCTCTGACCTGGGTGTTGGAAGCGCATTGACGCTTCAGAATTCTTGCGCCCCTCTGTTACATTCACGCCGTTTTAGACCACAACCCGGACAAAGGCAATCCATCACTGTCATAATACCCTACCTACGAGGTACCACTGCCAATCGCTGACCATTTGGGCACTGACCTCCGCATTCTGTAACACAAATATATATACTAAAATATACTTAGAATTCATTTGAATTTGGAAGTGAGATGAGTGTTTTGTGTTTCTGTTTAGCAAATTTACCATGCCTACGCAAAGCTACACAATAATTATCTAACTTGGCGTATGCCAACCATTTTCGCAGATGCTTTTCAGTCCAGTGAATTTGGTCATCACCTGCTTGATTAATCTAAGAGCAGCGAGGAGATATGTCGTAGAGCAGACTACGCTCCAATTGTTTGGACAACGAGTTTCAACTTCAATGATTAATTTAACGATGTTTTCCTAAGTCAAACGAAACTAAGCTCATTAAATAGCTACCAGTTTTGTTTACTGTATAATGGCATTTAGTAAGTTAGTGTCGACATTTACATTATTTACGGACGACTGCCAACATCTTGGTCGTTGTTATCGCAACGTCGAGCCTGGTGAATACCTAGATGGGTGCCCGCTTGAGAATACCAGGTGCTGTAAACTTGGATGTGTGGGCGGTGTAATGTATATGGCCCGGAGTTGCTAATCGGAGAGCCGAGTTCAAATTTCCATTGAGTTCGTTATCATTTACGGACAAATACTATTGGTAAAGGCATGAATCCACTTATTTTCCTCCCAATATGGGTTAATTAGCAGAATTTGTATCGCTAAATCATTTTATCTAAAAAAAAAAAACAGCTTATTATGTAAAAATATTTTTTGGTTTTAAATCACCTGCACAAGGTTAACAAGCCTTAGAAACAAATTAATAAAAATGCGGAAATACCCTTGAGAAAGATATACATCCATTTTTCCCCCCAGATATACATTAATTAGTAAAACTTATGTCTCAAAACCTTTATTGTCTGAGAACTTCTTAAAATCTAAAATAAATTGTCTTTAAATAACCCGCAAAGAGTTGATGAGCCTTGAAAATAAACTGTTCTGTTGTCAAATCTAAACTTATTTATAAATGGAACTTTGTGTGTGTGTGTGTCTGTGTGTGTGTGTGTCCGTTACCTATAGACTCCGAAACGGCTGAACTAATTTTCTTGAAAAATTTGCACAATTGTACTATAAGCGTCTGCGAGAGTTCTTAGCTAGGTTTTGTGTCGAGTTACCCCAGATATAGAAAGTCGATTATCGAAAAAATCGGTTTCTAAAAGGAGTGGTCCGATTTTAATCAAATTTGATACACTCATATACAAACACATAAGAAACGATACTCAGAAGTTTCAAGGTTGCAGTTCTATCCTTGGATGACTTATTTGACTCCGATATTTGAAAAAAATATCCCGATATCCTACCGGGTCTGATCAAAATCAGTTTTTCAGCCCTTTTATTTTAGTTTTTGCTTCGGGTTTGGCTCTAAGTAAGTATAATTGTAGTTCTTAGTCTCAGCCATGATACCATTGACTCAGAGGACTTTAAAAAAGCCTTCAAAATTCAATTTACGACGAAAAAAACTTATTTGATATCAATACCTGGAAATCAAAATTTGACTTACATCCATTCATTTTTCTTTCAGTCAACGGTTTCGCTTTAACTGGAAACAACTATTGCTTTTTAGTCTTTCGTGCCAACGTCCAAAGAGTCTGAGCTTCCATGGATTAGTTTTAAAGCTTTCATTACACCCGAGCAACGCCGGGTTATACTGCTAGACGATGATAAGTGCTCTTATGATGCAAATGTCGTTATAGATGTTATTAAGTTTATTTTTATTTTCATTTTTTTTCGTTTGATTTTATCCTTATGACTCGACTTTTTTTTAATGGAGAACTGTGAGAAGTGACAGAACCTGATGAAAATAAATGCCGCGAGTTCTGTTTCAATATGTTGCGTTCTGTGTTGTTTCTGGGAACCCACGCAACTACATAAAAAAACGTATTAACAAAAAAAAAAAAGACGATTTCTTTTTCTTATTCGTTTTATAAAGAGACAGCTATAGCAGCTTGGCTTCTAATAGGCAGCGGGAAGAATGATGAGAAAAGGAACGCAGGTCACACATTGGTTCTGCGTCACTCCGCTAGTGGTCATAGCCGGTCCCTGACCTGGGTGTCGGAAGCGCATTGACGCTTCAGAATTCTTGCGCCCCTCTGTTACATTCACGCCGTTTTAGACCACAACCCGGACAAAGGCAATCCATCACTGTCATAATACCCTACCTACGAGGTACCACTGCCAATCGCTGACCATTTGGGCACTGACCTCCGCATTCTGTAACACAAATATATATACTAAAATATACTTAGAATTCATTTGAATTTGGAAGTGAGATGAGTGTTTTGTGTTTCTGTTTAGCAAATTTACCATGCCTACGCAAAGCTACACAATAATTATCTAACTTGGAGTATGCCAACCATTTTCGCATTGGGTGTCATTGTAAGTGATTTTTGTTTTTTTTATTAACTTTTGTCGAGTTCTATTTATTTTCTGAAGATATTTACTCGTGTGTACCAGAATCGTCTTTTTTTTGTTTAATTTCCTTTCTTATTTTCGATGGTTACTCTTTCGTTTACATCTCCGTTTTTACTTTAATCTTAATATCGTGAAGTAAATTAAATTTAAATATCATTGAGATTTTTCTCGGAAAGTAATTAGTATCATGTTCGGCATCTTAACGCATTTCACGAGACATGATAAGATTAGAAATGCGTTTAATGACGTTAAGATTCAATATCACTAATTGTGGGTATGGGAATCAATAATTCCGACTATGGGAATCAACACACACACACATACACTCACGCACTGATCGGCGGTGATGGTATGTAATCAGTTTGGTTTTTGGATGCATTGGATGTAACCAGTCAGTTTTTCCTCCACTGGGAAGTTAGTGTTAGATAGAAAGAATGGTCAGCTACCGATCTCTGATCGTCACGTCTTTTGGAGGTTCGTCCGTATGTCAACGTATTATCAGCGTAGATGTTTATAAATTATCGGAGTATATTCTGAGACAGATCATTTCATATAAAAATAGGGTTTGTCCAAGTAATGACACCTGAAGGTCATCTACTTTGACTGCCAGGGCCTAGGACAATTGGTCGTTGATAACTACATTCAGGTATGTATCTGTTAGGATGGATTTTATAATAGAGAAAACACTTCCGGTGATTCCATAGCTCGAGAGTTTGTGGAGCAAACCGTTATGTCACACCTTGTTAAAAGTCATGTCTAATGTATTTGTGGGCGGTTGTGGAAGAAGTAAGCCTGGGCTACGCTATTCCTTGCGATAGACGTTAAAGTGTAATATAATAATCTGGCCCCACCCGAAGAAGGAAGCTGATGCAAGCGGGGGCGTTTTCCGGCCGTTGAAAGGAACGGATGTTTGTTTGACCTTATTTCCGGCAGTAGCGGAAATGGCTACAAGAGGCAAGCAGAACAGGTGTCCCTGAGAATTACGTGGGCGTGCGTAGGCGAGGCAAAAATCGGAAGTACCGGTTTGGAGATAAAAAGACCTCGGGCACGGATTTCAGGCAGTCTAGTCAGACAGACGAGTCTGGGCAGAGAGAGGAGCAACAGATACGACACCCCCCCGTCAACCCTTAGAAGCGCGCTCTCACTCTCTGTTCACTAGGCTACACGGTCCATCGTTCATCAATAAAAATATCACTTGATATATTTTTATATATATGCGTGTTTGTTGTTTGTCGCTATATAACAAAAGTAGTTGTTCCGGAAAGATATGGCTGCAGCCCAGTCCGTGGTGACTAGGGATAACTGTTTGATTTTTGAGTTTTTTGTGTATAAAACGCTCTATTATAGCAAGGATTCATTCGTAGATTAGAGCGTAAATTTGGGAAGAAGAAGGTCTGAAAATGATTGGGAGAGGAGTTTCCGTCATATATCACCGAGAGCTGCCCCAGCTTGCCTTCTCACTGAGAAAACGTATATCAGGTGATGTAATTGATTTACAGTCAATATGGACAATGATTAAGGAATGCTCAGACGTGCCAACGGTGGTAAAGCATTCGTTGTGTACTTGTCAGGATAAGACGTTAGAAAAGGTCGCTGAAGATTTGTCACATCCGGGACCCGGGTAGCTTTTTCAATTACCTGGATCAGTTCATAAGCGCCAGAGAAGTCTCTGCCATATCTGTCTTCCTGATCAGTTTTGTTTGAGTGGAGTAACCACTTTTTGTGGTGAATATTATAGACACAACTGATTTTGAAAGTTGTCCGAAATAAATTCGGTGAGGATTTATCAATTACTAGCAGTATAGCCCGGCGTTGCTCGGGTGTAATGAAAGCTTTAAAACTAATCCATGGTCCTGGAGCTTAGACTCTTTCGACGTTGACACGAAAGACTAAAAAGCAATAGTTGCTTCCAGTTAAAGCGAAACCGTAGACTAAAAGAAAAAATGAATGGATGTAAGTCAAATTTTGATTTCCTGGTATCGATATCAAATTAGATTTTTTCGTCATAAACTGAATTTTGAACGCTAAATAAGTCCTCTGAGTGAATGGTATCATGGTTGAGACTAAGAACTATAATTATACCTACTTAGAGCCAAATCTGAAGCAAAAACTAAAATAAAAGAGATGAAAAAATACAGACATGCAGGCAGATAAACAGACACACACACAAACATCTTGCCTTATATATATATATATTATCGATTTTCTGCACTATTGTAAGAACTGCAACCTTGAAACTTCTGAATATCGTTTCTTATGCCTTTGTCTATGAGTGTATCAAATTTGATTAAAATCGGACCACTCCTTCTATAACCCGATTTTTTCGATTAGCGATTTTCGATATTTATCGGGGGGTATCTCGACACAAATCTTAACTAAGAACACTCGCAGACGCTTATAGTATAACTGTAAATTTTCAAGAAAATCGGTTCAGTCGTTTCGGAGTCTATAGGTAACGGACACACAGAGACACAGACACACATACACACATACACACACAGACAAAGTTCCATTTATAAATAAGTTTAGATTTCTGATATTCGATCAATGATTACTGACTCTTCATGCTGGGGAACGAATGTGGTACTGTGGATAAGTGCTACGCGGAAGCATACATATGGGAGATTAGGGCCCTCATTTTTTTGTTCCTGCCACAGAGAAACCAGTCCTTATTGTAGAAACCGAGACCATGGCCGTGAAAATTTTGATAGGCATGTTTTGTTATAACGGGTGAGTTGCACACGATTGTGAGCTCCTGCAATGAGATTGAGACAATGATACCCGTTTCACACAAGAACAGGAGGTCAGGTTGAGATTGAAGATGTAGTTCCACATCTGGTAAGCTGGAATATAGAGCCTTTACATTGGTGTAGGAGATAGTATACCTAGAGTCTACTTTCAGATATTTTAAAAAAGACAAATAAAAACGTGCATATATTGTTACATATAACAGACAATGTATTTCTATTATGTTTAATCATGAGCCGTTCTAAACATCGTATTTAAGCTTTAATTTAATTTCACCTGAAAGTAAAGTCAAGAATTGTTTAACATTTGTTAGTAAAGCATTGTCATGTACGTAATATTAGACAGATTTTAGTCGATAGTACAATAATACTCACTCATACAAACAGTAAAAAGAACCTTCATATATTGGAGGCCATCAACATTAAATCAAAACAATCTACACTTAAAAAATCACATTTCAATCTGGACACAACACATTACATTGCATTTAAATATATATTTCTGCTAACATTTCGGTCTCTCACGCGGTGTGACGTCATAGAACCACATTACAAATTTACAAACTGCTTCTGCTATTCGGTGACTGTTATCGTTGCATAGCAATGTTTTATGTCAGCACAAGATAAAATAACCTTTTATGGTGGATGTCTTTATGTTAACGTCCCTGTAACCTCTCTAACGATGGCTCATGTGAGCCGAAAGCTTAGAACAAGCATAATAAAAAATTATCCAAATGTTGGAAAAATTTTGTCTTTATTTCCACCTGAAATTAAAGTCAAAATATGATGTTTAGAACGGCTCGTGATTAAATATGACATTCATTGTCTCTTATATTTAAAAATATGTTTAGAAAATGATCTCCTGCCTCGATACAATATATATATATATATATATATATATATTGGTTGTGTAATTACTTAGTTTTTGGTCATTATAAAATTGGACCAGTGTACATTTGTATTAAAAAATGTTCAATACAATTATATTGTAGAACGTTTGAATATTTTCCATTTGTAAACGAGTTATTACGCTAACAGAATAATAACTCGTTTACAAATAGAATATATATATATATATATATATATATATATATATATATCTATATATATATATAACACCAAACACATTCGCAATCACTATTAGACTCATCCAACTCTCCAAAACCTCAGATTGGCATCCAAACACTCTGAAACGTTCGCATTGGAGCTTCTGGCGCGAATACCCAACATAACAGCATGACCTTTCAAAATTTCTGGATGAGTGTATTGTGTCATGGGGCTTCTTTTCCTTTACAAACGGTGTCCAACTGACCCTACTATACTGTGCAGTCGACAAAAACAAAAGCAAACAATGCGCATGCGACATATACCAGGTCGGTGCAAAAGTTTTTACCGATTTAAAATTCCATCTCAAAAATGAAAGACTGTGTGTCTTTGAAAATTTTTATTCATAACAATAACGACATTTGCTCTCTATAACTTGATTCCATCTGTCAATGAGCTTATAAATGCCTCGCTTGTAAAATTCATTAGGTTTTGATGTGAAATATTAATCTAACTGATGTTCAATCTCCTCTCGTGAAGTTAACCTAAGGCCATCTAAATGCTTTTGTAATCCTCGAAATAAATGATAAACCCAGGGAGCTAGGTTAGGAGAATAGGATGAAGCAACCATCAGCGACAATTTTATCTTGTGTTGACAAAAAACTCTGCTAATACAACACAAGATAAAATAGTCGCTGATGGTGGATGTTTTTGTGTTAACATCTTTGGAACCTCTCTGAAGATGGCTCATGTGAGCCGAAAGCTTAGAACCAACTTAATAAAAAATGATCTAAATGTTGGAAAATTTTTTTTCGATTTAAATTAAAGCCAAAATACTGTTTAGAACGGCTCAAGATTGAACATAATAGACATTCATTGTCTCTTATATTTAACAGTATATGTTTAGAAAATTATCTCCTGCCTTGATACACTATATATATATATATATATATATATATATATATATATATATATATATATTTCATTTATAAACGAGTTATTTCGCTACCTTGGTTTCCACCACTCATGGCGAAAACCAAGGTAGCGAAATAACTCGTTTATAAATGAAAAATATTAAAAACTTCTACAATATAATTGTATAGAACACGTTTTAATACAAATGTCTACTGGTCTAATCCTATTAGGACCAAAAACTAATTATTAAACAATCAATATATATTTATATATATAATTAATACAAATATAATACTTTTCATCGCTGTGTAAATGTTCGGTTCATTCGTCAGGAGGTATTAAAAAATATATGAAAGTGGACATTAAGTTCAACACTCAAAGTGACAGTCTATTTCATTTTTAAACGTCATCTTAAGGTCATGCAGTTGGCGTTTAAGCAGGAAGTAGACTGTTGATGCTTGTTTTTAATCTCAAGGCCCACTTTCATATTTATATTTACGTACGTTCTGTCTCTGATATGGAGTCCTTTAGCCCATAAATATCTTCTTCTTCTATGTGCCCTGTCCTTTCAGGACGTAGGCGATCATGGTTCTCCACGTCTCCCTATCCCTTGTGGCTCTTAGTATGTTTGCTCTCATTACTCCTGTCAACCCCCGTTCTGTCAACCACCTGATCAGACCCTGCAAATATGTAATCTGCTGTCTTCCTCTGTCTCTCTTTTCTTCTATTTGGACAGTCAGTATCAGGTTTTCCAGGCTGTCCTTCCTCATTGCGTATCCCAGGAACTTCAGTTGTCTCTTCCTGATGCTCAGTATTAATTTCCTTTTTGTTGCAA
Organism: Ascarosepion bandense; assembly: GCA_037127315.1. NCBI lineage: Eukaryota > Metazoa > Mollusca > Cephalopoda > Sepiida > Sepiidae > Ascarosepion > Ascarosepion bandense. Next base: position 6,428,615 of record JBBBDQ010000592.1, on the reverse strand, counting down.
TTCTTTCCAGTACCTCATTGTTGCTTGCATGCTCGGTCCACGATATCCGCAGCATCCTTCGGTAGAACCACATTTCCGCTGCTTCCAGTTTTGTCCTCATCTTCGATGATATTGTTCAGCATTCACTGCCGTATTGAAGAACTGACATCACGTAGCAGTCCAGCACTCTTTTCTTTGTTTCTAGTGAGATTTTCCTGTGTGTTAGTACTTTACTCAGCTTCTGGAACGCGTCTTTTGCCATGCCAATTCGTCTTTGAATCTCAGTGTCGCACTTTCCATCTCCAGTTAGGACACTTCCTAAGTATTTAAATTTTTGTACTTGCTATATTCTTGTATCTCCCACATTTATTTGGCATTTTGGGTTGTACCTTTTGCAGATGACCATGCACTCAGTTTTCTTAAAGTTTATTTGTAGTCCTTTTTTGTCGGTCTCCACCGCTACCTTCTGTATGAGGTCTTGTAGTTTACTTTCCGTGTCCACAATCAGCACTGTATCGTCTGCGTACCTTATGTTGTTCAGGTTGTGGCCTCCAATAACAAATCCTGGCGTGTCATCTAGGGTCCTCAAAATATTCTCGCAGTACAGGTTGAACAAATCCGGTGAAAATACACATCCTTGTCTGACGCCTCTTTCTATCTTTGTAAATCTACTGAGATCGTTACCTGTCCGTATACAGGCCGTTTACTGCCAGTAGAGATTCTTGATTACTCTTATGTCTTTGCCGAAAATATCGAGGCTGCCGAGCATCTCCATCAATTTTTTGTGTCGTATCTTGTCGAATGCATTCGCATAGTCAATGAAACATAGGTACAAGTTTTTTTCATTTGAGTGCCCTTTCGGGGAGCATCCTAATCATGAATATGGCGTTCCTTGTTCCAGTGTCTTTGATGAACCCGCACTGTTCCTGCCCTATCTCTGGCCTTATTCTGCTTCTCGCTCTATTCATCAGGATTCTGACAATCAGTTTGGTAATGTGACTCATTAAACTGATAGTTCTGTGTAGTTCACACTCGTTTGCACCTGGTTTCTTCGGCAGTGCTATAAATATCGACTTGCATAGGTCATCTGGTATTATTCCGCTGCTATAAAATTCGTTTATTATGTCGGTAATCTTTTCTATGCCATCATCTTCTAAGGCTGTCAGCAGCTCTATCGCTATGCCGTCTGGACCAGCTGCTTTGTTTCTGTTCATTTTGGTCATTGCAGCTTCCTGTTCGGTTGTTCTCTCTTGTCGCAAAAAAGATCCTTTATATATTCTTCCCATCTCTGGAGTATTTCTTCTTTCTCTAATATGATTGTTCCATCCTTGGATTTTATGCATCCTGCTGAGGAGCAGGTTTTTTGTCCTGTCAGTTCTCTTATCTCTTTATGCATCTCTGCTTTGTTGGTCCTGCTCAGTCTCTCTACTTCTTCGCATTTGTTGTTGAGCCATTCCTCTTTGGCTTGTCTGCATTTGTTCCTTATCTCCCTGTAAAGTTTCTTGTACTCTGCTCCATGTCTTGGCGTTATTGTTTGTCTCCTTTGCATCATGTGGAGGATCTCTTCGGTCATCCACTCGTTTTTTCTTCTGCGTCTAATTTCCTTTGAGGCTATGTTGTTTGCTGAGGTCACAATCGCTTCTTTTAGTGACTTCCATTTTGAGTGCCCTTTTCCAATTTGTTCTTCATATTTCTTTCTCACGCTGTTATTGTACTCTTTCAGCAGGGTGAGGTCGTCCTCTAGCGTGTCGTATTGCAGCCTTGGTGATGTGCTGGGCTTCTTCAGTCTTCGGAGTTTCACTTTTAGTTTGCAGATGACTGGGACGTGGTCACCTCCGCAGTCGGCACCTGGGTATGTTTTGCATTGGACCACTGCTTTCTTGAATCTCTTGTTTATAGCTATATAATCTATTTGGTTCTTCGTATCCCCTCCTGGGCTTCTCCATGTCCATAAACGTCGTGGGTGTTCTTGGAACCAGGTGTTAGTAATTACCTGGTCAAATATAGGATGCCGTAAAACTATATTTTTAGAATCTCTTTCTCTCTCTTTCTCTCTCTCTTTATATATATATATATATATATATATATATATATATAGCCATGTAGGTAATATTAGACAGATGGACTTAAGCAAATGAATAGCAGGAAAGTGTTTGAAAGAAATGACCGGAAGAAATATATTAAAACAACAAGGAACTGGAAGATGGGGGGGGGGGCATGATCGTCTACTTCCTGAAGAGACATGGCACATAAAAGAAGAATTCATTCATCAGCTATGAATATTTAAAGATTGTATAGCGCGACACCAACTTTCCTAGTAGCCGAGCTGGCAGTTGATTCAATATAATCTTTATTCTTCTTGCCCAATAAGCCATTTTCCTTCCGGTTAACATCAGCTATGAATATTGAATTCAGAATACTTAAAAGCAGTTTTCAAATTTAATTTATTAAAAAGGATGCTAGGTATTTTGCATGCCTCTAATATATATATACGGTCAGAGGTTAGCTTAGATAAAGGAAGGGGTTGGGATATATATATATAAATCTCTCTCTCTCTCTCTCTCTCTCTCTATATATATATATATATATATATATATATATATCCCAACTTCTTCCTTTATCTAAACTAACCTCTGGGATTAGAATTTTCTTCAATCTCTGTTTAGAAGGGGTCGAAGAATGCATGCCTTAAAGTGACATGTTTAAAATGGCTATTTCCCCACCAAGTTTTACTTGAATTTACATATATATATATATATATATATATATATATATATATATATATATATATACTGGTTTTAAGTATTCCGAATTTCATATTCATTTTTATTGTTTAAACAGAAAAGGAAAGAAAAGCAAAAAAAATATCAAGAAGAAAATGTCTGCTCACCAACACTTTGTAGTATTGGCTGAACTAAAATTCTCATAAAAAGTTTTAGTACAGAATTTCTAACATTTGACGCAGGAAAAAAGAATTATTCCCATAATGAGCTTTCATCATTGGCCATTATGATGAATTAGGGTCATAGAAACATACTTTTTTTCATTTTATCTCCATTTCAACGGCACTATTCCGTCTACAAAAATGCGACATTATCTGAATAGCAACATATAAAACAGAGGAAGATAATGAAATTAATGCTTGACGGAAAATGAAACAGATCCAAGGAGCATAATAACACGATAAGATTTGCAGTTTAAAGCCTTCAACTGCAAAACACTATGTTACTATATAGACAACAAAACTTGACGTACTATATGGCTTCTGCTCCAACGAACTTAAGTCACTGGTGCCTCTACAACAGGTGTTTACTCGTGCAACCAGACTGGCAACTGGGTCTCACCCATTCAGTTAGATCAACCAAATGCAGACGACAATTCTACTTCTGCAGCTTCTTTCCTCGCACTGCCCGCCTGTGGAACTCGCTTCCTTATTTTCGCTTTCCTGACGGCTACAACCTCCAGAGATTAAAATGTAAGATCAATACTCATCTCTTAATTACTTGAACCTAGTTCTTTCCTCACCACCTTTCATTTCTTCCCACCTCTGCAACTGTCATCACACCTGTGTTCCCTCCCTTCTCTTGCTTCTTTCTAAATGGTTTGTCCTTCTCTTCACTCTCTTCTATTTAGTGTTTTTACTCTTATGTAACCCCCTGCACATTAGTAGCGTTACCGCCTTGCTCGGGGTCATATGACAAAACAAAAAGCAAATGGCAACTTCTATATTACGTTCAAAAACGGTTCCTATGCGATCACCGTTGAGCTTGGTCAGATGGGTGGCTGCACAGGAAGACCAGGTGCTGTAAGCTTTTGTGCAGGTAGTGTAATGGCTAATGACACGGGATTTTTAATTGAAGAGCCGAGTTTTATTTACAGTTGTGTTCGATATTTTTACGTACGCGGAAATCTTCTTTGGAAAGCTGTGTATCTACCTCTTCTTCGCCTAGTTATGAGTTAATTAGTAAGAATTGTATCAGAACATGATCAGGACCAATGATATTGCGATTCTTTTTGCATTTTAAAAAGGATAACTAAATATGGAGCTGCTACACCAGATCGTAAGTGGAAGTAATGTCCAAAGAATAAACTAATGGTATACTTATAAAAACGTCGGCTAGATTCTGGCGAGAAAGATTGTATAGCCCGGCACAGTATACCAACTTTCCTATTAGCAGAGCTGGCAGTTGGTTCAATATAATCTTTATTCTTCATGTCAGCGGAAACAGCCTTCCCACGTAGGCTGGATGTGACACATGGTCATTTTATAGTGGGAATTCCCGGCCATATAGCCGGGCCAAAAAATATCTGTCTATATTTCCCCAGTCGTGATTCTACCCTTCGGCGGAACCACGACTGGGTTATTGCTCTCTGCTCGGAAGCAGAGAGCGCCCTCTACCCGAAAGCAGAGGCCTTGACAGTGTCATAGAGTCGTCAATAACGTTAAACTGATAACGATGTGGCTTTTCATAAATGTTACTGTCATCACTACAGAAACGCCTAACTGTACTCACCATTCACTCGCTGGTCGTTGTAAACTTTCAACAAGGGTAGATAAACTCCAATGGATGCATTTTTCATACTGGATGGCACATTTTTTCTTTTGTCCGTACATATCAGACACTATTTTAATACAGTGATATTTTACTGGTATGTTCTGTCAGGCAAAAAAAAAATAAAAATAAAAATAAAAATAAAAAAATAAATAAATAAAATAAAAGGGCAAAGAGAATAAATGTCTACTGCTATACCTTCAACATCCCCCTCTGTTATTGAGGGCTAATAAAATGTGACATGAAGTATTACTGTCGGAGCGATCTTCTTATCATAAGTAATTATAGGTGATTCTTCATGTATACAATAAGTTCACGTTTCTTGCCTTAAGTATTTCTTCACTTCTTTTTCTGGGTATCTTCTTCTTCTATGTGTCCTGTCCCTTGAGGAAGTAGGTGATCATGGTCCTCCACGTCTCCCTATCTCTGGTGGCTCTTAGTATGTTTTCTCCTGTTACACCTCGCAACCCCCGTTCCGTCATCCACCGGATCAGACCCCTCCGCTGCTTTCCTCTGTCTTTTTTTCTTTCTATTTGGCCTGTCAGTATCAGGTTCTCCAAGATAGAAATATAAAAAAAAGTGTCAGGATTTACGAAGAGAAAGAGAGAGATAGAGATAGTGGGGACAGAGAAAGAAAAGAAAGCGACAGAGTGAGAGAGGAAGAGAGAGAGAGATAAGATGAAGAGATATAGAGAAAGAGGGGCTTCTGAAAAGTGACATTATTCAAGCTTAAAATTTCTTTTACTTTTTCTTTCGCTTTTTCTTTGTCGATATTTCATAGCACAGTCGCACTTCTTCTTTTATGTACCATGTCTCTTCAGGAAGCAAACTATCAAGGCCCTCCACATCTTCCTGTTCCCTGTTTATTTTCTTCCGGTCATTTCTCCCAAACCCTGCCATCCATTTACATAAATCCATTATGTCTCACGCTGTTTTCTCCTGTCTCTCTTTCCCTCTATCCGTCCTGTGAGTATCAGATTTTCCAAACGCTCCTTCCATATTACGTGTCTCATAAACTTCAGCTGTCTCTTCTTGATGTTAAGTATAAATTTTCTTTTCATTTTTATTCTCTCTAAAATTTCGTTGTTGCTCACATGTTTGGTCTATGGTATCCTCAGCATCCTTCTGTAGAACCACATCCTGTTGCTTCGAGAATATTGTCCAGCATTCACTGCCATATAGGAAAACAGATTTTTTTTCCATAGAAATTTTTCTGTCTCTCAATACTTTCCCCAACTTTTAAAATGCGTCCTTGGCCATACCAATACGCCTTCGGATATCAGTGTCTCACTTTCCGTCCTTTGTTAGGACATTTCCAGGATATCTAAATTTGATTCACCTGCTTCATTTTAGTATCCCCGACCAAAAATTGATATTTTGGGCTCTTCTTTTTGCTAATGACTATGCTTTCAGTTTTCGTGTAGTTTAAGTTTTAGTTCTTTTTTCTCGTTTCCTTGCTAACTTCTGTAAGGGGTCTTGTCGTTTCCTTTCCGTGTCTGCTATCAGCATTGTTTCATCTGCGTATCTTATAGTGTTAAGATTGTGGCTGCACATGGCAAATCCTGGTAGGACTTGTAGTTCTCTCAGAATTGCTTCAATGTATAGTCTGAATCAATCCGGTAAGAAGACACATCCTTGTCTCACACCCCTTTCTCTTTTTGTATGTCTGCCGGATTCATTTCCTGTCCGCAGGCAGTTTAAGGCCAATGTAGGTTTTTGATTATTCCATTGTCTTTCCCGAATATGCCAAACTTGCCGAGCAGCTCTAATGAGTCTTTGTGGTATACTTTTGCATTGTCTATGTGTCATGGGTCCTTACCTGTAACTTCAGAATGAACTCTTCCTAACAGGTACTGATCTGGCGACTCGACTGCAGCCATTTCCCCATCGTCGAAAGGTGGCCCCCCCTTTGTCTGTTCTATAAATACTTTCAGGGCTTCTGCTCGGACGAACTTAAGTCACTGATGCCTCCTCAACAGGTGTTTACTCGTGCAACCAGACTGGAAACTGGGTCCCACCCATTCACAGTCAGGTTAGCCAAATGCAGACGACAATTCTACTCCTGCAGCTTCTTCTCTCGCACTTCCCGCCTGTGGAACTCGCTCCCGTTTTCTTGCTTTCCTGCCGGCTACAACCTCCAGAAATTTAAATGCAAAGTCAATACTCATCTACTAACCACTGGATTCTAGCTCTCTCCCCACCCCTGTATAACCTTCCCTTTCTCTCCACCTATGTATCTGTCATCGCACCTGCTTTCTCAGCTTTCTATTGTTCCTTTCTAACTAGTTTGTACTCCTCACTGTTTTCTAATTAATCTTTTTACATTTATGTAGCCCCCTGCACATCAGTGGCGTTTCCGCCTTGCTCGGGGTGAAATGATTAAAAAAAAAAACTATATATACTAGAGAGAGAGAGTCGAGTTGGTAGTAGTTAAGTCCAAATCAAACTGACAGTCATAACTAACACCTTCCACATTTTGTATTGTTATTTCTTGTTAATATACATTTGTTATTTCTACCCTTGTGGTCTTGTTGTTCTTTTCGGACCTTAACCTGGTCCATAACGATATGAATAACAGGTCCACGTCGTTCTGAGTTTATATTTCTCTTTACGATAACATTCTAGGCATAAATATCGCGTTCCTTGTTCCTGTTTGTTTGACAAAGTCGCACCGTTCTTGTCTTATCTCTGGTCTGATCCTGCTTCGCAATCTGTTCATCGGAATCCATATGATGGGTTTTTTTATGTGGCTATTATCACCCAAATATTACGGCTTACGGCTTGAATACACCGGTTCTCGCTTGATCTCCGAAGTAAAGCAACGTTGAGCCTGGTCAGTACTTAGATGGGTGACCGCTTGGAAATACCAGGTGTGCTGTAAGCGTATAGTGACGGATGTGCGTTGTGGTGCAGTGGATATCGGCTCGGAAAGAGAAATCGGTGAGCCGAGTTCGAATTCCAGTTGAATACCCTGCATTCACTAAAGCACTGATACCCTTGGGAAATGTATTAATCCGTCACTTCCCTCCAGTTAGGACTTGGAGACCCTGCCTCTGCCCCTGCCCCTGCCCCTGCCCCTGCTCCTGCCCCTGTCCTTAAAAAAAATAAAGCCCAGTGAATCTTGATACTCCAAAAAGAAAAATGTATTACTAGACACAAAGCTTATATAAAAACAACAATGCATTGTTGAAAGAAAAAAGGTATTACCAGCAATAAATAAAGTTTAGTTGGCAATAAATGACCCGTCGAGGTTGATTTGCCATAAAAACAAAACAACCAACCAAATATTACAGATTGATCTATCATTGCTATGGAGTACAGCTATTGGCTGAGTGTTTCTCGATTTTTATGTGATTTTTTCTTTTTATAACATAATACGCTAAACTGTCTTCCCCTTATGCATTTGTTTAGTTAAAATATATTTTCTACATGTGTTGTTAAATGGTTTTTGGAGCCTTTGATATTTTGATTTCATTTTTTTACGCCTTGTCTATTTAGAATAAAGAGGATCATAACTCTCTCAAATATCTTTTTTAATTTTCAGTATATTGTTACGCATTCCTGGTTGTCTTATCCCCACTTTACAATTTACAATTGTTACGCATTCCTGGGAAAGATAGTTTAATATTTTCTCGTTGCCTGATCCCACTTTACAATTTAGAGTTTTCCTTTTCATAACCTGATTATTGTCTAAGACTAGAGAGCCCAGCCTACACTGATATTAAATCCATATGTTGAGAGAAGAGACAAACCTATGCTTTTCCCAGGGGCACTTGTGCGAAAGTGAACGAAACGGACTTGGCTGTAATTTGAACTCGCCGATTTAACTTTTCATGCCGATGCACTACCAAGACATACTTGTTAAGTTTTAACTGACTTCAAAAAATGTTTCGCATTCTATTTTGACAGCCGTCAAATTTGCATCTATTTATTTTAAAGTTTGTCAGAATTTGATTATTTTTCTTTGTTTTGACACAAAGAACAGGAAAATAAACAACGTTTTCGGCATGTAAGCCATTTTTTAAAAAAATATCTTAACAAAGCTAAATAGGAGGTCCAGTTTGAAAGAAATATGTTTACTGTTTATAGATAATTACTCTGAATGATTGATCTTATCGAAAATATGTGTCTATATTTCTTAACTGAGATAGTATTTACACTATTTACACTATTTACATTATTCGGATGTGCGGATGTAGTGCAGTGTATATGGGCTTGAAACCGAGAAATCGAGGAGCCGAGTTCGAATTCCGGTTGAATTCCTTGTATTCACTTACGCTCAAATACCCTTGGGAAAGCTATTAATTCGTCTCTACCCTACAGTTATAGGTTAAATAACAGGACAGATTAGGTTTTATAGCCTTGGTCGGCAACCAGTATACCGCAGAAAGTAATGGCAACCTACTGCGGGATAATCTTCTGCCCTGTCATTCATATCTCTTTCGAGACATGATCGCCCAAGCGTGTATCACGTACCGCACTTAACTGACTGACTGACATTGTTCAGGCTATTTTCCTTATCTTTATTATCATAGTTACGACAGTGATCATAATAAAGAGTTAGGTTCAAAATTCCTAACACCTGAAGAAGGCCGAGGCGTACAAGGGCTGAAATGTTGTAAACATGGCAATAAAGATGACGCTTATTCTTTACGGGGAATTTTTGGTTAAGGGCAGGCGCTTTAAAATCCCACGTTAAAAACTGACCTTGTGTCGAATTCTGCCTTAGAGCGGGTGGACTTAGGTAAATATCCAGACATCAAGCAGACTTTCTATCTTTGGGCAGAGTGGAACACAGATGAGGCTATACCGAAGGGCAGAGACACGTCTGGGGAAAAGGCAGACAAGATCCCGACACCGTATATGCGGTGTCTATGGGGAATTTTTGCCCGAGAGTACGAACTAAGAATGCATCACGTAAAAATCGACTTTGCGCCCCATCCCCGCCTTTGTTGGAGGTCTCGAGTAAATACCTAGACAGCTTCATCTACAGAACTATCTAAACTTATTTATAAATGGAACTTTGTGTGTGTGTCCGTTACCTATAGACTCTGAAAAAAAAGAAACGATTTTCTTGAAAATTTACACAGTTGTACTATAAGCGTCTGCGAGTGTTCTTAGCTAGGTTTTGTGTCGAGGTACTCCCGATAAATATCGAAAATCGATAATCGATAATCGAAAAAAATCAGCTTATAGAAGGAGTGGTCTGATTTTAATCAAATTTGATGCACTCATAGACAAAGACATAGGAAACTATATTCAGAACTTTCAAGGTTGCAGTTCTTACAATAGTGCAGAAAATCGAATATATATATATATATATATATATATATATATTAAAGGCAAGATGTTTGTTTGTGTGTGTGTGTGTGTGTGTGTGTGTGTGTGTGCCTGTTTATCTGCCTGTATGTCTGTATTTTTTTCAGCCCCTTTATTTTAGTTTTTGCTTTGGGTTTGGCTCTAAGTAGGTATAATTGTAGTTCTTAGTCTCAGCCATGATACCATTTACTCAGAGGACTTATTTACCCTTCAAAATTCAGTTTACGATGAAAAAAACTTATTTGATATCGATACCAGGAAATAAAAATTTGACTTACTTCTATTCATTTTTTTTCAGTCTACGGTTTCGCTTTAACTGGAAACAACTATTGCTTTTTAGTCTTACGTGCCAACGTCCAAAGAATCCGGGCTCCAGGACCATGGATTAGTTTTAAAGCTTTCATTACACCCGAGCAACACCGTGTTATTCTGTTAGTGGCTTTATAGAATGGATTTACCCTCTTCAAGGTTCAACAGCTATCGTTCCTGCATATCCTCATATCCGTATATATTCCTTCTCTTCTCACACCTAACCTCATTTAATAACTCTCTATATTTAGTGAAAATTAGTAAAAAGTAATGCAATTTAAAAATATCTTAATACTTATTCTGCATAGTCATAGAATGCATTGTAAAGTTTGAACTCACCTCACCTCCTTCTCTCTCTTTCTCACTCTCTCTCTCTCTGTCTAAAACAAACTCACACACATACACGAAGTGCGAGTCAGTAAAGCATAAGAGCTTTTATTATTACTCAGGTACGTCGATCCAGGAAACCTAAGGGGAATTTTGAACAGAACCCTTTATTTAATCTACAAGGATAGATAGTTCTTGTTACACTGCATATACCTAGGTATATCTTGTCTAGTTCTTATATACAACTGTTCATTTATTGGTCAACACACATTAGTCGAGTTAATTATAAAAGCCCCGAACTTTAATGACAGATAATTCCGAAGGAGTGTAAGAATTACAAAAGACGTCTTCTAGAAATTTATGTAAGTTGTAAAAGAAGGGAAAATTTGGGCACCTTGACGTAGTTTAATGGATAGAAAGCTTGTCTCACTAGAACCTATTACAACTGAGTAGTGAGTTCGATCCTCACTGAACACCCCATACTTTCGGCTTTGTGCCACATTTAAGTGGGGCTCAGAAAATTGATTAAGAAAAAGGAAAATATAAGTAAATAAGAGACTGTCGAGCAGCTATGTAATATCTGATCACCTATATGAAACGGATTGTTGGATAACTTCCTAAGAAATTAAGAAGAGACTTGTGGCGACATAGCTACCATAAGCAGAATATTAGGTAAACAGAGAAGACTTATGGAAAATAGAAACGACGTAGAAACTTAAGGAAAGAAAGTTTAGAAAATTTAACCCTCTGAGGGTATACGGAAGTCCAGAGAAGTAAACGCGAGTAATCTATTTCTCGAATTTGAGGGAACAAATGGCAGGATAGAAATAAAAAAAAATAGGAAATATTCAAAAGTTGTTTGCAGCAAAACAGAAAAGAGTGGAGAACCCTGGTTTTTCATGCCCTGAAATGGCCAGGTCCATAAAAGAAATTCCAATACTCTTATATGAATCACAATCGTCCTATCTCCTATTTTCACTAAATATCATCCTGCGCCGTCTGAAGCTAAACTTTGCAAGTCTCTGCATGAAGGTCGGGAAATAACTCACTCAATCAACTTAAGTATTGCACTCGTAGAATTATAGATAATCGATAAAAAGTCAGTATAAAGGAGATATTTTCACAAAATAATCAATAATGCAAGTAAAACAATAAAATATCTTTGGAGAAAGGTAACGTTATATATATGTTCTTAAATGAAAAAGTGAATTATTTAAAATTCAATTTAAGATATATCCTTCAGAAATATCGTAGTGTGACCGTCTGTGTTCGGAAAACATTGCGGTATAAATTATCTGTATATATACACATTAATTTTATCGCTGCGTCAGGTCACACAACGAGACATTCTATTGAGTATTAGATGTCCTACCAGGATTTATTGTGGGTATTTTTAAAACATGCGAAGATGACACTGTATTGATAACAGACAGCTCTGAGAGCTCTAGAAGTCCTGTCTGGATTCGTAAATGGCGGCCACAGTCTGAACAATATAAAATATGCAGATAATATAGTGTTGATAGCAGACATGGAAAAGAAAACTACAAAACCTCCTACAGAAAATAGTTAAAAAAAGCAAAAAAAAACCCCCAAAAAACTGCATAAAGCTACAAGAAAACTGAATGAATGGTTATCAGTAAAATGAGAAGCCTAAAATGCCAACTACAGGCAGAGAATACTAAAATCAAGCAGGTAAAGAAATTTAAATACCTGGGAAGTATTCTAACGGAGGATGGAAAGTAAGGCACTGAGATCCGAAGGCATATTGGCATGCCCAATGATGCAATCCAGAAGCTGTGTAGGATATTGAGAGACAGGAAAATTTCGCAGAAAACAAAGAAGAGAGTACTGAATCTTTATGTGATGTCTGTCTTCAATATGGCAGCAAATGTGGAGCAATCTCATCTGAGGGAAAGACTGGAAGAAACTGAAATGTGGTTCTACAGAAGGATGCTGAGGATACCCTGGACCGAACATGTGAGCAACGACGAGGTTTTGGAGAGGATGGAAACGAAAAGAAAACTGGTACTTAACATCAGGAAGTGACAGCTGAAGTTTCTGGGACATTTAATGAAGAAAGGGGGCTTAGAGGATCTGATAACCACAAGACTGGTAGAGAGAAGGAAAGACAAGGGAAATCAATGAGTGACATACTTGATAAACTTGAGAAGATGAATGGGAGAGGATGGTTTAGGATGAGTAATATAAGAAAGGGTATTAAGAGCTACAAGGGATAGGGAGATGTGGAAGGACATGATGGCATACGTCCTGAAAGGACACGGTACATAGAAGAAGAAAGAAAGAAAGAAAGAAAGAAAGAAAACGACAGCAATTTAATGAAAGAAGGCAAGAATAATGTTTAAACAAATAAATTGTAAGAAATCAAAATGTATGTTCGTTAGCTAAAGGAACAGTACAAGATTTGGAAATGTTAAATTAAAGCAACTTCAGGCATTGATGTGCGTTATGGGGCAATGAATATCAGCATGGAATTAAAATCGGAGAGTCGAGTTCGAATTCCAGTAGAATTCATTACATTCACTTACGCGCGAATACCCTTGGAAAAGGTATTAATCAGTCATTTCACCCTATAGCTATGGGTTAAATAGCAGGACAGATTGTGTTCTATAGAATTTTAGAATATTGGCAACCAGTCCTCCCAGTCAGTCATGATCGCCTAAGAGAGTCTAAATTATAGTATTTAACTGAGTGATATAATCCATTTATTCTCTCTCCACCTATAGGTTGAATATCCTTGCTTGGCAACCAATCTACTGCAGAATGTAGTTGCAATCTAATGCGAGACATGATCACCCAAGCGCGTATCACGTATGGCACTTGACTGACTGACATTTTGCTGCCTTAGAGGTGTCAGTTACGAGGGTGAAGATGCTTTGCAAAAACTAAACATAAAACAGGAAAATTTGGTTGGAAACAAAAATGTGAGAGCTTAAATATTATGTATTGTAATATCTATGACAGTGAATGCTGGAAAAATTCTTAAGAGATGAAGAAGAGACCAGGCAATAGAATACTATGCATAGAAAATGCCACTGGGAAGTTTTAAGAAAAGAGGGAGCGAAAAGAAAGGACACCTTTGCTTAAGATCAGCAAAAAAAAAAAAATTGTAAGTTTTCTGATAACATAAAGAAAGAGAACTTGGAGAATTTGAAACTCACAGGGCATGGTAATGATAAGAGAGACATAGAGAAACAGAAATTACCCTACCTAACGCGCTTATGTAAACGGATAACAGAATTGTGAGGGATAATAAAAGAGAAAAAAAAACATTGAATAGAACTACAAAAAAGAAGTTGTGAAGAGCCTTGTCCGTTCACGACACATAAGTTTGATTTTAATTATTAATCTAATGATTACTTCTATGGAATCCAGGACTATAATTTGCCCTTTCTTAAAGGAGCACATTCATCAACTTCCGGCTTTGGTATTTTAAAATCGTTTCTGGTGTCTTCTAGAGGATAATTTAATTTTCAATTTTACAGCCTCTTTCCTACAGAAGCAAACATTACAAGCGCATCGCTACCCTGTAGCTATTTCCATGGAAAATGTTCAGATATGAACTACTTTTCAATTCCACCAGTTCAGCCCTCTGTATAGGAATGGACTCTTCCCCCGTCAATAAGTAATAACCTGCTTAACTTCCGGGGACGCAGCTGCAAGGCAGTCGTATGACAGTCGAAACGCAGTGTACTATACCGTTCGGACTTACACTTCTGTTTGCTGATTACTAACACTTATTATTGTATATAATGTTCTGTTATTCTAAATCACTGTTTGAACCTACCTTCTTGTTTTCTGTATATTTATTTCTTTCCTAATCAGGCAACAACAACTTGGCGACGAAAACTTTGCCACAACAGGCGAACTGTCTGATCCGTCTAATATCCGGCTTATTAGCCTTCTACCTCTTTTTGGTAAAGTACTAGAGTATCTAATCAACTCAGAATTGGTTAATCATCCCTCTCCGCCCGCAAGGTCTTCTTTCAGATAAGCAATACAGCTTTCGCTGATGCATTAACGATTATTGCTGATGAGATCTCTCGTGATTTATAGAAAAATAAAAAAGCTCAGGTTGTTGCTTTGTATATCTAGCAGGCATTCGACTAGGTTTCGTATACATGTCTTTTTTACAAGTTAAAAGATTTTGATATTTCTGGAAGAAATGAGCTTAAGTCACTGATGCCTCCTCAACAGGTGTTTACCCGTGCAACCAGACTGGCAACTGGGTCCCACCCATTCACAGTCAGGTTAGCCAAATGCAGACGACAATTCTACTCCTGCAGCTTCCTCTCTCGCACTTCCCGCCTGTGGAACTCACTCCCGTATTCTTGCTTTCCTGACGGCTACGACCTCCAGAAATTTAAAAGCAAAGTTAATACTCACCTACTAACCACTGGACTCTAGCTCTCTCCCCTCCCCTGTATAATCTTCACGTTCTCTCCGCCCATGTATCTGTCATTGCACCTGCTTTCTCAGCTTTCTATTGTTCCTTTCTAACTAGCTTGTACTCCTCACTCTTTTCTAATTAATCCTTCTACATTTATGTAACCCCCTGCACATCAGTGGCGTTTCTGCCTTGCTCGGGGTGAAATGATTAAAAAAAAAAAAAAAATTTAGTTTTTCTTATCAAATCGCGAAAGTGAAGTTATCTTAAACGCCCACTCTTCTTGATCTTTTTGCAATAATTCAGGTGTTCCACAGGGATCTATCCTTAGATCTACGTTGTTACTAACTTTCGACACTATGACACAACTATTTACTATCTTAATAGTAAGTACGATTGGTCCACTAAGGTGAGAATGGTAGATGGTCTAAAAAGTGTCCTAAAATCTGTTGTTAATTGAAGCAAAGAATGGTTTGCTAATTTTAAAGTCTCCGAAACTACTCTCTTTTATAATCTGAGAGAACCTTTTGAGACTTAACCATAACTAATTCTAAACCCCAGGAAAGTGATTCTTTGTGATTTTTTGTCTAACATTTTCTGCTGACATGAATTGGAAAGTTTATATTCAATCAATTGTTAGGTATGCTGTTAAGAAAGTTGATTCACTGTGTCGTGATATACTGTTTATCACGTCAGAATCTAGACTACATATTTATACGTCTACTATTCGATCATGCTTAGAGTATTGCATCCACAAATGCATGCCATGTATTTAGAGATCCTTGATAAAATCCAAAGATCTGGAATAGTATTTGTCCCGAGTTGGAATTTCAGCTTCATGCACTCCTACAACATAGTTTCACTGTGTCTCTTCTATAAATACTTTCATGGTAATTGTTCTTTTGAACTTTGCTCTCTCTTAATTTATGCATTTAAGTGCAGCAATTGATTGGCGGTAAGGTTCCCTCATTTTACAGTTGAACATATTAGATAGAAGCGTAAGTTAACCGTTCTTTTTCTTGCACCATCGTCCGTGTCCTCTTGCTTTCCAGTCAAATGCAATCTTTTGAAATTTAAATGCAATATATATATCGTCTTTTGTATTCTTAATTTCTTCTTTTATTCTTCTTGCTCCTTAATAATGTTTTCTCCTCATAATTTTTCAAACTCAGTAAATCCATGCTTTTGTTATTTTGCTTTGGGGTGAAATAAACTGAAAAAAAGGACTCAACATGTTACATTCACGGTGTCGAATCACTCATGTTTCCTCCGTATCCTAGTCGCAAGAATGAAGTTTTATGATCACCTATCCCCCCCCCCCCCACAAAAAAAACAACTGTTTCTTGGAATACACTCCCGTGTGGATGTTTCAATATAATCACTTCAATTTCAGAGTCAAGTTCTATCTATCCTCCTAGTTTACAATTCCTTTTAAACACCTTTAAACTTCATATCACACACCTCATGAAATAACACTCTACTCTGAGCGGCTCTTCAGTCTAGAATTGGTTAACCTTTAGTGGAAAACGATCATTTCTCTTGGCGTTATTTTGGCTTTTAATTTTTTCAGTTTTCCCCCCGTTTTTCCTAAAAGTCAGTTCAAATATTTACACTCAGTCAGTCAAGTGCCATACGTGATACATGCTTGAGCGATCATGTCTCAAACTAAACATGATTGACTGGGCAGAAAATTATCCCGCAGTAAGTTGCCATTACTTTCTGTGGTAGACTGGTTGCCAACCAAGGCTATAGAACCTAATCTGACCGGTTATTTAACCCATTACTGGAGGGATTAATACTTTTCCCAAGGGTATCTGCGCTTATGTGAATGCAAGTAATTCAACTGGAATTCGAACTCGGCTTCCCGATTTCTCGTTTCGAGCCGATATCATCTGCACCACAACGCAGATAAAATTCTAATGCAGCTACTTATAATTTCAGAAGGATTTCTCTTTACAAAATTGACCTACGTTAACAAAAAATTAAAAAGATAATCTTCGCTTATCGGTTAATTTTGGAGGATTTTCTCATCGGAAAAGTTATGACTTTCCCTCTTTTTATCTTTAATTACTATTGATTTGTTTTATTTTTCTTCATTAGGTACCCACCTCTTCTTCCTTCTTTCACTTTCATTTTGTCAATTTTTCTTTGTTTCATTTTTATATATTTTCATGCGTTTATTGAAACGTCTGTTGGGTACCTCGGCGTGGTCTAATGGTTAGCAAGCTTGTCTCGCTAGGACCAGTTACAACTGAGTAGTGAGTTCGATTCCCACTGGGTGTCCTATACTTTCGATCTTGTGCCAAATCTAAGCGGCGCTTAGAAAATCACCTATTGAATGGTTGCAAAGTCACTGAGATTGTCTTCTTTACTAGTTGTCGACAGACGGTAATATCAACGGCATTAAACAACGTCGAGCATGGTTAACACCTACTTGGGGATATCAGGTGATGTAAACTTGGATTTGTGGGTGAAGTAATGGTTAATTGAAAATAGAAGTGCTGAGTTTTAATTCCAGTCACGTTCGTTATTCTCAAATACCCTTGGGGAAGTTATGAATTTACTTTTTCTCTGCTCACCATACGTCAATTAGTATGGCATGTATCAATAAATAATTATCATCTGCAAAAACTTCTTATAATTTAAAAATATTTTTCTGTCTTTAAATAAGCTGTTTAAGGCTGAAAAAAAAAAGTCGTAAAAAAAAAATAAATTAGTTAATAAAAAAATATCATTTTCAGTATTTGGTGATTTTTGTAACTGATTCGAATGTAGCCTAATATAAAAATGTCATAAAAAATAATCAAATACATTTTTTCAAATTTATTCATATTTTAAAATCTCTAGAGCTTGTCGAGAATCACAACTAGAACTGGAGAACATTGTGGGGTCGTTAAAGACACTAAAACATGGGATACTATATTTATGCTCAGAATGGTCTAAAAATAGCAATACAAGTTCAGAAGAATGTATGCCTAAGTTTTACAGATTATACAAAGGTGTTTGTTATCAAACAAGAAGATATAACACAATGATAACATTTATTAATCGCTACTAAAATCAAGCAGGTACTAAAATTTAAACACCTGGGAAGTGTTCTAACAGAAGACGGAAAGAGCGACACAGAGATCCGAAAGTGAATCGGTATGGCAAAGGACGCGTTCCAGAAGCTGAGTAAAGTATTAAGAGACAGGAAAACTTTGCTGGAAACAAAGAAAAGAGTACTGAATTGCTATGTGATATCAGATTTTCAGTATGACATTGAATGGTGGACAATATCATCAAAGATGAAGGCAAAACTTGAAGCAACTGAAATGTGGTTCTACAGAAGGATGCTACGGATATCATGGATCGAGCACGTGAGCAATGCTGAGGTTTTAGAAAGGATAGAAAGGAAAAAGAAATTAACATTGAGCATCAGAAAAAGACAGCTAAAGTTTCTGGGACATGTAATGAGGAAAGAGAGCTTGGAGAACCTGATACTAACAGGCCAGATAGAGGGAAAAGAGCAGTAAATAACATATATGAAGGGCATGAGCAGGTGGATGACAGAACGGGGCTTGCATGTTGTAACAGGAGAAAGCGTGCTAAGAGCCACCAGGGATTATGGAAAGCCATGATCGTCTACGTCCTAAAAGGACAAGGCACATAGAAGAAGAAGAAGAAAAAATTAAATAACCAGTTTCGTTCAGTTCAGTTCGAAATACCCTCAAGTATACTCCGATTAATAATTTTTTTAAAAATCATATCACCCCAAGCAAGCCGGTAACGCAACTGATGCGCAGGGGGCTACGTAAGAGTAAGATTGGAAAAGAGAAAACCGGAAACCACATCCTAAACAGGGAACAAGGGATGAGCCTCTACACCTGTTCAATAGACGTGGGTGGAGTGTGGGCAGGGCGATAGTTTGGTCTATCTACTCCAATAATAATTCCGGCACAACAAAAATAAGTTTGTTATTGTAAGAAAAATCAGCAATATTTCAGGGGGCTACGTAAGGGTAAAAAGAATGGAAAAGAGAAAACCGGAAACCACACCCTAAACAGGGAACAAGGGATGAGCCTCTACACCTGTTCAATAGACGTGGGTGGAGTGTCGACAGGGCGATAGTTTAGTCTATCTACTCCAATAATAATTCCAGCACAACAAAAATAAGTTTGTTATTGTAAAAAAAATCAGCAATATTTTTAGTCCTGATCCGGCTGTTCGGTTTTAGTCACTTATCCTCCGTTGTAAAGTTGCCTCTCTCTGGCTTGTTTATGAATAATTTTATGATAATTGTTTTTCTCTTTGGTACCTAGACTTAGGATATGCGTTGTGGTACAGTGGATATCGGTTCGGAACGAGAAACCGGGGAGCCGAGTTTGAATTCCAGTTGTAATCCATTGTATTCACTTACGCGCAAATACCCTTGGGAAAGTTATTAATCCATCTCTTCCTTCCAGTTATGGGTTAAATAACAGGACAGATTGGGTTCTATAACCTTGGTCGGCAACCAGTCTACCGCAGAAAGCAATGGCAAACTACTGTGGGATAATTTTCTGCCCAGTCAGTGATGTCTCTTTCGAGACATGATCGCCCAAGCGTGTATCACGTATGGCACTTAACTGACTGACCTAGACTTTATGGATTTAAGCGCAGTAGAGATCTCATCAATTTACAGTTGAGCTAGTTAGATGTAGCCGTAAATTCTATATGAACAGTTTCTCACACTTCTCGCCTGTTGTACTCTCCTCCGGCTTCATGGGTTCTAACCAACTTTAATCTGCAAACATTTAAATGCAATGTCAATCACTATCTACTGTACCCTGAATTACTTTCTGTTCACTATTTATGTCTCTTTTAATAATTATTCCACACCCTGTAATCTGTGTTTCAGAAGCTTTACTGCCTTGCATAGGGTGTTACCAATAAAACAAAAAAAAATCAAACAAAAAAAAAAAAGATCACTAGTTCTACCCATGATAATATATTAATTAGTCAGTAAGTTAATTGCCATACATGATACACGTTTGGCTGATCATCTGGCGAAAAGACATGACTGACTAGGCAGATTTCCCGAAGTACACTACCGGCCATAATTATTAGGCCGCCCCAGTTTTTTTTTTTAAGAAATGACGTATCTCATACAATTTTTAGCAGATAATTCTAAATGAAAATAAAATGGTTCTTTTGTTATTATTACCTTACAAAATTTTACAAGGCAGAGAAGCAAAGATGAACTCGTCCGAATCACCCTAAATTTTCCTCATTCTTTCATTGAAACTGCAGTATAGGCATTTTTCTAAATTCATTTGATGCACATGCTATTGTGCAGTATTAACAAACTAACCATTCTATTTTCATTTACAATTATTCACTTGGCAATAAATACTAAAAAATAGTGTGAAATACATCATCATTTTAAACACTGGAGTTGCCTAATAATTATGGATGGTAGTATAGCTTACCATTACTTTTTGCGGTAGACTGTTTGCATGGTTATATAACTCAATCTATCCTGCTATTCAACCCATCAGTCAGTCAGTTAAGTGCCATACGTGATACACGTGTAGGAGATCATGTCTCAAAAGAGACATGATTCTCTGGGAAGAAAATTATTCCGCAGTAGGTTGCTATTACTTTCTGCGGTAGACTTGATGCCAGCCAACGCTATAGAACCCAATCTGTTCAATCCATAACTGGAGGAAAGAAACGGATTAATACCTTTCTCAAGGGTATTTGCGCGTAAGTGATGCACGGAATTCGACTGGAATTCGAACTCGGTTCCCCGCTTTCTCGTTCCAAGCCGATATCCATTGCACCACAACGCACAGAGAAAAAGAAAAGTATTAATACCTTTCACAAAGGCATTTCTGCATAAGTGAAAAAAATGAATTGGATTGGAATTCGAACTCGGCTCTTGGATTTGTCATTCCGAGCCGATATCCATAATATACCTCCGACAAATCATACCAAAGTTGATGTCACGTAGTTAAATCTGCTGTGTATTTTATAAATCCATTTAAAAATTAGAATTGTGAATGCTTATTTTGTCTTCTTGGAAAAGTCTTGGAAAACTGCTGTCACGAATTATTTTTTGTCCTTTAGGCCTTGTATTGGTTTGGAAAGAAAGTCCTGTCATATTTGAACAAAGGTAAAGAAAGAAATGCTTCTTTGATTGTAATTGATTTATATGATATAATTTCACATCAGCAATATGACAATACAACTGGGAAGCTAGGTGCTGCAAGCAGTGAAAGAGAATAAGGTTTAAGTGAAAAAAAGCGATGAGAAAAGACAGTAAAATAAAAGGTTTCATGAATAAAAAAGATGGCGATTGACGTTACATTTAAATTATTGGGGATTGTAGGTGGCTATGAAGCAAGAAGCCAGAAGAGAGTTCCACAGGTGGGAAGTGGGAAAGAAATCTAAACTTATTTATAAATGGAACTTTGTGTGTCTGTGTGTGTGTCCGTTACCTATAGACACCGAAACGGCTCAACCGATTTTCTTGAAAATTGGCACAGTTGTACTATAAGCGTCTGTGAGTGTTCTTAGCTGGGTTTTGTGTCGAGGTACACCCGATAAATATCGAAAATCGATAATCGAAAAAATCGGGTTATAGAAGGAGTGATCCGATTTTAATCAAATTTGATACACTCATAGACAAAGACATAAGAGACGATATTCAGAAGGTTCAAGGTTGCAGTTCTTACAATAGTGCAGAAAATCAATAATATATATATATAAAAGGCAAGAGTTTTGTGTGTGTGTCTGTTTATCTGTCTGTATGTCCTTTATACAAATCCACAATTTTAATCCGATTCTCACCAAACTTCAAAATTTGACTTACATCTATTCATTTTTCTTTCAGTCTACGGTTTCGCTTTAACTGGAAACAACTATTGCTTTTTAGTCTTTCGTGCCAACGTCCAAATAGTCTGAGTTCCAGGACCATGGATTAGTTTTAAAGCTTTCATTACACCCGAGCAACGCCGGGTTATACTGCTAGTATTAGAATAAAAGCATATATCTAAGTAGTTTAACAATAAAACTATGAGAACTAGTTCCCAAACTAGTAGCAGGCTTACATTAATGCATTTGATGCATCAAATAGTAAAGCTAATCAGAACACCTGTCATGAAAGTATTTGTAGAAAAGACAGAGGGAAGCCACATCATGTCTTTAAGAAAGTGACTGAAGATGAGATGCCATGTCAGACTCAATAAGATTACATACCCTTTTTGGTCAAGAATCTCGAGGTATATAGTAGGCGTACCAGACCAGATACGACGTCAGTATTTAATGCACAGACGAATAGAAGATTTATAAATATGAAGGAGAAAAATTATCTGATATGACTCAGTGTTATGTCGCCAAGTATAAATGAATAACTCAACAACAGAATCAGAATATAAGTTGTATTCCGCGGAAAGACGGTTAGTATGTACAGAAGTGATTAGTAATATTTACAATAGAAAGATACAAGAGCCCAATCCGTCGTAAGACGTGTGTATACGTGTTTACTTACGGTACGCCACCGGAAGTGTGACTAACTCTTTACTGACTCGCACTGACTCTTCAGTAACTCATTAGAGACTCTCACATGACTCACTACTACTGTATTTACTGTATTTACTAGCCTTCCCACGCAAAGCCGGATGTGACACATGGTCATTTTATAGTGGGTATTCCCGGCCATATAGCCGGGCCAAAAAATATCTGTCTATTTTTCCCCAGTCGTGCCTTTACCCTTCGGCGGAACCACGACTGGGTTATTGCTCTCTGCTCGGAAGCAGAGAGCGCCCTCTACGCGAAGGCAGAGAGCTGACAGTGTCGTAGAGTCGTCAGTTTAGTGACTCTCGACGACTGTATTTACTAGCCTTCCCACGTAGGCTGGATGTGACACATGGTCATTTTATAGTGGGAAATCCCGGCCATATAGCCGGGCCAAAAAATATCTGTCTATTTTTGCCCAGTCGTGGTTCTACCCATCGGCGGAACTACGACTGGGTTATTGCTCTCTGCTCGGAAGCAGAGAGCGCCCTCTACGCGAAGGCAGAGGGCTGACAGTGTCGTAGAGTCGTCAGTTTAGTGACTCTCGACGACTGTATTTACTAGCCTTCCCACGTAGGCTGGATGTGACACATGGTCATTTTATAGTGGGTATTCCCGGCCATATAGCCGGGCCAAAAAATATCTGTCTATTTTTGCCCAGTCGTGGTTCTACCCATCGGCGGAACCACGACTGGGTTATTGCTCTCTGCTCGGAAGCAGAGAGCGCCCTCTACGCGAAGGCAGAGAGCTGGCAGTGTCGTAGAGTCGTCAGTTTAGTGACTCTCGACGACTGTATTTACTAGCCTTCCCACGTAGGCTGGATGTGACACATGGTCATTTTATAGTGGGTATTCCCGGCCATATAGCCGGGCCAAAAAATATCTGTCTATTTTTGCCCAGTCGTGGTTCTACCCATCGGCGGAACTACGACTGGGTTATTGCTCTCTGCTCGGAAGCAGAGAGCGCCCTCTACGCGAAGGCAGAGAGCTGGCAGTGTCGTAGAGTCGTCAGTCTAGTGACTCTACGACTCCCTTGTAGAGAATCCACCATTGCTATATATAGCAATGGGAACAGTCCATTTGTAGTCAAATAGGAGCGGCGCCCTAACACTCAGTGAACCGACTTTCTTAGCTACAGATTCAATATAATCTTTCCACTTCTTGAAAGTGAAAAAGGTGGGCTCAGGACTATTTTAGAGTTTAACATCAATTTTGTTGATTGGAGATAGAAAAGGTAATTTGTGGTGGTTAAATTGAACCGGTTTTGTTTTGATGTCGTTAAAGTTTAAAAGACAATTAACCACTGATGTGAGATCTTTTTCGGGATCAGTTGCTAGTTTCAATTTGCCGGTTCTGTAGAAAATGCTACTTACTTGGTGTCAGCAGCATTAATACTTATTTGGGAACTCATGAAATCAGGGAAATCAGAAGCAACGTAGGTCCAAGGATAGAGCCCAAGTAGATTAATATGAAATAATCTGGAAGCGTGTCCATTTAACACAACTTCATTACACGATTTGTTAAGAAGAAAGAGATTAAATGAAATATTTATTCAGAGTCACTGTAACTCTTGAGCTTGCACAGAAAGCCAGCATGCCAAACCCTGTCCAACGTTTTTGGGATATCTAGAGCTACAGTCAGAGCTTTGCCTTTCTCATCAAAGCTTTATAGTCAACTTCAGTAATAGCTATTAACTTATTGGAGTTAAATCAGAAGAAACAGAAGCCATAATGTGTATCCGAAAGGAAGCCGTGTGAAGCAAGATGTTTAATAAAATCTGTGTTTAGTATTTTACCAGAAAGAGGTAAGAGGTTAATAGGGCGATAATATGAGGGATCAGAAGGTTTCACATAGTTTAAAAAGGCAGGAACTACAGAGAAAGACTTCGAAAACCTCAAAAGCAAGAAGTAGCGAGGCATTTATTGTAATGGTTGTAGAGAAAAGGAGCCAGTTCAAAAACATATGGTTTTAGGACAATTGCAACTTTTGGGGATTTAGTCTAGAAATACTAACAGAAACCATGAACTCAGTTATGTGTATATCACTCAGTAGTAATGCTGTACTAGGTAGAAATCAAGAGATATTGCAGATGAGCCAAGAGAAGAATTAGAAGAGAATTTATTGTGAGCAAAGCACTCTGCTTTATCTGCAGTAGATGAACAACTTCAGTTTGATTGATGAATAAGGATTTTTTGTTGTTCAGTACAATTTACAAAGCTGCTAGTAATCTCTAGAACAATACCGATAAGGAGCTACATGGTGTCCAGTTCTAGCAGCGAAAACAGACTTTTCCTCTTTGAGGACACGTTAACACTCATTGAGAGTGGTTATAAAAAAGCATCTGTTATAACCGAATCTGTTGCACTGGCACAACCGGACGAACTGTATCTCATGGGCTATAGAAGCTGAGTAGGCAAGAGAGAACTAATGAGAAGAATGCAGTTTCACTTGTTACTTTCGTACTGGAACAAAAACTTCGATGTTGTCTCTCACTCGGGAAGAGACCTCATTGGCACATTACTCAATTGGATCAAGTCTTTTCAATGGGTATCGCGATCACAAAGATGTTTTGTTGATGTTTTGTTAATAGAGGGTTTTTTTTCGATTAAACCATCATGGGCAACTTGACGATACTATTTCTTTGAATTAACGGTTTTGTTTTCTGTTGAGTATTTTTGGTAGGGATGTGCGTTGTGGTGCAGTGGATTTCGATTCGGAACGACAAATTGGGGAACCGAGTTCGAATTCCAGTTGAATGCTTTGCATTCACGTACGCCAAATGCCCTTGGGAAAGGCATTAACCCGTCGTTTGCCTCCAGTTATATGTAAAATAACATGATTGGATTATATAGCCTTGGTCGGAGACCAGTCTACCGCAGAAAGTAATAGCAACCTACTGCCAACTCTAAGTCATATCTCGAAAGAGACATGATTGCC
This sequence comes from Ascarosepion bandense, assembly GCA_037127315.1. Classification (NCBI taxonomy): domain Eukaryota; kingdom Metazoa; phylum Mollusca; class Cephalopoda; order Sepiida; family Sepiidae; genus Ascarosepion; species Ascarosepion bandense. Next base: position 6,403,248 of record JBBBDQ010000592.1, on the reverse strand, counting down.
CAAAGCGTGAATCACGTATAGCACTTAACTGACTGACTGATTTTTTGATAGACAAAACATTTCAAAACATAAAACAAAGAGCAGATTTTTTTATGCTTTTTTTTCGCGTTCCCTTTTTTTAGTGGTTGCCAATATTCCAGTTTTTGTTAGATGTGAATAAAATGACCCACTTCTATCCACAATTTCGTTCAGAATACTCAACAACTTATTAAAGAAAAAAAAGTTAAACATATTTTGTCGGTTCTTTATAATAAGAGATATCTAACTGTGTATCTATGTATCTACCCCCTCTCTCTCTCTCTCGCTCTCTCTCTCTATATATATATATACATATATATATATATATATATATGCGTGTGTGTGTGTATGTGTTTGTATTTTTCAAATATGCTTCTTTAGTAACGTCATTCAATATATTGATTGTTTAATTACTTAGTTTTTGGTCATAATAAAATTAGACCAGTACACATTTGCATTAAAAAGTGTTCAATACAATTATATTGTAGAACCTTTAATATTTTTCATTTCTAAACGAGTTATTACGCGACCTAGGTTTCTACCATGAGTGGTGTCTTCAGGCGATTTTCAATAACTTATTAAAAAGATACACATGGTAGAAATCTAGATCACGTAATAACTCATTTACACATTAAATATATATATATAAGACACGGAGGATTAATTGTCGTCTAAATTACGCAGAAATTAAAAGAACACTGACATCTAATTTTAACAGATATATTTACACAAATTACACATACTGAAATATTAAAGAATAAATATATTCAATAAATCGGCGTTGGCTTTAAATTCTGGCTTCCAGACAACTCCGGAATCTCCTTCAACTCTTCTCGACGGGAAATCGGCTGTGGATAGTCCAAACGAGTCAAGTGTTGTGTTGGAAGAGAATTGGCGGGCAAAGCATTCAACCTAGTCTGCTGTAGATTCAACTGCACTCCATCCATAATAATCGAAAGTGTTGCAGTCTGAGGAGTTAGGTAGCCAGATAGAAAGGTTGATATGGGCGGGGAAATTGTCTAATAGCCATGAGCGACTTTTCCTGCTTGTGTGGCAAGGTTTAAAGTCCTGTTGCCAGACATAGGTTTCTCCAACATTCACTCTCTTGACCCAGGTTAGCATTATCTTCTCAAAGTACTAGTTGTATACCTGCGTATTGATTCTGAGGCCCTTACCAACAACTTCCTGAGTTCTTTTTATTAGAACGATCAGGATGATTTTCTTTTTCGAACTACGGTTCATTTGTAATCACCATTAGACTCATTTAACTCTTTTCGAATCGCCCACTATGTACTCAGATTGACATACAAACACTCTGAGAATTTTGTATTGGAGTTTGCGGCGGGGATGGCAGGCGGTACAGCATGCCGTTTCTAAATTCATGGGGTAAGGAATTGCGTCAAGGTATGCTTTTCATCATAGACTGTGCCTATCTGACACTACTATACGATGCGCAGAAAAAAAAAAAAATGAAAAAAAGACAAAAAATGCGCATGCGCAAAACTAAAACCAACGCGCATGCGCAAAACTAAAAATATAAAATACTGACAATTTATCCATCGCACCCGATATATGTGTGTGTGTGTGTGTGTGTGTGTGTGTGTGTGTGTGTGTGTGTGTGTGTGTGTGTGTAAACAAATCACTACATATGTTGTACTTTGCTATGTAAACAACTGTCAACGATCATGAATCATAGAGATCGCAGACGACTTTGCAGGCTGAACAAGAATTACTTATTGATTTTCTTATTGTCAGCTGCATGTTTTTTTTGGTCATGAATTATCGTTGCCGACTCTAAATCTCTTCCCATCATGCCATCTTCCCCACCTTTCTTTTACTCACTTCTTCACGTAATATTTCGGTTTCAGCAATTTCATCACTTTCAATTACTTTCTCCTTTTCGCCAAATAAATCTTTTTCTCTCCTCATCTCCTTCACTCACTAGTCTTTCCTTTTTTTTTTGTTACAACCTCGATTTTGTGCTTCACTTCCTCATCTCCAAACTTTCTTGATTCTTTCTAACGCTTACCTTCAGTTTCTCTATCAGTTTATCCTTTTTTTTATTTTTATTTTGCGTCTTTCTCCTTTGTTACTCGCAGGTTTTTTTTTTATTTTCTCCCCCTCCTCATAATAAAGAAACTGAAGAAGATCCCTTGGCTTCATGCCAACTCATCAATTTTGTGTCAGCATTTCCGACCTTTTTTCTCCTTTATCCATCATTGATAAAAAAAAAATATCAAGAAAGTTATTGATTTAAACCACAATATAAATTCATATCGATTGGCTCATATTTTTGCACACAGATCTACAGCAGGAGCACGGTTACATCCGCCCCCCCCCCCACACACACATATGTACGCACACACACGAACAGAGAGAGACACACACATGCACAAAACACACACAGACACACACACACATACACACGCACAGAAACATATGCACGCACACACACGAACAGAGAGAGAAAGAAAGAGCCACGCACACGAACGCACACACAAACACACACACAGACACACAAGCACACACACAAGCACACAAGCACACACACAAGCACACACAGAGAAGCATAGACACTTATATACACACAGACACGCACATACAAGAAAATACAAGAACGCACACAGACATACACAAGTAACCACACACAAACACACTAAGAAGAAGAAGAACAGCAATAACACACACAACCACACACACCATACGCATAAACACCAGCACATACACACACCCTACTCACATTCACGCGTATATATTTTATATTATTTTTTATCGAACTTTAGCAGAGGTACCAGTATCGAATATACATTTTCTTCAAAATTTCGTTGCTTGAGTTTAGATAAAGTCCAAATGTTAGCATATGTTGCAACCATGTCTTCAGAATAACCACAAATTATGTGATTCTCTTGATTACACGACCAGTTTTTGACTGAAAGAAAGAAAGAAATAATGAATGTCCTTTACAAATATACTTTTATTTTAAAATGGGTAGATTTCTTATTAAAAGTGCTAGATTGACCGGAAAGCGGTTCGCTTCCACGAGCTATTAAAATTACGAAAAACTATTATAAAAAAAGAAGGTTGTTGATTGTTTTGCTTTATGGCATATCAATATCGGCGGGTCATTTATTGCCAACTAAATTTTATTTATTTATTGCTGGTAATACCTTTTTGCTTTTAACAATTTATTTTTGTTTTTATATAAGTTTTGTGTCTAGTAATACAGGTTTGTGAACGGGGATCGAAACCATGTATGCTGTATTTACAATCTAATGACTGTCGCCTAGACCTCTCGGCCAAGCTGATCACCAAGCTGATCGAAACGAGAAACCGGGGAGCCGCGTTCGAATTCCAGTTGAATCCATTGTCTTCACTTACGCGCAAATACCCTTGGGAAAGGTATTAATCCGTCTCTTCCTTCCAGTTATGGGTTAAATAGCAGGACAGATTGGGTTCTATAGCCTTGGTCGGCAACCAATCTACCGCAGAAAGCAATGGCAACCTACTGCGGGATAATCTTCTGCCCAGTCAGTCATGTCTCTTTCGAGACATGATCGCCCAAGCGTGTATCACGTATGGCACTTAACTGACTGACTAGTAATACTTTTTGCTTTTTCGAGTATCAAGATTCATTGGGATATTTTTTTAAAGGACAGGGTCCCCAAGTCCTACCTTGTTATTTAACCCATAACTGGAGGGAAGGGACGGATTAATACCTTTCCCAAGGGTACCAGTTCTTTAGTGAATGCAGGGTATTCAACTGGAATTCGAACTCACCGATTTCTCTTTCCGAGGCGATATCTACTGCACAACAACGCACATCCGTCACTAAACGCTTACAGCACCTGGTATTCCCAAGCGTCACCCATCTAAGTACTGAGCAGGCTCAACGTTGCTTAACTTCGGTGATCGAGCGAGAACCGGTGTATTCAACGTGATATGGCCGTAAGCCCTATAAAAAAAGGAACTTGAAAACTCCGACATACAGAAATGTATATTTGATTATTTAATTTAATTGATGGTAAAATGTATTCACTTCCTCTAACAAAATTTGAATATTTAATGTGTGTAGAAATAAAATAACTGATTTTATTTTACATTTCAAGCCTAGGGAATTGTCTAGGAACTCCACGTTTTCGTAAGTGTGGCACATTTCTCACGCAGTAGAATCAGTCTGAAAATAGGACAAGAACAATGCTGTCAAAGACACTGGAACAAGCAATGTTATATTTACACCCATTTACAACCACAAGAATGTGGTTTCCGGTTTTCTCTTTTCCAGTCTTTTCACTTTCTTTTTTGCTTATTTTTTTTTCAATTTTTTCAATTGGAGTAGATAGACTGAACTATCGCCTGGTTCACACTCCACCCAGGTCTATTGAACAGGTGTAGAGGCTCATCCCTTGTTCCCTGTTTAAGACATGGTTTCCGGCTTTCTCTTTTCCAATCTATTCACTCTTACGTAGCCCCCTGCACACCAGTGACCTTACCACTTTGCCCGGGGTGATATGATTAAAAAAAATATTAGAAAGGGCAATGCAAATGCACAAGGTGGTGTAGCTGTGATTTATAAATTGCGCAAAGGCGTTCGCCACAAAGATCGGTTGTAACCGCTCAGCAACCTGGACATATTTTGAAAGAATATCAGAATAATGAAGAATCTATGCTGGTGGCAGATTGTCTGCATACGGATAGTAAATGATTTCTATAGATACGCAAATAAAAAGGGGTCTGAAAGATGTGACTTCTCAAAGCACTTATGCATTCTTTACAGAGGTTTTTTTTTTTTCGTAAATTTTAGATAGATATTCTGTTTTATTTAATTAACAACACGGTTTAATACGATAGCAAGAAACGTTAAAAGTACTATTTGAAATAGGTATGCAAGAAGTCCTAGCAGGATTCACTATTAGCGGTCATAATATTAAAAACGTATTATATGCAGACAGCTAATGTGGAAAGAAAGCTGCAAAAATTCCTTTAAAATATAATGAAGGAAAGTGTGAAGAAAGGATTAACTGTAAGAAGACACAGTTGTTAGAAAACAGATGAACCCCAAATAAAAATTGCAAATCGGAGATACCAAAATAAAACAAGTAAAAAAGACAGAGGATTGAAAGTCAGATAAGTGCCATACGTGAAACACGCTTTCGAGACATGACTGACTGAGCAGAATATTATCCCGCAGTAGGTTACCATTGATTTCTGCAGTAGACTGGTTGCCAGCCAAGACTATAGAACCCAATCTGTCCTGTTATTTAACCCATAACTGGACAGAATGGACGGATTAATACCTTTCCCAAGGGGATTTGTGCGTAAGTGAATGCAATGAATTCAACTGGAAGTCGAACTCGTCTCCCCGATTTCTCGTTCCGAGGTGATATCCACTGCACCACAACGCACATCCGCTTGAAAGTATGGACTGAATTGGATTGAAAGTATGACACTTAAATCTTAAGGTGTACTGGAATAGCCAAAGTTATATTCCACAATCTTAGCAGCGGACTAAGAAACAGACTAACTTTGCTAGAAACAAAGAAAAGAGTACTGAACGATACTATATGATATTTATCCTTCCGTTACTGAAGTGTAAACTGGTCAATCTCTTCAAAGATGAAGAACAAATTTGAGGCAACAGAAAGATGGTTCTACAGAAGGATGCTGAGTTTATCATAGACCGAATATGTGAGAAACGACAAAGTTTTAGAGAAGATTAGGACAAAGAAAAAACTTGTAGTTAAGACAGTCGAAATTTCTGGGATGCATAATGAGGAAAGACGGTTTGGAAAAACTGATACAGAACAGATTAAAGGCGAGAAAGGTAGAGGAAATAAGCGCATATACGTAGTGAGCTTAAGTAAATGGATGGCGAACAGGGCTTAAAAGAGACAGTGGGAAGACAAAATTTGTTAGGAGCTACCAGTACAGAAAACTGTGGAGAGCTATGATCGCTTACGTCCTGAGGGGTAACGAAATATAAAGAAGAATAACAATAAGCTTCTTAAAATATTTGTAAGGAAAAGTTTTAATTTAATCGCTCATCGTTATCAGACTTTTTGCCATTTAGGCCAGCGTGCTTGTTATTCGCAGAAAATTTTGGTCGTAGCTCTCTGGTATTCTTTAGGTTTCGGATTTATTCACTAATCTTCATGTAAACTTATACTTGATCCACATTGGTACATTTTTAGATTTAGGCGTTAATTCTTATCCGTTAATTGTTACCAGTTCTTATTTGAGCTTGTTTCGTTTCTTCCAATGAACTAGAGTATGTGATTTTTCATTTGACCCAGTGATTGAACTTAAAACTGCCATTGAACTCATTAAGTTTTAACCAATTCACACAAGCCAAGAAATAAATGCAAGTTTTTCTTTTCTCTTTTTTTTGTGCCCAATTGGAGTAGATAGACTTAACTATCGCCCGGTTCACATCCCACCCACGTCTTTTGAACAGGTGAAGAGGCTCATCCCTTGTTTCCTGTTTAGGATGTGGTTCCCGGCTTTCTTTCTTTTTTTTTTCCCTAATCTTTCACTTTTTTCTTTTCTCTTTTTTTTTGTTCTCAATTGGAGTAGATAGACTTAACTATCGCCCGGTTCACACTTCACCCACGTCTTTTGAACAGGTGAAGAGGCTCATCACTTGTTTCCTGTTTAGGATGTGGTTTCCGGCTTTCTTTCTTTTTTTTCCCTAATCTTTCACTTTTTTCTTTTCTCTTTTTTTTTTTGTTCTCAATTGGAGTAGATAGACTTAACTATCGCCCGGTTCACACTCCACCCAAATCTTTTGAACAGGAGAAGAGGCTCATAACTTGTTTCCTGTTTAGGATGTGGTTCCCGGCTTTCTTTCTTTTTTTTCCCCCTAATCTTTCACTTTTTCTTTTCTCTTTTTTTTTGTTCTCAATTGGAGTAGATAGACTTAACTATCGCCCGGTTCACACTCCACCCACGTCTTTTGAACAGGTGAAGAGGCTCATCCCTTGTTTCCTGTTTAGGATGTGGTTCCCGGCTTTCTTTTTTTTTTCCCTAATCTTCTTTCACGTTTTTCTTTTCTCTTTTTTTTTGTTCTCAATTGGAGTAGATAGACTTAATTATCGCCCGGTTCACACTCCACCCACGTCTTTTGAACAGGTGAAGAGGCTCATCCCTTGTTTCCTGTTTAGGATGTGGTTCCCGGCTTTCTTTCTTTTTTTTCCTCTAATCTTTCACTTTTTTCTTTTCTCTTTTTTTTTGTTCTCAATTGGAGTAGATAGACTTAACTATCGCCCGGTTCACACTCCACCCACGTCTTTTGAACAGGTGAAGAGGCTCATCCCTTGTTTCCTATTTAGAATGTGGTTCCCGGCTTTCTTTCTTTATTTTTTCCTAATCTTTCACTTTTTTCTTTTCTCTTTTTTTTTGTTCTCAATTGGAGTAGATAGACGTAACTATCGCCCGGTTCACACTCCACCCACGTCTTTTGAACAGGTGAAGAGGTTCATCACTTGTTTCCTGTTTAGGATGTGGTTCCCGGCTTTCTTTTTTTTTTTCCCTAATCTTCTTTCACGTTTTTCTTTTCTCTTTTTTTTTTGTTCTCAATTGGAGTAGATAGACGTAACTATCGCCCGGTTAACACTCCACCCACGTCTTTTGAACAGGTGAAGAGGCTCATCCCTTGTTTTCTGTTTAGGATGTGGTTCCCGGCTTTCTTTCTTTTTTTTTCCCTAATCTTTCACTTTTTACTTTTCTCTTTTTTTTTTGTTCTCAATTGGAGTAGATAGACTTAACTATCGCCCGGTTCACACTCCACCCACGTCTTTTGAACAGGTGAAGAGGCTCATCCCTTGTTTCCTGTTTAGAATGTGGTTCCCGGCTTTCTCTTTTCCAATAATTTTACTCTTAATTAGCCCCATGCGCATCAGTGGCGTCACCGCCTTGCTTGGGGTGTTATGATTAAAAAAAAAAGTAAAATTATTGCGCTCTTTATACTTTATAGTGGTAATGGAAAAGCGTTTCCTTATCTGGAAACATTGGTTATTCATTGACGGAGTAGTCAGTACTACTGTCGGTTGAAATTCATAAAATCTTTCTCCTTTAAATAATTTGTACGATTTGAATGCGAGCAAATGGAGATTGTAGGTCTTAACGGAGACCATCCTTCTTCGAAACTCATGATCAGGGGCCATAGAATCTCAAACAAAGCACTGTATCAGATAGCAATAAAAACAAAACATCTGATTACTACCAACAACAGCAACAACTAAAATGAACAACACATGTAACTCGAAGCGAAAATAATCCATATAAATAAAAATGTACTTGCTTGTCCGCTAATCTAAAAAATGGCTGCACCAATTGTTTTGAAATTTTACTATAGTATTTTAACTGAATACGAGCGTGTTTTTATATACCTAACTAGCAGTATAGCCCAGCGCTGCTCGGATGTAATGAAAGCTTTAAGACTAATCCATGGTCCTGGAGCTCAGACTCTTTGGACGTTGGCACGCAAGACTAAAAAGCAATAGTTGTTTCAAGTTGAAGCAAAACCGTAGACTGAAAGAAAAATGAATGGATGTAAGTTAAATTTTGATTTCCTGGTATCGATACCAAATAAGTTTTTTTCGTCTTAAACTGAATTCTAATGGCTAAATAAGTCATCTGAGTAAATGGTATCATGGCTGAGACTAAGAACTACAATTATAATTACTTAGAACCAAACCCGAAGCAAAAACTAAAATAAAATGGCTGAAAAAAATACAGATACAGGCAGATAAACAAACACACACACAAACATCTTGCCTTTTATATATATATATATATATATATATATATATATATATATATATATATATATATAATCGATTTTCTGCACTATTGCAAGAACTGGAACCTTGAAACTGCTGAATATCGTTTCTTATGTCTTTGTCTATGAGTGTATCAAATTTGATTAAAATCGGACCACTCCTTCTATAACCCGATATTTTCGATTATCCATTTTCGATATTTATCGGGGGTACACAAAACCTAAGAACACTCGCAGATGCTTATCGTATAACTGTGTAAATTTTCAAGAAAATCGTTTCAGCCGTTTAGGAGTCTATATGTAACGGACACACACACACAGATACACACACAGACAAAGTTCCATTTATAAATATGTTTACAAAAAAAATTACAATATTAAAAAATCTATATTTTGGAAACTCGATTAGAGCCGATGAGGGCCGATGAGAGCCGGAGCAAAACTTTCATTTTCAGTATAGACGCCTTTACAGACAACTTTGTTATTTCATAGAAAACACATAAAAACTTCACATTTAAGATAAACAATTATATATTCTAGAATTTCTGTGAGCAAATACGAAACTTATACACACACGATCTATACAAGTAATTATACACGATTCTCAAATTTTGTGCACAATTCCCATTTCGTTGTTTTAGTAAATAAATTTCTTGTCTTACTTTTTTGAAACCTAAGCCCTTTTTTATTTTTATTTCTATTTTGGCGGGCGTAAACAACATAACAGGAGATGGAAAGTGCGACACGGAGATCCGAAGGCGAATCGGCATGGCAAAGGACGCGTTCCAGAAGATGAGCAAAATACTAACACACAGGAAGATCTCAATAGAAACGAAGAAAAGAGTGCTAGACTGCTACGTGATGTCAGTTCTTCAATACGGCTGTGAATGCTGGACAATATCATCGAAAATGAGGACAAAACTGGAAGCGGCCGAAATGTGGTTCTACAGAAGGATGCTACGGATATCGTGGACTGAGCATGCAAGCAACGATGAGGTGTTGGAAAGAATGGCAACAAAAAGGAAATTGATGCTGAGCATCAGGAAGAGACAACTGAAGTTCCTGGGACATGCAATGAAGAAGGAGAGCCTGGAGAACCTGATACTGACTGGACAGATAGAAGGAAGGAGAGATAGAGGAAGGCAGCGGATAACATATTTGCAGGGCCTGATCAGGTGGATGACGGAACGGGGGTTGCCAGGAACAACAGGAGCAAACATACTAAGAGCCACAAGGGATAGGGAGACGTGGAGATCCATGATCGCCTACGTCCTGAAGGGACACGGCACATAGAAGAAGAAGAAGAAGAAGAAGAAGAAACAACATAAACTCCTTCCCTTTTTAAAATTTTTCGTTAGTAATAAAAGAAAAATGATGAATTTTTAGCTAGTAATAAAAGAAAAATGATGAATTTTTAGCTAGTAATAAAAGAAAAATGATGAATTTTTAGCTAGTAATAAAAGAAAAATGATGAATTTTTAGCTAGTAATAAAAGAAAAATGATGAATTTTTAGCTAGTAATAAAAGAAAAATGATGAATTTTTAGCTAGTAATAAAAGAAAAAATGATGAATATTTAGCTAGTAATAAAAGAAAAATGATGAATTTTTAGCTAGTAATAAAAGAAAAATGATGAATTTTTAGCTAGTAATAAAAGAAAAATGATGAATTTTTATCTGACTTCGAAAAAAGAGTAAGATAAATGGTAATGGTGACATTAGCCATTTTCTTATAAAAAAAATTCGGCAGTCATTAAAATTTATAAAATCTTTCTCTTCAAACAATTTTTCAGAAAATAGGATTCTCAAGATCAGTAGTTGTTTTCGCTTATTTTTAATACTGATGGGAGTTTCATTCCTAAACTTTGCTTTGAATGGCATTTCATTCCTAAACTTTGCTTTGTATGGAATTTAAAAATATTGAGTAGGTCATTTTTTTTCTTCGAGTTCATGTGATATCCATCCTCGCTGTTGCTGCTACTGGAAATCTTCAAGTGATGTTGTCATGTGATTTGGTACATATTTTGTTCGTGATTCTGTAGCGTAGTTCACAAAGTTCGAATAATTGTGACCTTAGTCAAGACAGGTAAGTTTTATTCAATAGTAATTTTTGGTAGTTTTTAGTTTTGTTCTGAGAAAGTGGTTGTATACAGCTTACAATTTAGATGTTTCTGAATGAGTGTGGTGCCATATGAAAGTTTCGATCTGAAGAGGATATTTAAGAATATGACTTGAGTTTTCATCTTAAAGTTTTGGTTTTGTAGCAACTTGCCGTATTGGGTGAAACTACCTCTAGAGTAGCTTAATATGCATTCTACCTCATTTATCTTTTATAGTATGTTTGTGTTTAAAGTTTTTAGATTTTGAAAAGACTACTTTATTTAAAGAATATAATCACAACTCACAAAAGTTTGTGATTTCTACGAATATATTTATTGATTTAATTGGATGTATTAAGGAAATAGACACTGGGATGAAACTGCAGGAAGTCTGACAGAAGGCAGTAAGAGAAAGTGAGAAGAAAGGACGAAACACTAATATAACAGAATGTATGGCTGTCAGCAAAACGAACAACCCAAGTTGAGAAATACAAATTAGAGGCGTCAGACTTAAGATAATTTAATTATCTAGGTAGCTTTTTAATAAAAGGCAGAATATGTGACTCCGAAATCTGAAGGTGAATTAGAACAGCGAAAGATGCCTTTTAAATGCTGATCAAAATATTAAAATACGAGAAATAGAAATGTGATTCTACAGAAGGATTCTGAGAATACCATAGAATAAACATGTGAGCGATGACAAACTTTTTAAGAAAAATGGAAAGAAAACTCCATTTACACTTAGAATTAGAAAGGGACGCTTGAAATTTAATGATGATAGACAGTTTGGAGAATCTGACACTCACAGAACGTATTGAAAGTAAGAAGGTCAGGGGAAAACCGTTAATAACTAACTTAAGGTGCCTGTGCAAATTTTTGACAGAACAGAGACTAATTGGGGCTGCTGAAAGGCAAACCTTGCTGAGAGCTACAAATGATAGGAAGTTGTCATGTACCATACAAGTCTTCCTTACAATTGATGTTTAACTCTTTTAGTAGCTTTTTTTTCTTTTTTCTTTTCACCTGCATAGATAACTTGCTTTTATTCACAATTAAAATCAGATGCTCTGGAACTGTTGACTGTCAGAAGAAGAACATAACAAACATATACTTGCATGTTCATAAATACACATATAGACATGCACACATATGCTCAGAGGTATATATATATATATATATATATATAAGTTGTAAGTTTAAAAATGTATTTTTTTGACAGTATTTATTTATTTCTATTATTATATTTGATATTACAGATCCTCCTCGGCCTTTCATCAGAAACAAATGATTTTAAAATTTAAATTAGAAACGTTTTCACGATGAGCGTTCGCCCGAGAGATTGTTTACATCACGTGACGCAGAAAGCGACAGATTTTTAAAATATTTGCAAACGTAAACCTATCTTCAATAATACTCATAAATGTTGTTTTAAAGAAAACAATTTCTGATGAAAGGCCGAGGACGGTCTGAAATATCAAATATAATAATACAAATAAATAAATACCGTCAAAAATAACTTACAACTTTTTAGTAGTTTTCCTATACATATTAAGACAGTATACGTGGATCATCACTATGTTATATATATATATATATATATATATATATATACAAAGTTAGAATAATTGTGACCTTAGTCAAGACAGGTAATAATTGTGACCTTAGTCAAGACAGGTAATAATTGTGACCTTAGTCAAGACAGGCAAGATATATATATATATATATATATATATATATATATATATATATACTACCGGCTAAATTATGAGGCCACCTCAGTTTAATTTAGCTGTCAATAATGTCAGAATCACATTAGAACTTCTAATTCTCTCAGAATCGCTTCACAGTAAACGTGGAATAGTTCTTGTGAGAAAACCCATCTTTGTCTTACGCCTCTTTTTATTTTGTGTATTTACTGTTTTTATTTGCTAATTCGGATGTAGTGGTCAGCTTCCAGTATGATTTTTGAATGATTCAAATTATTTCTGGATTTTTCATCTTTATGTATCGGATCGTTTCAGAACGTAGGCTGTCATAAACGTCCACTTTTCCTTATCCATTGCCGCTGTAATCTCTTCCAAACACCGCTTCGCCATCCACTTGCTCAAGCCCATCAGGCATATCTCGCGCTATTTTTCCTTGTTTTTCTTTCTCTCTATTCGTTCTGTGAGTATTAGATTCCCTAAGCCCCCTTTTCTAATTAAGTGACCCAGAAATCTCAGCTGTCTCTTCCTGATGTTAAGTATAAGTTTCCTTTTCGATTGCATCCTCTCCAAAACCTCATCGTTGTTAATGTTTGGTATCCTCAGCATCCTTCTGTAGAACTACATATAGTGTGTTTTATTGCAACTAACATTTAGTAAATATTTATTTTACTCAATCTATTTATTGTGTAGCTTTACTTTACTCCTCACACAGTAAAACGAACCGGCGTATAAATTCCTTCAATTGAAAAACTTTTCGAATTCCAGTTGAATCCATTGCATTCACTTACGCGCAAATACCCTTGGGAAAGGTATTAATCTGTCTCTTCCTTCCAGTTATGGGTTAAATAGCAGGACAGATTGGGTTCTATAGCCTTGGTCGGCAACCAGTCTACCGCAGAAAGCAATGGTAACCCACTGCTGGATAATATTCTGCTCAGTCAGTCATGTCTCTTTCGAGACATGATCGCCCAAGCGTGTATCACGTATGGCACTTAACTGACTGAATATCACTTCTATTGACGTGTCAATTCAAACTACTCGCCACAATATAAATATTTTTCTAACTAATTTCTCTGGAGAAATATTGTTGTAGAGGAATATCCTGGTCCTACCCCGCAATGGGTATGGCCCGGGTCATGAAAGACCGCGATGGGAATCAAACTGTCGTAGAGTGTTAGAAGAGGAAAGCGAGCGAGCGAGCGACTGACGATACTAGACTCTACGTCATTACATGGTAGTGACGGAAGCTTTCTTCTCACGACGGACGCATACGTCCTATACAAAGACAGTGCCTTCTTAAGTGTTATTCGTGTTCATGTATCTGGTTTATTGTACTAACATATAATACATCTAATAAATCTCTATTTATATATACTCAGTGTCAAGAGTATTTCTTACACTATTCTTTTCTCTGTTTATCCGCCCCCCTCCGGGATACAACTGTAATGTTTGTCCATTTGATATATCTCCTTAATTCTCGTTTCAGAACTGTCAATATGTGATCTCGCATTATCGTGTCAGAGCAAAAGACTTTTGCAAATAACCAATCATTTGCATTTTTCTCCAAATTGCGATGAAATGCTTCCATTTTTATTGAATTATCCGTTTTGATTTAGTTTACTATACCTTGATAGACAAAAGTCTTCATATCTCTCAAAAAACAGAGAATAGTTTTTTCGATTGCATTATAGCTATAGGGAGATGGTTAAGGTATTTTGAATCGGCCTCGTGTCATACATAACCGAATTCCCTTCATCTTACAGATTATTCGTTATCATCAGAAGGTTGTAAATTGGAATGTGTGGAAGAATAAGACTATACCTTTTGCACGTTTGAATAGAAATATATTTATTGAAAAGAATGACAGGAATTGGTAGAAGATTAACGTTCCAAAAGGAATAAGTAATGAGTTAAGGGTATCAAGAGTTCGTAGTAAGAACTTGTTGGAAAGAGTTTATGTGTACGTAGGCAGGAATGCATGTGTGTATGTATAAGCGTTTATTGGGTAGGAGTGTCTTTTAAGTATTTGCTCAATCTTAAAGGATTCCGAGCGGTTATCAAGTAGACGGATGAACGATGAAGTGGAAGGAGGTGAGAAGTGAGAGATGAGAGGTGAAACGTGAGAGAGAAAAATAAAGACAATAATAAATAACGATCGCTTGACGTTTCTCAAGGGTACGTGTTAATTGCTTATAATCTTAACTCTCTGACAACGGTCAAGCTTGCTCGTCTTTTATTTAGTTTGAGAATTCACTCCCGGGTGTGATTATGGATTTTCGATGGACGACAAACATTTTGCATCTAGGTGTGAAATTTCGCGAGTTATGTGTGTTAAGCAAAGTTTGTAAATTCGAGAAAATTCGTTTATTTCCAACAATGAGTCAACATTTAAAATTATCCACTTGGCAATAAATACAAAAAATAGTATGAAATACATAATTTTCTTTATAAAACTGGGTGGCCTAATAATTATGGTCGGTAGTGTATATGCAAACGAACTCTTTCTAAAACTGGAAAAATATAAGAAAAACTGAAATATAGTTTTAGCTTACTTTTTGGAGCCCTCGTATAGCTAAACGAACCGGCGTATAAATCCCTGCTAATAAAACTTAATACCATTTCTTCTGCTGTGTTGCTTCAAGGTGCAAGCGATCACTTTCTCTCCTTCTGTTCTTGGTAATGTTTGCGTCTTTACTATACTTATTTATTCCTTTTCCTTTCTTTTACTATCTACAAAAGCTCGTCTCTTGCCTTCAATATATCACTTGAGTGTCAAATACTCCAAGCTCTCATTATCTGTTCGAGAAATTTCAACTGTTTTTGATGCTAACTAAAATTGTCATTCTTATTTCCATTTTACTAAAAACCATATTAATGTATTTTGCTTACATCATGGTTTTCCCATATTTTAATCCCTAAACTCACATAGCGTTTAAGGAATCTCTAGATGGAATGCAAATTTAGAAATTAAAATAATAAAATATATTTTTGTGATATCTAGCCAAAAAAAAAAACAAAAACAAAAAAAAACAAAACACAAAAACAAACAAACAAAAAACAAAAAATGATCTATCTTATTTTTGTCAATTATGAGTTGCTGGCAATGCTAATAGTGGGTAAAGACGTCTCCATACAGAAAATATCGGGCATTTATTGTCGGCTGAAAATTTTAAGTAGAATAAATTTTCAAGTCCACTAATTGTTATCGATCTTTCTGGTATTGATGGGGGCTTCTTTTCTAAACTTCTATTTAAGTAGGTACCGCCACTCATTTTTGAGAACTGACTTTTAAATTGAATTTTTAAAAATAAAAAAAATTTCTTGAAATCTGTATTTTAGTTTTAATTAAAAGGTAAATGATTAAATTAACCATTTCTAGTAAGCAAAATACTCAGGTGTATTTAAACCAGAAACTGTATTGATAGCAATCTAAAATTTTTTGATTTTTGATTTTTCAAATTTTAGACCATTTTTGACCGATCGACACATTTGTAAACAAAAGTTAATTATTGGTTTTAAAAAACTCATAAAAATAAAATATACATCTGTGACATATTATTTTTAGAAAATGAACAAATTTAATATTCAATTAATCTGATTTACACAAGTATTACTGGTTGATAGCATAAAATTTACAATAAAACTATTTTTTAATCACAATGTTGAACTTTTTTACCTGTCCACCTTATTTAAAATGTGTTGTCAACTCGTCAGATGAGAGATAAGTGTATGGCGATCACAAGTGACATAAATGTACAAATGTTTTTCCGGTAAGGAGAAGAAACCCTGAAACATGACTTTTTAATGTATACATAGAAATTACGGTACAAAAACAAACAAAAACTTCAAATACACACACAAAAATAAAAAAAATTGAAAATTACTTTAAAAATACGATGGCGAGATGATTTGCATTAAACTTTCTAATTCTCAATTAGCAAATATAGTCTTCACTTCATAACCTACCAACTTAACGTCTACAAGTTTTGAACATTTAAAAAAAATTATTGAAACTTTATAAATTAATTTAATTACAAAAACAAAAATGAAAACAACTCTTTTAAAATGTCTGAAATTTATATTATTTATTAAAGTAATTAAAAGCTTCTATAATTAAATAATGTCATAGTTTTATTGCATTATTATTTTACTATTCGGAGAAGATTTTCTATAAAAGGGTCTAAATGGTTTAAAAAATAATACATAATTTGCATTCCTCAATGAGTCCTGCGTTTAACTAGTAAATCGAATTTTACCTACAGAATGTAATTTCTTGAAATTTTATGAATTAACGTGGAGGTGGGTAACAGATCAAGAAAAATATTTTTATCAATATTTTTAAAATAAGGATTTCAAAAATAATTTCATTTATTAGTGAATAAGTCCTGAAAGTTTTATCAAAATCCGACAATTTTCCGATCGATTTTTACAAGAGTTTCTAAATTAATGTGTCACCGGAAAAAAAAGTGAGTTATGTAATGTTACGTTTTCCATTGTTTTGACTCCCGGCCAACGAAAATAAAATCAAGAATTTTATCAAAATTTCGAACGGGTTAGTGTTAGGGCGCCGCTCCTATTTGACTACAAATGGACTGTTCCCATTGCTATATATAGCAATGGTGGATTCTCTACAGGATAGTCGAAGAGAGTCACTAGACTGACGACTCTACGACACTGTCAGCGCTCTGCCTTCGGGTAGAGGGCGCTCTCTGCTTCCGAGCAGAGAGCAATAACCCAGTCGTGGTTCCGCCGAAGAGTAGAACCACGACTGGGCAAAAATAGACAGACATTTTTTGGCCCGGCTATATGGCCGGGAATACCCACTATAAAATGACCATGTGTCACATCCAGCCTTGCGTGGGAAGGCTAGTAAATACAGTCGAAGAGAGTCACTAGACTGACGACTCTACGACACTGTCAGCCCTCTGCCTTCGGTTAGAGGGCGCTCTCTGCTTCCGAGTAGAGAGCAATAACCCAGTCGTGGTTCCGCCGAAGGGTAAAGGCACGACTGGGCAAAAATAGACAGACATTTTTTGGCCGGGCCATATAGCCCGGAAAGCCCAGATATAAACTGACCATGTGTCATATGTTGCTCTTACTGGGAGGGACAGCGAAATAATGAGTCGTAGAGAGTCACAAGCACTTGGCTTTTGCCACTGCTGCTACGACTATGACACTGTCGGCTTTCTGCCTTCGGGTAGAGGGCGCTCTCTGCTTCCGAGCAGAGAGCATTAACCCAGTCGTGGTTCCGCCGAAGGGTAGAGGCACGACTGGGCAAAAATAGACAGACATTTCTTGGCCGGGCCATATAGCCCGGAAATCCCAGATATAAACTGACCATGTGTCATCTGTTGCCCTTACTGGAAGGGACAGCTAAATAATGAGTCGTAGAGAGTCACTAGACTGACGACTCTACGACACTGTCAGCACTCTGCCTTCGGGTAGAGGGCACTCTCTGCTTCCGAGCAGAGAGCATTAACCCAGTCGTGGTTCCGCCGAAGGGTAAAGGCACGACTGGGCAAAAATAGACAGACATTTCTTGGCCGGGCCATATAGCCCGGAAATCCCAGATATAAACTGACCATGTGTCATCTGTTGCCCTTACTGGAAGGGACAGCTAAATAATGAGTCGTAGAGAGTCACTAGACTGACGACTCGACGACACTGTCAGCCCTTTGCCTTCGGGTAGAGGGCGCTCTCTGCTTCCGAGCAGAGAGCAATAACCCAGTCGTGGTTCCGCCGAAGGGTAAAGGCACGACTGGGCAAAAATAGACAGACATTTTTTGGCCGGGCCATATAGCCCGGAAAACCCAGATATAAACTGACCATGTGTCATATGTTGCCCTTACTGGGAGGGACAGCTAAATAATGAGTCGTAGAGAGTCACTTGAGAGTCTCTAATGAGTTACTGAAGAGTCAGTGAAGAGTTAGTCACACTTCCGGTGGCGTACCGGAAGTAATCATGTATACACACGTCTTACAACGGATTGGACTCTTGTATCTTTCTATTGTAAATATTACTAATCACTTCTGTACATACTAACCGTCTCTCCGCGGAATACAACTTATATTCTGATTCTGTTGTTGAGTTATTCATTTATACTTGGCGACATAACAGTTAGAAAGAATATAAAAAAAAATTAAAACATAATTAAGAATACTTTGATCATTTCTCTTAATAATAACATAAACATTTTGATGGAAAAAGTTAGTTTATATGAAGTTTTGGGCTTTTTTATATACTATGCTGTTTTTCAGCTATTTAGTGGAGGTATCTATATTTTGGATAGTTTGGTTAGCAAACATCGTGATAATATAACTTCTAGTTATATATGTTAAACACTTTAGCTGTTGCTGCTGTCAGAAGTGTTCAGGTGATGCGATTTTTATTGCTTGTCAAAGTTCTTTGTGATTCTGATGCACCAGTTCATCAGATATGATGAAGGATTGTGTCCCTTAAAACATACGGGATTTATTCGTTGGAAGCCATTTTTACTCTACGAAAAACGCAAATGATAATTCTTCACTATTTTTGCTTTAATGTCTGATGAAAGCGTTCTTTTTTACATTATTCCAGTGGGTGTATGCATAAATTCCAGATTGACAATCCGTACAATTTCACGCGTATCAGATTAAACTGAAAAGAAAAATGACAAACATCGAACGAATATTAAAAGTATTTCCACGAATACGAAACGAAAAATGAAATTACAAGAAAAGGCAGAGTTTTTTCTCGAATTCATTTTAATGAAGTTCAGATTTATTTCGTACATATTAGCTATGCGCACCTCTTATTTGGTTGCTATGGAAATGTTGACTGTAAGACGAAGAAAAATACAACAGACATACACTGGCATGCTCATAAATACATTTTGACTCGCACACACATGCTCAGATCTACACACACACACACACGCGCATATATATATATATATATATATATATATATATATATATATATATATGCAAACAAATCCACTCTCACTTTAGACGTCGTACCACATTCCAGCCTCAAGTCGTATGTTTTCATTTACTTGTACATTTTACAGAGATATCGCGACGTATATTACAGCTTATCTTTTTTGCTAAGATAACATTGATGTTTATCCAGGAAATTGACTATACATGACTTAGTTTACATAAGAGTATATATATATATATATATATATATATATATATATAATAAATAGCACCTAATGTGCGAGACAAACCAACCAAGGTTTCACCTAAAAGGATCGTCAGAGAAAGCTTTAACTGACGATCCGTTTAGGTGAAACCTAGGTAGATTCGTCTGGCTCATTAGGTTCTATTTATTTAGTTTGCTCTACTTTTGTATTGAGCGCTCTCTGTTAGATGATTACTCGTGTCGGGTTTTTTCTTTGGGCTTCGTCGTGATTTCGGTCCGAACAATTTTGACTGTCTTTCATGCCCTAAGCTCTTTCTTTTTTTTTACGACCATTTTTCCTTCGTTCGATAGTTTTCGAGGAAGGTTTTCGAGACGAGTATACATATAATCTCATTTACATATATATATATACTATAGATTATGACATCTGCTTTAGTTATAACCTGAGCCAAGCAGATTGTCGATTTGTTAATTTGAAAGAACATTTCGTTGAATCGTTTGGACGTGTATCCATAAGAATGTCGCCGAAGATGGCGACATTAGTTGACGAATTTTGAATTTTAAGGAGTTAATTTTAAACAATAAATATTACTCTATATATTTTTTGACTGTAAAAGACTTCCGATTAGTGAAGAATTCTATGTTGCAGATCAAGTTTTAAATTACATTCTTATTCGGATCAATAAATCGGAAGATTTTATTTCCATAGTCTAAGTCTCGAAAATATTTGATAGTAAATATTTGATTGAAAATATTTGATTGATAATAGTAAAATTGTTGAGAATAGCGCTCTTCATTCCGTCCAGCAAAACACGTAGTCGATTTTTTAAAATAATTTATTAATTTTAAATGCTACATATTTGCAGTCAATCTTCACTGATAACATGGTTTATTGACTCATAAAATACTTAAGCTCCTGGATAAAGAGTCGTAGAGAAGTTTATTTTATTGATACAATTAAAGGTATTAAATTTACCAATCCTGATTTACAATCTAGACTTAAAGAACACGATGTAAGTATACTTTTTAGTTTTGTGGTTTTAATATCTTCTTAAATGTAATAATTAACGCATTGTGGTTAACGTGCCATTCCAATATAGACATAATTGAAAACAGAAATGCATGAGAGACAATGGAGCAGATACAAAAAAAAAAAAAAAATGAAAAATCCATATATACAAATATAATATTCATTGATATATGAACAAAACCATTCATTTATAATCCACTAATATAAGTGGGAATAAATCCATGCTCAAATACACATATGCCTTTATATTTGTTTACGTACAAAGAAAGACACAAAGAAATGATAACAATACCATTTTTATACACATCTGGACGAAATATAATTACAGTTCGACTTGAAAGTTTTACATTTTATTTTAATCTTTTAAAACCTTTTTTTTTTCTTCTTGTATTTTTTGTTAGAAGAGTTCTTTTAAACGACTGGCACCCTATTCGGGATCTTTGCAAACAGAACAGCATAACAATCATCAGCAATTAAGATAAAAAAAAACAGCTTTATTTTTCCTCCGGGATAATAATTTAATTTTTATGAAAAAAAAAATGTTTTGCTCTCCTCCTTGTTGAATTGGGCAAAGGGTTGGGTAGAGTATCAGGAGGCTGTCCACGGCCTCATGCCTAACTTACATGTATAGAGATGCTCATGTGCTGTCACACAAAACGTGAACAGTGAGTCAGTGGCGAACATTAGGTCAGTCCATTCGTACGGTGTAGCGTATGAAGAAATTGCCGTGAAAATTGCGGTAAGTCGCTTAGTAACGCGTATTTCTCTCCTTAAGCCACATGAAAATTACTGGAATGGAATCAATGATCACACACATACACACACAAACACACGCACACATATATATATAAATATATACATATATTTATTATAAATTATACTTTTGAACATGTCTAAAATATAATCTACTAAAAAAGTGTACACTTTGTTTCGACAATGAAAGAACAATGTCTCATCAGGTAGTTAGTTTTTGTCCCTGATGAAACATTGTTCTTTCAACGTCGAAACAAAATTATAAACTTCTGTAGTAGATTGTAGTTTAGACATGTCCTAAAGTATAATTTATAATAAATATTAATAGCTCTATTTCTATACTGAGCACTGTTTTAAATTAATGTTTTGAACGTTGTAAATATTTCCTTCGTTCCTTAATCATTTGGATATTATATATATATATATATATATTTACACCATTTACAATGTTCTAATTTTTGTCCTCAAACTTTCTTGTCATATTCACGATGTTTTGGCCGTTGTGTACTCCGATCTTCTTCAGATGACTGAAATTTCGAAACCTTATTTCCTTCACTGGACACATAAACCAATGGATAAAAGCGTTAGTTGGATCTAGTGATTTGGCCGAAAAAGTTGTGAGTTCAATACCTACCCGTCTACAGCAGAGATCAACAAAACGTAAAGTGTAAAGACAGATAGCTGATACTAAGAGAACTGGGAAAGACCTGGATTAAGGGACTAGGACAATCTACTCTGGTTAACGAAATAAAAGGTTCAGTTCGAAATTCCAATCACAAGAAAGGAAGATCTGAGCGTACGACATTCTGAACAAAGTAAATAGTCTCTCTCTCTCTCTATCTATCTATCTATCTATGTGTGTGTGTGTGTGTGTGTGTGTGTGTGTGTGTGTGTGTGTGTGTGTGTGTGTGTGTGTGTGTGTGAATGTATGCGTGTGGGGGTGGATGTGGGTGGGGTGTGATTTCTTCAAAGATTCAAGATTGATACGCGTAAAACCTATTGTAGAAAGTAGATATACATATACTAAGATATGTACAGACATATAGTGAATGTTTATATATTCATGTTTTTATAGACATATATATGTCTATATAAATAAAGCCTAAAATGCATATATATATATATATATATATATGCATACATACATGTATGCATATATGAACACAAGCATATATATATACATATATGTATACATATATATGTACATATATATATCATATATGTGTGGAAATGTATATATCTATGTTTAAAAAGTATTTATATATGTGTGCATACATTCTTATATGTATCTAATGATTCTAAATAATATTTATCCTCCGGCATTCAATTCCGCATATACATATATAATCAATGGTTGATAAAAAATTGTATTTTGATTATTAAGCATCAGAAAACTGATCTTAGAAAGTTGGTTGTATCGTCTATTTTTTACCAAACTCTCGTATATATATATATATATATATATATATATATATAGAGAGAGAGAGAGAGAGAGAGAGAGGGGGGTGTCTATAAAGTCTGTGTGCACTTTAAAAAATTATATCTTTGTTTGTATTATTTGTGATAGAAATAATCTGTAAAAAATGTTGTAAAGTTTAATGTTTCAACAAGATGGAGCTCCTTATCACTTTGCTCTGCGTGTTAGACAGTTTCTAAATCAGAAATTTCCCAACAGATGGATCGGGAGGGGTGGACCATTTTATTGGCCTTGACACTTCTCCAGATTTGTCCCCATTAAATTTTTTTATGGGAACATGTGAAAACAATTTTGTATTCAACCAAACCTAGTTCATTAAAAGATTTGAAAGCTAAAATAACTTATATGATTTCAGGCATTACTGTAAATCAGTTGCCAAATGTTTTTCTTGAACTGCAAAATCGTATTACCCTTTGTATTGCTAATGATGGAGGACAAGTGGAAACTTAAATAAAGTTTCAATAAAACCTTAAAAAATATAGATTTACTTCTTTCTAATTCTTTTCACAAATGATTTCTATTGCAAATACAAACAAAGTAATAAATTTTTAAAGTGCACACGAACTTTATAGACATCCTGTATACGACAAATTGAAAAACTGTTTTATTTACATGATTACTCGTTTCGACATCGTTAGATTCGCTTCCGTATATAAATATTCCGAAATAAATACGTCTCTGTGAGTGGGTGTGTATGAGACAACATTAAATCCTTAATACTTTTTCCACAAAGCTATGTTTCGAGTGAAAGTGCAAAATAATGCGGCTTTTGTATGAGTCTTTTACTTTTAACCCATTCTAAAATAAAACAAAAAGCAAAAAAAAAAGAAAACAAAAATTTTAAATTCAGTGCAGAAAAGCAGGGAGAATATAAAATCAAATTTCTAAAAACTAGAAAGTTGAAAACAAAAGAAAACTATAAATTAAAATAACGGCTTTCACAGAAAATCAAGTAAAATTGTTCTTTTGTCTCGACCGAGGGACGTCAGCGTAGAGTCAATTTCTTTTACTAATTTAATATTGAGGCACACGCACACACAAAGACCCACGCACATATTTCTTTCATTCTGATCTGAAGAAGCCTATCTAAAGAATTCGAAACAAGTAATTAAGTCAATAAAACAGTTTTCTAATTTGGTAAATTTATTTAACTGGATTCTATATCCTTTTTATGAACACACATGCACACACACGTAATTATATATATATATATATATATATATATATATATATATATATATATATATATATAGTTAGATAGGTGTGAATTTGTGACAATGAGTTTCACGCTTTTGCGATCGTCAAACAAAGCAAAAACGTGAAACACAAGGTCACACACTCACACCTATCTAACTAAATATGTTAGTATTATCACTGATATTGAGCGCTTTCAAATAAGTACCGCGTATATATAATATATTAGTGCTATAATATATATAACAAATTGCACGCATATATATATAAATAAATAAATATATATATATATTCATACACACACACACACACACACACACACACATATATATATATATATATTTACAGTACTGTTCAAACATTATTAGGACAAGAATTATTTTATCTTTTATGAGACAACAAAATAAAGTTTAAAATCATCTCTATCCTCACACTTTTGCACGCTACCGGTAGTGTGCAAAACTCTTAGGACAGAGGTGATCTTCCTAAAAACCTCACTGAAATTCAAATACAGGGTGAAAATCCAAGTACATTGCTAATAAATATTGATTATTTAAAACTAGGTGTAAAAGAAATGTATTAAAAAGAAGTTATATTTAATTTTTTCCTATTTTCTAATGAACAAGTTATTTTGAAACTACTCATTATTCTATTATTCTTGGATATGACTGACTTTTTTCTTATTTGGGAACAAATAAAAGCTGCTTGGCAGGACATACCATTAGATACATTGAAGAAGCTTGTGATGTCAATGCCTGACAGAATGAAGGCTGTGATGAAAGCAAAAGGCTATTATACTAAATATTAAATTTATTTTGTAACAAGTATTTTTTCTTGTTAAAGCATTTATTGAGTAAATCAAATAAAATTACTTCAATTAAATTGTTTATTTTCTGTCAATATGCCTCATAACAGATAAATTAGTTCTTATCCTAATACTTTTGCACAGTACTATATATATATATATATATATATATATTAAATTAAAATTTTTCAAAGATGTTGAATGCACATTTCAACATCTTCGGGGATTTCATGTCGAAATGTGCATTCAACATCTTTGAAAAAATTTAATTTAATTTATATTTGCTCTGTAATTTTTATTACATGGAGCTCTCCTCCTGTATCATTTTTTAATATTAAAATTTAATATTTTATATTAATTAGGATTGGGTTTTGGAATTTACCTTCCTGCTTTTTCCGCTTGGATTAAAGTATTTAAATAATATATATATATATATATATATATATATATATATATATATATATATATATATATAGAGATCTTTTCTTAGCCGAGGCGCTTTTTTCTTCTCAGTTTTTTTTTTTAATTATCTCACATTATCTCCTCCACATGTTTTGATTGACCTTTGAACCACTTGATTAATATTCTTGAACGTTCTCAAATTTAAAAGCCTTGGCATACGAGTGACATCCTTGCTCTTGTATATAAAGACTCACAACAAAATAAATCATACATTTGCCTGGATAAATTTCCTCAGAGGACAAAACGCTTCGGCTAAGAAGAGCTTTATACCCCTTGTACTTTTAACCATTTTGTTCCTTCACAGATAGACGCTGAAAATAATTTATAAATATATATATACAAACACACACACACACGCACATATACATATATATATAACCTTTCTTTTGCGTACACGTAAAAATGCTTAAAACTATGAACACTGTCGCCAAAATTCTGTAGAATTTTCTCTTTTGGCTATTACACTTGTCTGTGGGCATAAAAATTTTGCGAAACTATTTTTTGTTTTTTCGTCTTTAGACTTGCCATCTTAAAATTTCGTCTTCTTCATGATAACAACTTTTCGCGGTTATTTATAAAAAACATGACTTCGCACGTAAATCTCGATACGGCCGTAGACCACACGTTTATTTTGTATCTCCTAATCTTTGCACGCTTGCATTAACACACCTTTTACTGCCTTCTTATCAACATTATATGAACACACACACACACACACACACACACACACACACACACACATATATATATATATTTCACAATTATATATTTCACAATTATATATATATATATTTGACAGTTATATATATATATATATATATATATATATTTCACGATTGTATATATATATATATATATATATATATATATTCATCATAACAAGTCAGACAATGTATTTCGTTTATGTCTTAAAGTCATATTTAGAATGTTTTATCTTTTCATCTCTTGAGCTAATTATTCAAAAATGTTTTCAATCTAATTTTCTATTCCAAAATACTTGCATCTTATTTAAATGAATAAAGATTTAAGCACGAATATTCATTCACGTCAGCTTAAACTATTTAAAAATGGTTATCACTTAGTTAAGTGCGCGATCATGTCCCAAAAGAGATATGACTGAATGGACAGAAGATTATCTCGCACTAGGTTGCCATTAATTTCTACGGTATACTGGTTGTCAGTCAAGGCTATAGAACCCATTCTGGCCTGTTATTATTACTTTCACAAGAGTATTTGGCTTAAGTAAATGCAAGGAATCCAATTGGAATTCGAACTCTGCTCCACGATTGTTCGTTCTGAGTTGATATCGACTGTACCACAACGCACATCTTTAAATTATATATATATATATATATAATATAAATATAAATTATATATATATATATATATATATTCATTTGAAATGTTTGTACGTGGTCTATTAAAACAAAACTAGCAGACCTGGTGTTATATACAGAAACTACAACAGATATCAATAGGCTATTTAATCTCCTTCGAAGTAAACCCTGGAAGTCACACGCTTTATACAGCGTCGTTTCCATTGATAGAAGCATTTCTGGAACTCGTTTTTAGGGATAGCTAGCAGCTGCCTCATCGCATTCTTTTGGATTGCCACAGCGTTTGGAAACCAGCTAGATGTTGTGAAAGAGAAAGGGCATGTGAACACAGGAGTGAAGACAGTTGAGAAGCTAGAGAGAAAAGAAAGGAACAAGATACACTGGGTGATGTAGAAAGAGCCAAGTGGATAAGAGATGGGAACTGACATTGCATTTAAATTCCTGGCGGTTGTATCCGTCAGAAAAGCAAGTATATGGAAGGGAGTTTCACAGGTGGGAAGCGCGAGGATAAGAAGCTGATGAGGCAGATTTGTCGCCTGCAATTGTTTGATATAACGGTAAAAGTGTGGGTCTTTGTTGTCAGTCTGGTTGCACAAGTAAATTTTTGTGGAAGAGGCACCAGTGACCTAAGGTCACTGGTGCCTCTTCCACAAAAAAGAGCAGAAGCCATGAAAATATTTATTGAAGAGACAGAGGGAAGCCACATCTCGCCAGTGAGAAAGTGGCTGGAGTCGAACTGCCAGGTCAGGAGCAATCACATTACAGATTCTCATTTGGGGCCTGCCGAGAACTTTGAGACGAACAGCAGGGGCGCCTCACCAGATATGACGACAGTATTCCATGCACGGTCAGAGGGTTGATTTGTATATGTGTAAGATGGATTCAGGTGGAAAAAAACTTCCTGGCCCGACACAGTGACCCAACTTTTCTAGCAGTGTCGGAACCAAAAATCCAAGAGCCCAGTTCGAGTTCCAGTCAAATTCGTTACTTACGCGCAAATACTCTAGGTAAAGGTATGAGTCCGTTGCTTCTCCATCCAGTTAGGGGTTAAATAGCAGTACTTATTGGGTTCTGTAGTCTTGGTTGGCAACCATTTTAATGCAGAAAGTAATGGCAAGCTACTACGGGAAAATCTGCCAAGTTAGACATGTCTTTTTCTAGATGATCGCCCAATCGTGTATCACGTATGGCACTTGAATAACTTTATAAATTCATATAGACGCACTTTCTATTGATTTTACTCGGGACTGAAGATTAATATTTTTTTTATCATCGTCTGAATAGAATCCCGAAAAAATTTTTTGTCTTGAAAGTATTTTAAACCGCCTCGAAAATCAATATTGTAACAAAAATAGACTCCCCCCTAAACCCCCCCCTCAAATATTAAAATTAAAAAACAAAAAAAACAAAATGAACTTTGCGAAATTTTACACCATTTTTTTAAATCATGACTTTCTTTGCATTTAAGGATTTCAGTTACATCATTTATAATAATTTTACACGGAAATGTTCGTATTAATTTTCATTACACAGTAATTTTTATCATATTTGAAGAATTATCCACTGTGCATTTTGTTTTTTTATATATTTATCTAAAGTATATTAGCGAGTTCTAAGTATTCCCAATCAATAATGCTTTAAATTCTTTATCAAACGTTTTCATTTTTTGTCTTGAGTCGTTACTAAATTTTCTGTGATTTTTATCAGTTTTTATTTTTAAATTTTCCTATGTATTGTCAATTTAGTTTATGGTCAGCAGAAAACATTACACCTTTGCTAATGGGTCATTCAAAATTTTTTAACCATAAATTGACGGAAAAATATAATTTTCATTCTTAGCTTACTTACACACACAATGCTAAACTAAACTGAGAAGTTTAGTTGATTTGAAGAGGATAGAAAGAGGAAGGGGAGTAGCAATGAGAGGTAGAAAGGAGAGAAGAGGAAGTGTGTATAAGATAGCATCTTTAATTTAATTTTCTATCTCAGACATGTCTTGAAGTCAAAGTACGTCTGTCTTAGATTTGTGTAGGCTGTAAATGAGGGGCGCTTATTGAATACGAATGAGAAAGATTGCAGATTATTTTTAAAGGCTGGACAGTATTGTTTTCTGTTCTATCTCACTAGCCGTAGCTAATCAAGCCATGTTTTAATATCGAGTTTTTACAAAGATGTGGCAGATTAAAACAATGTTTAATTTGAAAGATTTTAACTAGATAAACAGAATTGTGTTTCTGGATCACTACCACCTTGGACGTGCGTTGTGGTGCAGTGGATATCGGCTCGGAACAAGATATAGGAGAATCGAGTTCGATTTCCGGTCGAATTCGTTGCATTCATTTACGCGCAAATAACATTGGGAAAAGTATTGATTCATCTTCCCTCCAGCTGTGAAATGACTGGGCGGAAGATTTTTCCGCAGTAGGTGGCCATTATTTTCTGCAGTAGAACTCAATCTGTCATGTCTCCGGAGTGATATGATTGATCAAGCGTTCATAGCACTAAACTGACTGATTGACCATTCTTGTAGTCATCAGCGATACACTGTAACGGTTTTAAAAATATGCGAAACTAATTCACTGACTTGATTGAAAAAACTTGTGCATGAAAGTTGATTTAAAAGTATATACGTATATGAAAATATCTCACATATAGAGTTTCAAAATAAAATTAAGTGTCTACTTATCTGTTATGAGTTTGAGTTTCACAGCGATTGCATCGACTCATTTGGTGGATTGATGGCAAAAATAATTTATAAAAATAAATCGTATTTTTCTTAAATGAGATTACTTAATATCCCCTAAAAGGCGTTCAATATTTTGTTTAGTTTAAATTAAAAATGAATTAACATAAAAAATAACGTATTTTAAAATTGAAAATATGTTTACTTAAGAAATTATGTTTTGCTTTGGTAAATTAAGTAACACCTTTTAAGAAAAATAATCTTTTCTTTTCTTTTTTTTTTTAATCATATCACCCCGAGCAAGGCGGTAACGCCACTGATGTGCAGGGGCTACGTAAGAGTGAAAAGATTGGAAAAGAGAAAGCCGGAAACCACATCCTAAACAGGAAACAAGGGATGAGCCTCTTCACCCGTTCAATAGACGTGGGTGGAGTGTGAATTTAAATTTAAAATAATTTTACGTAAAAGAATTTCAGTCTTTTTCTAGGGGGTTAAGTAACATGTTTTAAGAAAAAATATGATTATTGTAAATAAATACAGCCGTACATCCAGTCCTTTGACGAGTGGATGAAACTTGTGCGAAAATCAGATAAGTCAACATAGACATTTATTAGTAACTAATATATATTATATGTCTGAAGCACTCTAATTATAAAAACTGCTTGCATTGAAAACGTTTTCTTCTAGAAATATCATGGGAGGCAATAGCGAGATAACAATAGTAAAGATTCTGTTAAAAAAAAAAGTAAAATCCTTGCTATAGTTAGCGTATATGATTTGAAAAAATATTGATTAAATCCGATAAAATGACTAATACGCAGTTAAAACGTTTACAAGCTGAACATGTTTCGCATTAATCGCTTCATCGATTTTTAAAAAAATATGAACTCTATGCTCTTAGTTTCATTACGTTATTACGTGGTTGGAAACATTTATGAATTTATCTAATTTTTTGGAAGAGTGATCGTGCCATTGATTCCAACCATGAACTAACTAAGCACCAAAAAGAATTACTCAACCTTGGACCTAACTGCCATATATACCGTAAGTATAACCAGCTTACTAAAAAAATTGAAATAGAAACGCTCTATCAAAGCATCACTAAACTACAAGATGAAAAACTTATAACCGTTAAACCCGAACTGAAAGACCTACTTAAGGCTGAGTCACTCAAAGATCGCCATGATAAAAGCAGAAGCTCCTCAAAAATTCTATCGAAACAACTAAAAAGTGCCGCGCACGAACTACGCAACCACCCTCACATAATTGTAAAAAAAGCAGACAAGGCTAACATCTTTGTTGTACTTAACAAATCAGATTACAACACAAAATTCAACCACATACTTCATGACCACACAAAATTTTAAAAAATTAACAAGAACCCGACACACCAACTAAAACCTAAACTTAATAAACTCATTAGTGCCAACAACGCTGATCAGAATTCCTTAAAACTCCTTAAAATTATTGGTGACTATAAACCTGGTTACATATATGGAACCATAAAAACTCATAAACCTAACTATCCTCTCCGCCCTATCATATCCCAAATTCCTACTCCTGTATACCAGTTAACTAAACATATTAACCAACTTATCAAACCCTACCCTCCGAGTAAATACAGCATTAAGTCAACCCTAGAGGCAATCCAAATCCTCAAGAGTGAAAAATCTAACAACGAAATCATAGCTTCACTTGATGTGGAAAACCTTTTTACTAATGTACCCGTCAGTGAAACTATTGATATAATTATAAGAAATGTCTACAGTAATCCTTCATTACCCCCACTCAAAATTAATCCCAACATCTTAAGAAAAATTCTACTAGCTTGTATTACTGAAGTGCCTTTTGTGGATCCATACAACACTATATATATACAACGTGACGGAGTCTCCATGAGTTCAGTGCTTGGTCCGACTTTTAGTAATTTCTACATGTCTAACCTTGAAAATACTACCTTTGCAAAATTTAAAAAACCATCAATATATCTACGATATGTTGATGATATCCTACTATTAATTACAAATACCGATGAAATCTTACAACTTCAAAAACAGTTTCAAAATAACTCAGTTTTAAAATTCACTTATGAACTTAGCAATGATAACAAAATTCCTTTTCTTGATATATTAATTAACACTGATAACAATAAATTTACTATCTCACCGTATCAAAAACCCATTAATAAAAATCCCCCAACACTCAATTATAAAAAATAGCCATTATAAAAATCTATTATATCGCGCAAAAGTCAATTCATCTACAAATCAGATCTTCCACAGTGAACTAAAAAACATAAAACAGACACTCATCAATAATAATTTTCCCAACTACATAGTTGATGAACAAATACGTTAAAAATCAAGAGCTCGACTCAGCCTGAAGATGGAACTACAGGATATTTTTGGCTGAGTTTAAGGGCTTAGACTTTTTACTTATATCGAACTTGGGTCACACCTGCCTTGTTGCGAATTTAGCAAGTACCTTTGCTTCGGCAACGCAGCTTGCTTACGGTCTGAGCAATCAGTCTTGAGCAGATTTTCTTGTGAACATCTCTACGTCAGAGCAGAGATGGACGCAAGCGGTGCTCCGTCGAACGGTAGATTCACGTTTCGGTTGACAAAACAAGAGTCTGAACCAACCTTATGCTGTGTCTTTGCGATTTTTTTGGCTGAGGTTAAGGATTCAGAATTCCCACATAAATTGACCTTGAGTCACCCCTACCTTGGTGAGAAGGTAGCAAAAACCCTTCCTTCAGCCACAATGCTTGCTTATAGATTGAGCGATCAATCTTGAGCAGATCTTTTTTTGACCTCTCCGCGCCCGAGTAGAGGGGGACCAAGCGAGGATTCGCTGAAGGGTAGAATCACTTTTTTGTTGAAAAGACATGAGGGGGACCCAGCCTTAATCTAGGTCTATGGGATATTTTTGGCTGAGATTATGGGTTCGAAATTCCCATATAAATCGACCTTGTGTCACACCTGCCTTGTTGGGAAGGTAGCCAATACATGCCGAAACTTGCTTGTTGAACTTTTTCCGTCGGTGCTAAGACGGACCCCAGCGAGGCTCCGCCGAAGTTTAGAGTCACGTTTCTGTTGAATAAACAAAAGCTCGTTTAGCCTTAAGCTGGGTCTAATGGATATTCTTGGCTGAGCTTAAGGGCTCGGATTTCCCAAATAAGTAGACCTTGTGTGACAATAGCCTTGTTGGGAAGGCAGCAAATAATTTTCCTTCGGCAACAAAGCTTGCTAACGAATTGAGTGATCAGGTTTCAGGTAGGAACTATTGTTCACCTCTGTCTCTGAGCAGAGAAAGATCCAAACTAGGCTCCTCGAAAGGTAGTGTCTCGATTGCGTTCAAAAGACAAGAGCCAGACCTAACCTTAAGGTGGGTTTACGGGATACTTTTGGCTGAGTTAAAAGTCTCAGAATTATCCCATAAATCCACCTGCCTCGGTGGGAAGTTAGCAAATACCCTTGCTTCGGCAATTATTAGCTTGTCACCAGATTCTGGGACTTGCCGTAGTGTATTCTCTTTACAATAAAGCTCTCTTCGTTCATCTACGCACATATTGCTCTTCTTTTACTTGAGTACCTTGTCTATTTGTAATCTGTTTGAAGGATACAAAATTTTGCCGTCGAGTAGTGAAGAAAAGTGAAGAATATATGTATATATATATATATATATATATATATCCATTTTAATAAAGTTCTTTATATATACATATATATCAGCATGCGGTGTAGATATAGAAGGATCCAAAGGAGTATCCGTACATACAGTAGTAGGATAACTCTCTAAGAGAGCTCTAAATATATATGTATATAAATACATATAGAGCAAATTAAGGTAGACACGTTATTTCCTGGTAAATCGGAAGTATAGGCCTATTTCAGGCGAACCATCATCACCTTCCGTTTTGAAGCTGATGTTGGTTCGCCTGAAATAAGCCCATACTTCCGATATACCATGAAATAACGAGGCTTAATTCTTTATATATATATATATATATATATATATATATAAGAAAAATTAATGCAGACACGTTATTTCCTGGTAAATCGGAAGTATAGGCCTATTTCAGGCGAACCATCATCACCTTCCGTCTTTATTGTACAAAGATTCGTGTAAAATCCTTTTTACAATAAAGACGGAAGGTGATGATGGTTTGCCTGAAATAGGCCTATACTTCCGATTTACCATGAAATAACGTGTCTGCATTAATTTTTCTTATATATATATATATATATATATATATATATATATATATATATATATTCAACTCCTGTCACGCTTAGGAGTCTGTGCTATTTTGTTTTTATGTCTTAATGTAAGATAGTCAAAGATTTTGCTGTCATTTTTGACAGCACGGTCACACTATAAAAATAATGATGAAAACTTTAATAAATATTTACTAGTAAATAATAATGTTTGCAGTAGCTTAAAATGCTACAAAAATATGCTAATACTAGTATCAGTCAGTTAAGTGCCATACGTGATACACGCTTGGGCGATCATGTCTCGAAAGAGACATGACTAACTGGGCAGAATATTATCCCGCAGTAGGTTGCCATTACTTTCTGCAGTAGACTGGATGTCATCCAAGGCTATAGAACCCAATCTATCCTGTTATTTAACATATAACTGGAGGCAAGAGACGGATTAATACTTTTCCCAAGGATATTTGCGCGTAAGTGAATGCAACGAATTCAACTGGAGTTTGAACTCGGCTCCCCAATTTCTAGTTGTAAGTCGATATCCACTTCACCACAATGCACATCCGTAATACTAGTATAAGAGTACTATAAATAGCTCACTAATAAAGCTTTGCTTAGTCTGGCACTCTGTTGGTGATAGCACCGGCTGTTTTGTCATTTGTTGACTAACTACTCCAGCAGGTTTCTTCGTTGCTTAACTCTGGCGACCTAACAGGAATCGGTGTTTTCAGTATGGCTTGACCGTATGCTCGAATGATAAGTGTAGGTGTAATATCTGCTTTCAAAACTGCACCAGATGTTAGAGAATAAAATTCATCACAGCGTGCATTCTGTTTGTTTAAGTCGAGCTTGACTTTCGATTCTAGCCAAAGGGGAAGTCATTACTGAATTCTGGCAAGTACTGCAAAACAGTTCACTTGAATGGAATCATTACATTACCTTTTTCCTCCCAGGTGCAAAGATGTGTTTTTGTTAGAACTTGTCTGTGTTTCCTTTCTTCAGTAACTCTGATAATAATTTTCTAAGATTGACTTAAATTTGGCACAAGGCCGAAAATATGAGCGAACCCAGTGAGGACCAAACTCACTACTCAGTCACTGTAATTCTGATAATTCTCCATCAATAAATGACGATGTCATTTATCAAATGTAGTTTAACTCTTTTGAAATAGTAACATTATTTGTCAATATTATATTTATCAATAAAAATATTATTCATTATGTGTTAGAATAATTCTTTTTAGTACAAACTTCCCAGTAATTTTACATAGAAAATGGATATAAATGATAGACGTATTTAAAATCTTTTAAGTAATATTAGATTAAATATTATTTAATATTTGTGATACTTGTGACAATTTAAAATTTTTCCTATTTGAATTTTTTGATGAATTTTAATTTTTAAGTTAATTACTGAATCAACTTATGGGTTTTTCTACTATAAAATATTCATGAAAATTTCACTATTGCCTCATTAATTCCGTTAAGAATTATTCACACTTTTGTAGTATTTGAAATTATTCATAAGAGTCTGGATAATTATTTGCTTTCCCTCGTATTTGAGCTAATGAATTTTAATAAAATTTTACAATAACATCATAAATATGAATGCAAGTCACTATTTAAAAAAGTGAGTACGAATGAAAAAATGAAAAAAAAAACAAAACGAAGAGGTTTTCTATTTCACATAATCAGACGCTAAAGGCAGAGGAATGTTATCGCGTTTTCAATATTTTCTTTCTTTTTTTCTTTCTTTCTTTCTTTCTTTCATTATTTAATTCTTTCTTTCTTTCTTTCTTTCTTTCTTTCTTTCATTATTTAATTCTTTCTTTCTTTCTTTCATTATTTAATTCTTTCTTTTCCTTTAATTTCCCTAAATCCAAACATCCCTTTTGATATGTCTTATCTCCCGTTTCGTGGACAGCAGCCAGGCAAGTTATTACGGAAATCAAACAGGAATGGACTGTTGTTTATCTGTGGTGTAACGTACGTGCTTACTAAGAAATAGGCAGAATTAGACGATGTTCCAATCGTGATAATCATAAACGTACTTCATAAGAATCCCAATTCGACCAGAAATACTATTAACACGTGAAACAAATTTAATGTAACACCCTTTTCTATTCATTTTTAAACCGCGTACAGTTGGATGGCACAATAGCATTAGCGTTTTTCATAGCAATGTCGGTCATATTCACAATGACATCAGTGTGAATATTATAACTTAAGTTATGTAAAAAGTAAAAGTATTAGCTGCTTCTTATAAATTATTATTAGTAGCACTATTTGTAATTAGCTGTCAGAAATAACGCTTGTGTAGTCATTGTTGTTGCTGCGAAGACATGGAAGATGATGATGAAGACGACGAGGAGAGCGAAGGTGATGAAGACGCCGACGACGATGTAGGCATCAGCGCCATGTTCGCCATGGAAAGGCCACATTGCGCGTGTGTGTGCATTTGAATAAGCTGATCCGGAGGATTGGAGGCTTTTACTTTTTCTGCGTTGCGAGCCAGCGCCTCCTGGTGGCGTTTTTGTTTTCGCCGGGCGGCAGCCATCAGTTGGCCGTGATGCTGGTGCATGTTTAGTGTTTCAAGAAGATCCTACATAATACAAAAAAGATAGAAAACAAGAAATTAGTAATGAATAAGGAGCAAGATATATATATATATATATATATATATATATATATATATATATATATATATATATATATATATATATATATATATATATATATATATATATATATATATATATATATATATATATAGTGTTTCAAGAAGGTCCTACATAATACAAAAAAGACAGAAAACAAGAAATTAGTAAAGAATAAAGACTAACATATATATATATATATATATATATATATATATAGTTTAAATTAAAAGAAAGAATTTCAGGTGCCTGTATAATATGTGGCCTACCTCTTTGACTCTGGTATAGCATGTGGCCTATCTGGTTTAAATATGTCCTAGCCCAGTAAGAGTATATTTATTGATATAATTATTCGGCTATTTGTTAAAACTAATTATTTCACCTAGCCTTTACCAGACAGTTAAAATACATCCTTATAATACTCTTTTTAAAAAAAAGGCCACACACTATACTAGTGACAGAATTTTGTAGCTCTGTTCCACCAACAATTTAGTCATTCATTTAGTATGTTATACTTTGTGAGCTTGACTAAATACTATACTAGAATCAAAAGGGTACATCAAATACTTTAATGGAACCGTATATATATATATATATATATATATATATATATATATATATATATATATATATATATCGTGTAAAACCCTTTGTAAAATAAAGACGGAAGCCGATGATGGTTCGCTTGAAATAGGCCACACTTCCGATTTACCATGAAATAACGTGTCTGCCTTAATTTTTCTTATATTTGCTCTATATGTATTTATATACATATATATTTAGAGCTCTCTTAGAGAGTTATCCTACCACTGTATGTACATGATACTCCTTTGGATTCTTCTATACCTACATTGCATGCTGATATATATATATATATATATATATATATATATATATATATATATATATGTATATATGTATGTATGTATGTATGTATGCCTGTAAAAGAATCAACGTATCACAGAACGAAACACATATGACTTACTTGTCACCTTGATTTCTGGCAATATTGAATATATTTCAATTTTTTAAGAAATAGAAATGATATTATATGGATTATTATCATGAACGAGCCCTTTAATTTTGATTGATGTATTTTTGCTAATTTTACTGAAACTATTGGTTATTTTTATATAAAATATATTGCTAGTATTTTTACTATAAAATGCATTTTTATAATTTCATAGAACTTTCATAGACGGGTAAATTTAATACCAGTCCCATCAGCAAGAACAAAACATTCTGCGAAAACAAAATTTGAATTTCTTTTTATGCAATATATATTGGCTTTGTAAAAAATAAATTTAATTAAATTGAGCCCTCTGGCTGGATCAGTGTTAATATTTAGTGTTAACATTTAGTTCAATATGGCAGTGAATGCTGGACAGTTTCATCGAAGATGAAGGAAAAACTTGAAGCAACTAAAATGTGGTTCTATTGAAGGATGCTGCGGATATCATGGATCGAGCACATGAGCAATGATGAGGTTTTGGAAAGAATAGAAATGAGTGAATTAATAATAAGCATTGGGGAAAGACAGCTAAAGTTCCTGAAGTTAAAAAAAAGTTAAATGAAGAAGGAGGGCTTGGAGAATCTGATACTAACAGGCTGGATAGAGGGAAAGAGAGACAGGTGAGAGCAGCGTGTAACATACTTGACGGGCCCGAGCAGGTGGATGGCAGAGCGGTTGTTGCTTGCTGTAACAGGAGAAAGCGTGCTAAGAGACACCAGAGATAGGGAGACGTGGAAGGCCATGATCGCCTATGTCCTAAAAGGACAAGGCACATAGAAGAAGGAACATAGAAGGAAAAGTAGAAGAAGTGTTTTATTTTTGTTGGGAGGTGTCACTATTTGCTCGTAACAGGTGCCACTTCTCCGGTTCAGAATGAATCTGGGAACAACAGCAATTGGGCTAACAGAATCACCCCGTAAAATCAAGATGGAAGAACTCTTTCATTATATTAACTGTACACTGTAAAATGAAAATATATGACAGTTATGATAAATATTACAAAAATTAATTCATGAAAAACAGTTTCAGCGAAAGCAAGACATCTTGATTAGAAATTTTATTTTCGGCAGTAGTCGTTAGGATTCAAATGAGTTATTCAAATTTGAAGGGCTGAATTTAATCGATTTAATTGAAAAGAACGAGGAAAATTCTACTTGACATAAAAAAAGACAACTGAAATTTATAGAACACACAACGAGGAAATGTGGTACAGTGGATATCGTCTTAAAACGTGAAATCGGAGAGCTGAGTTCGAATTCTAGTTGAATTCGTTACATTCACTTATGCGCGAATACCCTTAAGGAAGGTATTAGTCCGTTTCTTCCCTGCAACTATCGGTTAAATTGCAGAATAGACTGAGTTCTACAGTCTTGGTTGGCAATCAGTCTACCCTAGAACGTAAAGGCAACCTACTGCGGGAAAGTTATCTACCCGGTTAGCCATGTCTGTTTTGAGACATGATCACCCAAGCGTGTATCACGTAAGGTACTTAACTGAATGAATAAAGGGGCTTCGAAAATCTGATACTCACTGAATAAATTGAAGGCAATTGGGGCAGAAGAAACCAATGCATAACATACTTCGTTAGCGTGGCTAAATGGATAGTGGGATAGGGTATGGGAGAAATGACATGGTTTATTAAAAGCTATAAGAGACAGAAAGTTGTGGAGAGTCATGATCGCCTTCGTCCTGAGAGGACACGGAACACGAAGAAGAAGTAAACAGATAACGCTATGAACCATTTTTTAAAAAATCTGCGTTTAGCTATTAAAGGAAGATTTAAAGAGCTACCTTCAAGTGACACGAGATAAGAAAAAATATCATTTCTGCTATCAAGTTAAAGCGATTTCTCATCTTTTCAAATATTGTTACCTTCAATATAACAATTGTTGTCGATTTGAATATGACTGTGTGATTACAAAGTCTTTTCAGAAAAAGACATCTAGGTAGATGTGTGAGTGTATACACCCTTTATGGCCTCACTTTTAGCCTCATGAAATAAAACATATAGAGAAAGCAACTAAATGAAATAATGTTCGTTTTGGAGTACCAAAAATCTGAATTCAAATCACACACACACAAAAATACATACATACACACCTACCTACCTCTCTACCTCTCTCTCTCTCTCTCTCTATATATATATATATATATATATATATACTGTTTTAGACAGCATTATTCGTCCTCACTAGATATTTGCATATTTTCTAAGGAAATATGAATATCTGCAAGTACTTATTGAATTTACCATAATGTGTTGATTCCACATTTGGTTTTGAACAATGCATGACTTTTTTAAAAGTTTCTATTATATTTATAATTATAGACATAAAAAATGGTGCTAAAATTATTCGCACCCCTTGAAAATTATGAAATATATTGCTCTATGGCAACATTAAAGGGTTTCTTTTTAATTTGACGTTTAATACAGACAAAACGAAATGGTACTGTTTTAATTCTATAACATTATAAAAGTAATGAAGAAGACAATAAGTGTATATCACGGCAACTTATTCGTTCAGTAACCATAATGAAGACGGCTAAACGTGACAAGACGCTCCGTATGAAGATTGCTGATGCGTACAAACAAGATCATGTGTACACAATACTTTCAAGCCGTTTAAATATTGTTTGATCGACAATTATCTAGAAATAAAACGAGAATCATTGCGTTGAGAATAAATCAAGGACTGGTGTAAAACGGATAATTTCTGAGTGAATGGAAAGGAACATTATTAGAGAGGCCTCGAAGAATTGTCACTTAA
Source organism: Ascarosepion bandense (assembly GCA_037127315.1). Classification (NCBI taxonomy): domain Eukaryota; kingdom Metazoa; phylum Mollusca; class Cephalopoda; order Sepiida; family Sepiidae; genus Ascarosepion; species Ascarosepion bandense. Next base: position 6,363,131 of record JBBBDQ010000592.1, on the reverse strand, counting down.
CGACCAAAAACATTGTCAATGGTGTAAAAGTTTTTTTTTTATATATAATCGTGTCACCCCAAGCAAGGAATTTTACTGCCACTGTTGTGCAGAGGGTTACATAAGAGGAATCTTATGAGGAGTGAGAGGTTGCAGGGGGTGTCAGAAAGAGAGTAGGAGAAGGAAGAGAATACTGATAAGAGTTGGGTAGATAAAAATATGCATGAGAGAGAGAGAGAGAGAGAGAGAGAGAGAGAGAGAGGATGTAAGTTAGTGAGACAAGAGATGACTATTGACTTTACATTTAAATTCTTGGAGATTATAGCTGTCAGGAAAGCAAGTATGCAGAAGAGAATTCCATAGGCGAGAAGTGCCAGAAAAGAAACTGCTGGAGTAGAATTTGCGTTTACAATTTATTGGCTTCACAGTAAAAGGGTGGGACCTAGTTGCTAATCTTGTGGCTCGAGGAAATTCATATATAGGGGGTGCCAGTGAGCTAAGTTCATCGGAGCAGAAGCCGTGAAAGTATTTGTAAAAGAAACACAGGGAAGTCACACTGCGTCGGTGAGAAAGCGACTGTATCCTAGCTGCCAAGTCGGGATCGATGACATTACGGATTTTCCGTTGGATTCGTCGAGGATACCTAAGTGGATAGCAGGAGCACCCGAATAGATATGGCAGCAAAACTCAATGCACGGGCGGATGGTGGACTTAAGACAGTCATCAGATGCGTTCAACGAGCAGAACTTCAAGCTTGTCGTCAAAGGAAAAATCCCTTGCGTAGGGCTAAGCACGTAAAAAAAAGTTTAGCCCATGCTAGAAGTATGGGAGTAAATACTGAAACTGTGTTGCAATGTTCAGATGACACCAACTAGAATTATTTAGTCAAATGAACTCTTTTTATATATGGAGCAAAGTGAATGAACCACAAAAATCAAAGAGTACTCTCCATAGAATTAAGCCCGGTGGTAGGAACATTCTGCTCTGGAGAAGTTTTGCTGCTTCTGGACCAAGAGTACTAGGGAGAGTACTTGGTGTAATGGATAAGGGTCAATATTTGGCTTTTCTTAAAAAATACATAACAATGTGCACAAAAGTCTTTGGCGCATAACTAAATGACAATGATCCCAAACACGAGACGAATTGTTACAAATTACTTGGATTACAGAAAATTTAGTTACTGACCTACCCGAACAGAGTCCTGACCTAAATCCCTTTAAAAATTTATGGGCATATTTGAAAAAATGTATGAGAAACAAGTCCATGGAATTTGAAAGAGCTAGAAGCTATTGCCAAAGAAGATTAGAACAAAATATTTACCAATGTGTGTAGTGACGTTGTAAGGAACTATCAAAAACGACAAAAGGCAATAATCGAGTATGACGGTTACAAACTTGATTATTGAGGCAAATTGGGTATAACTGTGTCTTATGTTAAGTTTTCTAGGTTGTATTTTTTAAGTATTTGTCCATAAAATGAAAATACTGTTGTGGGCATGACTGCACATTTTGTGAAATAATTATTTCCTCATTTGTGAAAGAAAAACATGAAGCTTTCATGAAATAGTGAGGTATTACAGTTTTATTTGTAATTATGGATAGAGGGAAGAATAATTATGTCCACAAGCATATATATATATATATATATATATATATATATATATAATAAATTATATTTTAGAACATGTACAAAGTTTTTTATATGTATCCACTACAAATTGTACATTTTGTTTCGACATTGGATTTCCAGTGTCTCATCAGGTGGTGTGGAAAGGAATGGATGACCTCTTTTCTTATATTTGAAAGTTGTGTGTGGGATGTTGGCGGGGGTTAGCGATAAGAGAATAAGTCTTGTAAAGTATCTGTTAGAATTTTGAAGAAAGTTGGGTAGGTAGTTGATTCATGAAGGTGTGTTTTATGACCGCCTGGCTAGCCTTTATTCTTTGGTTTTATTAGAGGGGGAGAATAAGGAGGTGTAAAGGGTGGGAAAGGATGGGATTGGACCTATCTTTAATGTTTATTTGTACAACTATAGAATATTTTTGTATTTAAGCACAGTTTTATAATTAATCTAATTTGGTATATTTAACCTTAAAATATACAATTTGTAGTGGAGATATATATAAAACATTTGTACCTGTTCTAAAATATAATTTATAATAAATATTCACGGCTCTATATTATATATCGAGCACTGTTTTAAATTAATGTTTTGGATGTTGTAAATTTTTCTTCGTTCGTTATTTACTCGGATATATATATATATATATATATATATATATATATATATATGTATGTTGAGAAGAAATCTCAACACATAAATAGTTATAAAATAGGAATTTATTTTAGCAATGTTGATAAATAAAGGTTAATTTTAATCAGAATATTTTTAAAATTTTAAATGAAATTAACATTTATTTATTCATCAACGGTCTGAACAAGGCAATTGTAAAAATTGCTGAAATAAATTCTGGATTTACAATCGTTTATGTGTTGATTTTGTCTATGGTGGGCTCCGTACAACACAAGTTGGCCAAATAATTGGCAGAACTATTCAACTTGTGTTTGACGTGCTGTCCACATGCAATATTTCAGACTCCTTGACTTTTTCCAGTTTCGTTAGAAACTTAGTGTTTTCCCCTGAAGATACATTTATTGTATCATATGATATATTCAGTCTATACGCAAATGTACCATTACATCAGACCATTAACGTTTATGCTGATATGTTATACAGAAGCAATTTGGGCCCCGCTGTTATTTCTGAAGAACTGTTTTTGGAATGTATGCGGTTAGCAACGGAAGGAGTTGAGTTCAATTTTGATGGCACGATGTACGTTCAGACTGACGGCGTTGCGATGGGTAGTCCTTTGGGTCCTGTTCTTGCCAACATTTTTGTAGGTCATTTTGAGCGCTTACTATTTGAGAAGGTCGAAAAGCCCATCGTGTATTTGAGATATGTCGATGATACTTTCTCAATGCTTGATGACGCCAGTGATGCTGATAATTTTTGGCTCAATTGAATTCTCTACATCGCTCCCTCCAATTTACAATGGAAGTAGAGAAGGACAGATCTCTCCCATTTTTGGATGTCTTAGTTCAGCGCCGGGACGGAGTTTTCGTCACTACAGTTTTTCGTAAACCCACTTTTACTGGTTTATATACCTTGGACCTAATCGCTGTCCGATATATTTAAAATTGCCGTGGCTTGGTAGGAGGCGTCAAATTGTAACTGACAAGGTTTCGGCGTGTGTTTCGTCTGGGTAATTTTCAGTGAAATTACATGCTGTTTTTCAAACTAAAACTGCGTTTCCTTCATAGGTTGTCCTATTTTCGTAGAAATTCTATTGTTTATCAATTCAAATGCTGCTGTGACGCCGTTTACATAGGACGAACCAATCTTAGGTTGGAGACGCGAGTTTTACAGCACGTTCCTGAAAATATCCGCTCGGGTCGACCTCAACGGTCAAGAAAAACAACTCAGGTGGTTTTGGAATCAGCCATAGGTCAGATTGCTAGACAATCAGCAGTGTGCTTCTCAGTACGAGGACACATAGTTTTCTGTCCTGCACAGTGCTCGTTCGGCTTATCATTGACGAGTTTTGGAATCTGTTTGCCTTAAGATTCATCAGCCGAGTGATTTATTCGCACCTTGCAACTACTGGAGGGACTGTGAGTGTTATATTTTTCTGTTTTATCACTTATGGAGCGCTGTGTATTTACACCCCCCCTTACATTTTAATTATTTTTATTAAAATTTATTTTTAAACGAGCTCGTTCTTTCCCCCCGTCTTGTATGTAAAACTTTTGTTGTTTTTCCTTGTCCTGCTTTATTATTGATAATAACGCCAACGAAGACCTTTGAAAAATGTTGGCCGAAAGGTCCCTCAGGTTAGCTCAATGACGTCAATATCGGTTAAAGCATTTTTTTTTGTTTCTGTGGGTACAAATCTTTGTTTATATATATATATATATATATATATATATATATATAGGTAAGAATAAATCTAACCTAGAGCCAACAAACCTGCCTAGGTTTCACCCAACGGATCGTTGGAGCCGATTTGCCCTGACGATCCGTTGGGTGAAACCTAGGTAGGTCCGTTGGCTCTAGGTTAGATTTATTCTTACTTGTTTGTTCTACTGTTGTATTGAGCACTTTAATCTTAGGGTTCTCGTCTCAGGTTTTTTCCCTTTCAAAGGATTACTTTGACATATGTTCAGGTGCTTAGTTTGTTTCTTTTTTTATTTCCATTTTTCCCCTCCGACTTTATACTCGGTGGGTTTTTTCGAGACGGATATAAAGTCATTATTAATATAATTATTAATATATATATATATATATATATATATATATATATATATATATAATTTCTACCTTAGGGTCGGGTGATGTGGTTTCTGTCGCAAGTAGGTTTTGACGGTTAGGATGTCTAGAATAATAATACTAATTCAAAAGTATTTTACATCCAAATTTAAAAAAAAATATTAGTTTCTTCCCTCATCAAGGCGATCATGTCACTAAACGCAACGGGTTACTGGAAGTGAAAACAAAAATGAAAAAAAAATAGTGAAGAGAAAGAACAATAAAATAACGGGATTCAGAAAGACAAAAGATGGCAATGATGTTGCATTTACATTTTTTTGAAGATTTCAGGTGACAGGGAAGTAAGAAACCGGAAGTTAGTTCCAGGAGTGAGAAGTGCCAGGGAAGCAACTATTAGAATAGGACTTACGTTACGGTTAATTAAATAGTAAAATGGTGACACTTAGTCACTGATCTAGTACTACACTTAAATTCATACAGTCGAATTACCAATGATGAACCTAGAAAACTTAGTATATCCCTGATTTCCCTGATATCCCTGATTTGACTTTAAACAGTTTTAGTTGTCACCATAAGTCCGGTGTTAATTGTTTATTCTCTCGCATTTCCCGCTTATAGAACTCTCTTCCGGCTTCTTACTTTACTGTCAACTACGGCCATATCACGTTGAAACACCAGTCCTTGTACAATCCACAAAGTTAAGCAACGTCTAACCGATCTCTCGTGAATACCAGGTGCTAGATGTGCGAGTGATATAATCGATCACAACTCGGAATAGGAAATCAAAGAGCCGAGGTCTAACTCCAGTCGGTTACTTTGTCTTCATCATCATTTATTCACCACACCCAGATGGTGCATAGGGCAGTAACTATTTGTTGCTGTTTCTGTAACAAAATGTTGTTTTTACGGGGCAGGGTTATTAGCCCTGCACCCATCCCCTAAACCTGGAGGACCGTTGGACCATTCTTGGTCCATACGTTTACTGCACCTGGTATTCCTAAATGGTCACCCATTTAAGGACTGACCAGGCTCGATGTTGCTTAATTTCGGTGATCGGACTGGAACCGGTGTATTCAATACAATCTTCAATACGTAGACTTTGTATTGCTTACGCGAAAATACTCTTGGTAAAGGTATGAATCTATCTTTCCTTGCCTTCACGATGTGTCTAGTATTAGTAAATCGTTATTATCTCGAAAACGTTATATACTTAAGAAGCGACATCAATTGTACTGAAAAGGGTATGAAAATTCGCATGGCTAAAATCTAGGCTCTTATGAATAAAGTTTTATTTTTATTTTATCATTTCACCTCAAGCAAGGCAGTTTTACTGTCACTGGTGCACAGGGGGTTACATAGGAAAAAAGTGATGAGAAAGAGAAACAGATTAGAGGAGGTGTCAGGAAGTGGGTAAAAGAAGGATAAAAATACTGGTGTGATGAGGGTAGAGTGGACGGAGAAAAAACATGAGATAAAGAATGCGAATCAGTAAGACAAGAGATGACCATTGACCATACATTTGAATTCTTGGAGATTGTAGCTGTCGGGAAGCAAGTGTACGGAAGAGAATTCCACAGGCGGAAAGTGCGAGAACAGAATCTACTAGAATAGAAGTTGCGGTTACATTTTATTGGTTTCACTGCAAAAGAGTGGGACCTAGTTGCTAGTCTAGTAGCTCGAGTAAATGTATACATAGAGGAAACTAGTGAGCTAAGTTCATTGGAACGCAGAAGCCGTGAATGTGTTTGCAGAATACAAACCATATTACGCCGGTGAGAAAGTGACTGCAGCTGAGCTACCAAGTCGGGATCGATCACATTACGATTCTTCGTTGGATTTTATCAAGAACTCCTAGGTGAATAGCAGGGGCACCCGACTGATGTCGGAGCAGTATTCAATACACGGGCGGATGGTAGATTTGTATGTGTGCAGGATAGATTCAGACGGGAAAAACTTCCTGGCGCTACACAGTAAACCGACCTTGTTAGCAACGGATTTAGCTATAGATTCGATATATTCATTCCACTTGAGGTCTGCTGAGAGAGTCAGGGCCGAGAAGGCGCACTATTTTACTTTCAAGGTGACTAGCCTGAGCCATGTTAATGGTGGGTAGGATCGATTGTCTGTGATGGTTAACAATAGCAACTTCGTTTTGGAAGAATTAAAATTCACGAGCCATTTCTTACCCCAGTCCACCACATATTGGAGGTCCTTTTCAAGCTCAGCAGAGAGATTTGCTTTGTCAGCCTCAGCAGATCTTTGATCGAGGAGAGAGTAAACGGTGGTTTCGTCAGCGTATATGCTTACTTGGGATCATATTACATCGGAGAGATCGTTAATGGAGATCAGGAAAAACGTAAGACTTAGAATAGAGCCTTGAAGGAAACCCGCATTAGTGTGGTAGTATCGGGAGGTATGTCCGTTCAATTAATGTAACCTGGAAATCTGATCTGACAGACAACCTCAAGTGGAGTGTCTTTTGAGCTAATGTAGAAGTGCTGTTAATGTACTGCGCCATTTCTTGGACATTAACTAAAACATAGAGTCTAAGCTTGATGGAATCTACACTCGGATGTTGATGGCTGTACTTATAATCTCTTGGAGACAACATCCATGTTCTATGGATCCATCCCTGATATTTCTACAATATTACTCGAACGCAGAATGCACTTTTCAGGATCCTGTTGGGGAGCAAAGCGAGTGATTTACAACCCTAGACATGTAACCATGGAAAAAACAGGTTACCTAGTAACCACCTCCACTGACCAGATAAGTTACGATACAGAATGCCACCCTAATGACTTTCTGATCTTGATGAAAGACCGTGATGATTGGCGTGATAGACTCAACCGAATAATCATCTTAGACTGAGCAGGAGGATGCAGTGTGACTTAATTGTAAGGTACATTCTTACAAAAAGTAGCAACACGATTGAATTATCTAAACTTATTTATAAATGGAACTTTGTCTCTCTGTGTGTATGTCTGTGTGTGTGTGTGTATGTGTGTCCGTTATCTATAGACTCTGAAATGGCTGAACCGATTTTCTTGAAAATTTACACTATAAGCGTCTGCGAGTGTTCTTAGCTAGGTTTTGTTTTCGAGGTTTCTCCGATAAATATCGAAAATATAGAAGGAGTGGTCCGATTTTAATCAAATTTGATACACTCATAGACAAAGACATAAGAAACGATATTGAGAAATTTCAACGTTTCACTTCACAATAGTGCAGAAAATCGATAATATATATACATATATATAAAAGGCAAGATGTCTGTGTGTGTGTCTGTTTATCTGCCTGTATGTCTCTATTTTTTCAGCCCTTTTATTTTAGTTTTTGCTTCGGGTTTGGCTCTAAGTAGGTATAATTGGACTTCTTAGTCTCATCCATGATACCATTTACTCATACGACTTATTTAGCCTTCAAAATTCAGTTTACGACGTAAAAAGCTTATTTGATATCGATACCAGGAAATCAAAATTTGACTTACATCCATTCATTTTTCTTTCAGTCAACGGTTTCGCTTTAACTGGAAACAACTATTGCTTTTTAGTATTTCGTGCCAACGTCCAAAGAGTCTGAGCTCCAGGACCATGGATTAGTTTTAAAGCTTTCATTACACTCGAGCAACACCGGGCTATACTGCTACTTCCTAGAGAATGTAAGGTGGACGCTCGGTTTGAATCGTTTCGTATATTTCTTAGTCGCCGTCCGCAAACAGATTTCTTTAAAATATTGGTGCTATCAAACAAACTTTTTCTAATGGGAAGACAGTTCTTTATATATGTCCAGATGCTTTTTACGGCATTTACTGACTACATGAACACACAATTCCTGAGGGGACAGGACTCACAAAATAAGTGGGAGCAGAAGACATTTATTGAAGATGTTTAATACCAGGGCGTATGTATAGAGTGTAAACAAAAAATAACGCTAAAGGCGAGAAACTGCCAGTAACCGTACAGTGTTGATTTCTACATGCATTTACTTAACTCTGATATGAAGACCTTTATATTTCTTTCCGGATTCTTACTTTCCTTTCAAATCTGTCAACTCTTTCAACTATGATGTTCACGCAAGTAATGTAATATAAATTGTCGTCTCCCATTTTTGAATTTGTTCTTTTATTGTCTGGAGAGCAGAGTTCCAATTCTCGCCCAGCTCGTTGCATTCAGTTACATAGAAATACCATTGAGGAAGCTATGAATCAATCCCTTCCTCCCAGCTGTGGGTTCAATGGCATAACTTGCATGTGGAAAATATATGTTATTCTAAAGAACTTGTTACTGCAATATTGATTCGCAAAAATAGACTTTTTCTTAGAATGGAAATTGTATTTCAGCTTAAAATAACCAAAGTTTATTTAAGTGTTGAAAGGCGTAAAAAAATCAAGACAATATTTTTATTGTTCTTTGTCTTCATTAACCTTAAACTTAGTTTGTTTCACGATCAGTCGAGTAATCATTTTGTTTGGGATTAAATTATTAAGAATCAAAGTTAGCAATTCCTTTGTATTCTTACAGATCGAGATTTCAGGTAGATTTTCTTTTGCTAAAATCAAGTACTAGCAGTATAGCCCGGAGTTGCTCGGGTGTAATGAAAACTTCAAAACTAATCTATGGTTCTGGAGCTGAGACTCAGCCTAAAGAATATTTGTGTGAGGTTTGGTGAGAATCGGATAAAAATTGTGGATTTGGATAAAGGACATACAGACAGATAAACAGACACACACACAAACATCGTTTATATATATATATTATCGAGTTTTTGTACTATTGTAAGAACTGCAACCTTGAAACTTCTGAATATCGTGTCTTATGTCTTTGTCTATGAGTGTATCAAATTTGATTAAAATAGAACCACTCCTTCTATAGCCCGATTTTTTCGATTATAGATTTTCAATAGTTATCGGGGCTACCTCGACACAAAACCTAGCTAAGAACACTTGCAGACGCTTATAGTACAACTGTGTAAATTTTCAAGAAAATCGGTTCAGCCGTTTCGGAATCTATAGGTAACGGACACACACACACACACACACAAACACCGACAAAGTTCCATTTATAAATAAGTTTAGATTAAGTAGGACATTAATCCTAGACCAATCATGACGTTGACACTTCGCTCGGTCTTTTTAGCAAAAGTAGAGTTTTATTCATTGTTTCCGATTCCTTCTTACTTATTCTTCAATTCTACACATCAAACGTTTCCGTCTAATCTTTGAAATTCTACTTATAGTTTATTTACTTTTTACCTCAATTGAAATAGACAGGTTCCCTTATCGTCCCATTCGCACTTCTCTTCGGCATTTTTAACCAGAGTAGAGGTTTATGCCTTGTTTCCTGTTTAAGATTGGGTTTCTAGTTCCTTATAAATTCTACTTCAACTCTATCACCCGATTCGCATTTTTCCCCAGCTTTGTGAACCAGAGTAGAGGTTTACCCATTGTTTTCTGCTTAGGATTGGGTTTCCGGTTCCTTCTAAATTCCACTTCAACAATGTACAGCTAATGTCTTTGCTTAAAATTTGAAATTTTATTTAAAATTTATTTATTTTTTAACTTAATTGGAGTAGACATGTTCGCCTATCTCCCGATTCGTATTTCTCCCCGACTTTGTGAACCAGATTAGAGGTTTATCTCTTGTTTTCTGTTTAGGACTAGGTTTCCGGTTCTTTCTTAATTCTCCTTAAACTCTATGCATCTAACGTTTCCGTTTAAAATTTGAAATTTTATTTAAAACATTTATTTTTAACTTAATTGGAGTAGACATGTTCGCCTATCTCTCGATTCGCATTTCTCCCCGGCTTTGTGAACCAGATTAGAGGTTTATCTCTTGTTTTCTGTTTAGGACTAGGTTTCCGGTTCTTTCTTAATTCTCCTTAAACTCTATGCATCTAACGTTTCCGTTTAAAATTTGAAATTTTATTTAAAACATTTATTTTTAACTTAATTGGAGTAGACATGTTCGCCTATCTCTCGATTCGCATTTCTCCCCGGCTTTGTGAACCAGATTAGAGGTTTATCTCTTGTTTTCTGTTTAGGACTAGGTTTCCGGTTCTTTCTTAATTCTCCTTAAACTCTATGCATCTAACGTTTCCGTTTAAAATTTGAAATTTTATTTAAAACATTTATTTTTAACTTAATTGGAGTAGACATGTTCGCCTATCTCTCGATTCGCATTTCTCCCCGGCTTTGTGAACCAGATTAGAGGTTTATCTCTTGTTTTCTGTTTAGGACTAGGTTTCCGGTTCTTTCTTAATTCTCCTTAAACTCTATGCATCTAACGTTTCCGTTTAAAATTTGAAATTTTATTTAAAACATTTATTTTTAACTTAATTGGAGTAGACATGTTCGCCTATCTCTCGATTCGCATTTCTCCCCGGATTTGTGAACCAGATTAGAGGTTTATCTCTTGTTTTCTGTTTAGGACTAGGTTTCCGGTTCTTTCTTAATTCTCCTTAAACTCTATGCATCTAACGTTTCCGTTTAAAATTTGAAATTTTATTTAAAACATTTATTTTTAACTTAATTGGAGTAGACATGTTCGCCTATCTCTCGATTCGCATTTCTCCCCGGATTTGTGAACCAGATTAGAGGTTTATCTCTTGTTTTCTGTTTAGGACTAGGTTTCCGGTTCTTTCTTAATTCTCCTTAAACTCTATGCATCTAACGTTTCCGTTTAAAATTTGAAATTTTATTTAAAACATTTATTTTTAACTTAATTGGAGTAGACATGTTCGCCTATCTCTCGATTCGCATTTCTCCCCGGATTTGTGAACCAGATTAGAGGTTTATATCTTGTTTTCTGTTTAGGAATAGGTTTCCGGTTCTTTCTTAATTCTCCTTAAACTCTATGCATCTAACGTTTCCGTTTAAAATTTGAAATTTTATTTAAAACATTTATTTTTAACTTAATTGGAGTAGACATGTTCGCCTATCTCTCGATTCGCATTTCTCCCCGGCTTTGTGAACCAGATTAGAGGTTTATCTCTTGTTTTCTGTTTAGGACTAGGTTTCCGGTTCTTTCTTAATTCTCCTTAAACTCTATGCATCTAACGTTTCCGTTTAAAATTTGAAATTTTATTTAAAACATTTATTTTTAACTTAATTGGAGTAGACATGTTCGCCTATCTCTCGATTCGCATTTCTCCCCGGCTTTGTGAACCAGATTAGAGGTTTATCTCTTGTTTTCTGTTTAGGACTAGGTTTCCGGTTCTTTCTTAATTCTCCTTAAACTCTATGCATCTAACGTTTCCGTTTAAAATTTGAAATTTTATTTAAAACATTTATTTTTAACTTAATTGGAGTAGACATGTTCGCCTATCTCTCGATTCGCATTTCTCCCCGGATTTGTGAACCAGATTAGAGGTTTATCTCTTGTTTTCTGTTTAGGACTAGGTTTCCGGTTCTTTCTTAATTCTCCTTAAACTCTATGCATCTAACGTTTCCGTTTAAAATTTGAAATTTTATTTAAAACATTTATTTTTAACTTAATTGGAGTAGACATGTTCGCCTATCTCTCGATTCGCATTTCTCCCCGGCTTTGTGAACCAGATTAGAGGTTTATCTCTTGTTTTCTGTTTAGGAATAGGTTTCTGGTTTCTTCTAAATTCTCATTAAACTCTGTACAGTTAACGTCTCTGCGTAAAACTCTTACTATTTAATTTATTTACTATTTTCTTTTCAATTGGAGAAGAGAGCTTTGCCTATCGTTCGGATAAAACTCCTGTCTTGTAGATTTTTAGCTTTTTTTTTTGTTTAGGATTGAGTTTTTGGTTCCTTCTAAAGTATTTCCATTTTTTGTCACTTCCAATAGCCCCCTTCCGTCTTAGTAGCGTTATCACCTTGCTTAGGGTAAAAAAAAAAAAAGACAGAAATGACAAAATCGTAAATGTTGAACTTTTCCGTATATTTTCAAACTAATTTAGTAACTCATTTTGGTCCGAAATAGTTCTCTCTTCTAGAATAGATTTCATCATATCTGAACTTATTTATAAGTGGAACTTTGTGTGTGTGTGTCCGTTACCCATAGACTCCGAAACGGCTGAACCGATTTTCTTGAAAATTTACAACGTTGTACAATAAGCATCTGCGAGTGTTCTTAGCTAGGTTTTATGTCGAGTTACCCCCAATAAATATCGAAAATCGATAATCGAAAAAGTCGGGTTATAGAAGGAGTGGTCTGACTTTAATCCAATTTGATACACTCATAGACAGAGACAAAGACACAAGAAACGATATTCAGAAGTTTCAAGGTTGCATTTCTTATAATAGTGCAGAAAATCGATAATATATATATATATATATATATATATATATATATATATATATATATATATATAAGGCAAGATGTCTGTGTGTGTGTCTGTTTATCTGCATGTATATCTGTATTTTTTCAGCCCTTTTATTTTAGTTTTTGCTTCAGGTTTGGCTCTAAGTAGGTGTAATTGTAGTTCTTAGTCTCAGCCATGATATCATTTACTCATACGACTTATTTAGCCTTCAAATTTCAGTTTACGATGAAAAAAGCTCATTTGATATCGATACCAGGAAATCAAAATTTGACTTACATCCATTTATTTTTCTTTCAGTCTACGGTATCGTTTTAACTGGAAACAACTATTGCTTTTTAGTCTTTCATGCCAACGTCCAAAGAGTCTGAGCTCCAGGACCATGGATTAGTTTTAAAGTTTTCATTACACCTGTGCAACGCTGAGCTATACTGATAGTATTCAATAATAATGAAAATAATAACAACATTAACCCTTTTAACTGTAATTATCTTAGCTATCTTGTCGTCTAGCGGTAATCTTGGTACAGGTAGATTTTACATTTTGTGTAATCACCTCTTTAAATTTTCTTTTTCAGGCTTATCAACAATTTGTGGGTCATCGTGCACTAATTAGTTAAATAGTTAAATAGCATCCGAGGTACTACATTTTATTATTTCTTCCTAACCTTGTTATACCGTCCACTTACACAAACTCCCAAGAGAGGTTATGAGTTGTTTTCCTCTGTCCATCTTGCTTTCAATTTTCTCTGTGAGTTTAAAAAAAAAAGATTTCCTGAGAATGCAACCTACAAATTTGAACTGTGTCTTTCTGATGTTAAATATTTGTCTTCCTTTAATTTCCATTTTTTTAAAACTTCGTTGGTCTTGAACATGCCCCCCCCCAATGTTCTATAGAACCATATTTCTGTTGCTTAAAGTCTCATTCTTCATGTGGTTTTAATTTATTAGGATTAACGCTGAATGTAATTTTATTAGTAGCAGAGTAATATTTTTTATATTAAACGTTATTGTCTTGAATAATAAGAAAAAATATTTGGATATAAAACATTTAAGTTAGAGATAAAGAATAACAAGCAAAGGATTTGGTAAAAAATCAATGTTTTTATCAATAATTCTAAATGCTGTTAAATAATCTAGCGTTTAAAAATTAGAAATTAAAATTTCATAGTTTAAATTCGTAACTAGGTTACGCAGCAGCAAAGAGTTGACATTCTTCTATGTGATGTGTTTCTTCAGAAATTGAATGATCATGGCTCTTCACAACGTCCTGTCCTTTGTAGCGCTTAGTAAAGTTTATCCTTTTGCCATCTTTCCTATTCCATTTTCTGTTAACCAATTACACGGGCTCCTTAGATTGTTCGTTACTTTCATATGCCTCTCTTGCTTTCAGTATACCCTGTGTTTGTGAAAATCTCCAAGCTCTCTTTCCTCGTATATCTTAAACATTTCAGCTTTCTGTCTAAGTAATATATCACGCTTCTGCGATCGTCAGACAAACTGATTAGTTTTTTAAAAAATTGTATATATGTGGGGTTGCGTAATTTGGTGTTTTTATTGAAGTGGGAGGAAAAATTGTCGTCGTGACGCCACTCATACTAATTCAAATATACATACACCCATTATCATACGCAGACACACATACACACGCGCTCGTCCCCATATATATATATATATATATATATATATATATATATATATATATTAAATCAGATACTTCAATCCAAGGGAAAAAAGCAGGAAGGTAAATTCCAAAAACCCCATCCTAATTAATATTAAAAATTTATTTTAATATTAAAAAATGATACAGGAAGAGAGCTCCATGTAATAAAATATTACAGAGCAAATATAAATTAAAAAAGGATTAATTCAATGGTCATTCAACATCACTGAATTAATCCTTTTTTAATTTTTATATATATATATATATATATATATATATATATATATATATATATATATATATATAATAAGCCAAGTCCCATACTGTTCATATATAATTATGCTTGTGTGAGCTCCGGTGGGCGAGGGCGTGTGTATGTGTGACTGGTTACAACAATGGGTGTACGAGTGTGTATATATATTTCAATTAGTATGAGTGGCGTCATGACGAGAATTTTTCCTCCCATTTCCATAAAAACACCAAAGCACGCAAGCCCATGAATATCCAAATTTTTAAAAGATTAATCAGTTTGTCTGACGATTGCAAAAGCGTGAAATCCAGGGTCACAAACTCACATCAATACAACTGAATATGTTAGCTCTTTCACTGATATTGAGAACTTTCCAATAATTACCGCGCAATTATAATATATAAATAATATATATAATAAACTGCATATATGATATTGAGCACTTTTCAATAACTACCGCGCATGTCATATATACCTAATATATATAACAAATTGCATATATACATATATTTATATTTATACACACACACGCACACACACATACACACATATCTATCTATCTATCTATCTATCTATCTATCTATCTATCTATATATATATATATATATATATAGAGAGAGAGAGATATCAGCGGACAACATGCTTTATATCCAATAACAACTCAAACTGAATATTACCAACTAACGCAACAGCCAATCCTAACAGATATCCAACAAATCCTAATCCATGATACAAAAATACTATACATCATAAAACTGTAAACAATGACTACAAATGCTGGAAGTATTAATCATAAAATAATAAACAACTGAACATCAGTAAAACTATTCAATTTATGTTAGGTTATTCGTTACTTTCATGTGTCTCTCTCGGTTTCTTTTTGCTCAGTTTCTGAAAATCTCTAAGCTCTCATTACTCATATATCTTAGACATTTTATCCTTCTGTCTAAGAATATATCTCTATATTATTACCTTAGTACATACACTACCGACCATATAATTGGGACCACCTAAAATCTTTTCACAAAATTTATAAAATTTCATTTTTAGCAGAATCAAATTCGCCGAGTTTGTATTGTTTTTGTTATTCTTACGCAGATGTCAAGTAAAAAAAAGTATTCTTTTCAATTTTAAAGTAAACATTTACTCAGTTTGCTACTTGACTCCTCTTATTGTGATCAAGTTTTTGCTGAAAATTCAGATTTATTCAGATATTATAATTACGGTATAATTTATTTTTGTAAGCCATATTACTACGGTTTAAATGGCAAGGAAGAAACAGATTAGCATTGAAAAAAGAGCTCAGGTTGAAGTTCTTTCGAAGAAGGATATTCTGAACGTGTTATCGCTAAAAAGTTAAGCCTATCAAAAAATGGAGTGCATTATTGCCTTCAACGACTTCGTGAAACTGAGTTAAATATTGACAGAAAAGGATCTGGTAGGCCCAAAGTAACATCTATGGTAGTGGATAGGCACTTGATCATATCTAGCAAGAGGAATAAAAGGAAAACCGCTCCGGAATTAACAATTGGAATGAATTCTACTCGGCAACATCCAGTATCTGTTACTACTGTTAAGAGATGACATAATTCTGTTGGGCTTAAAGGCTGTGTAGCAGTTAAGAAACCACTATTAAAGAAGGAGAATAAGGGATGGAATTGATTCTACAGTTGGAAATTAACTTCCTAAAAATGAACAAATGTTTAAATGCTTGCAGGATGCTTGGAAATCACTTTCACCAACTTTTTTATAAGTTATTAGAAAGAATGCCAAGGATTTGCTCTGCAGTAATAAAGGCTCGTGGTGGTTTCTTTGATGAAAAAAAAATGAATTAACTTTAATTAAATTTGAAATTACTCTATGTTAATTTGGGTTTTAATTATTGTACAATTGTGAGCAACAATGCAATATATCTATATTTATTCTTCTAAGACATAAAATGTGTTATTGCTTTCTCTTAGAGAATAAACCTAAGTGGTCCCAAACTTATGGTCGGTAGTGTATATGTGTCACGCTCTAGAAAGAGATATGAACGCACACATAGACACAAAAGATTAAACATATGAACCCCGGACAAAGTACACACAAACACGTATGATAAATGCAAGAAAACATTGAACAGGAAATATAAAACTAAAAAAGAATTACTGTAAAATATATATCGTCTATTATAAAAGAAATGTATTATTGTACTGATAGAGTTTTTGTGATTTAAATTATAATTTCAAGTTCTTTTTAGCTGTCTTTATTTTAAAGTATTCGCCACTGCTATAGCCTGTTATTGAACTCACAACACTTTGGGCTGAGTCACTGGAACTAACCAATATAGCCACTAAGCCATGTGTCGTTAGAACTACAGTGGTGGTGAACAAATAACTTAGAGAGTTAAGTTAAAGGGAGATAACTACATGGCTATCAGAAGTGCCATCAAGCATCGAATGAAAATGATATACCCCATTGATCGTAATAAAGGGCTCGGTTCGAAATTCCTAGCACCTGAAGAAATCTGGAGAGTACAACGGCCAGAACATCGTGAAGATGGCAATAAAAATGAGGACAATGGTCCAAACAATGTAAATAGTGTAAATACTACCTCATCTCAGAAGTATAGACAAATATATAAAGAAGGTTGCTTAGAATTTTACAGTTTATCAACCTTTTGCAGGTTATTTAAAGCCAGAAAATATTTTTGATTGTAAGAATTTTTCTGTAGGTAAAAACAATGATTTACTGAAACGGCTTGTAAACTTTAACGCCTCCAAAACAAAGTTGCCATCATTTAACCACCATAGAGAAATATTGTGTCCGCCATCAGTATGTCTGACGCAAGACTCCTAGAGAGCAACTCGTTGTGCCTTCTTGTCATTACGCTTTCAGTTGGCTTTAAGGGAAGCGACTACAATGTATTAATAGCTGCTTCTATAACAAGGAAAGTTGGGTCTCTGTGTCGTGACAGAAGATTCTTCCTGTCAGAGTCAACCTTGCACATTTACAAATCTATCATTCGTCTGTGTATTGAATACTGCCGCCATATCTGGTCTGGTGCTCTTGCTATTCATTTATAGTCTCTTGACAAAATCCAAAGGGTGATCTGTAATGTAATGGGTCCTGGTCTAGAATCTCGGCTTCGGTCACTTTCTCGCCGACGTGACGTGGCTCCTCTCTGTCTTTTCTACAAATACTTTCATGACAACTGCTATGGCGAGCAGTTTTCCCTGGTACCCCGACTACAGGAATTTAAGCGTGCTACTAGATTGAATTCTAAGGGTCATCCTTTTAATACTGAAATAACTAAATGCCACCTTCACTTCTACTCTAACAGATTCTTTTCTCGCACTTTCTGCATGTGAAACTCCCTTCGGTTTACTTGCTTCTCTGGTAACTAAAATCTTCAAGAATTTAAATGCGGTGTCAATCTTCTATTTTCTCGAATCCCGTTGATATTTTGTCTTTTTCAGAATCCTCTTTATACTCAGTCTTTTTTTCACTTTCACTCCTTGTACTCTGCGTACTAGTGTCAATGCCTTAGTCGTACTAATTTCCCCATTTCTTTGGGTAGAAGGTACGGATTCACACTTTTCCAATGGTATTTTCACTTAAGTGAATATGACAAACCCGACTGAAATTGGAACATGACAACATGACAACATCATTCGCTTAGATTTGATGAAAACGGTCCATAAGCTTTTTATATAAAAATTGTAACACAATCAGTTCACGAGTAAGTGAATGGTTAATTTATAAATAAAATTCAGAAATTTCAGACGCGGATGTACTGGAAAACTAGTCATTTCAAAGATAGCCTTCTCAAATGTATGCTGTCACATGATGAGAAATTCTCTTCTCAGAACCACACAATTATTAGAGAAGAGAATTTCTCATCATGTGACAGCATACATTTGAGAAGGCTATCTTTGAAATGACTAGTTTTCCAGTACATCCGCGTCTGAAATTTCTTAATTTTATTTATAAACACTTTAATTAATGAATAATTAGACGGGTGGGGATTTTTACAGAATGATTTTAACAATGGCTTCGAAGAAAAAAGTTACGAGGATTAGCAGCAAAATATAAAGTAGTCTTGTTTACCAAAACGGGAGATAAAAATAACATGGCGTATAAAGATAGCTTTGAAAACATTTAGTAAATATACAGATAAAAATGAAAATCACCTTCCCAGTATGCTAAAAACGTAAAGCGTATAATGAATATTTGATAACAGTGATGATATGCGGCCGCAAAATTGAAGTAATTAATAAAATCACCGGTAAACTAAGTCATCAAATCCCAAAGAACAACAGAAATAGAAACACAAGAGATAACATTTAAAGATAGAAAGAGATCAAGATGGTTGGGAGCAGAGAGCAAGATAATTTATATCATAGAAGTGATTAAACGACAAATATGGAAGCAGGCGGGACGCATAGGATGAAGAGAAGATAAGATATGGAGTAGAATTCGTTTCCATTAATACCCTGAATAGATCAGACAGAAGATGAAAGTTGATACAGAGATTCCTGGGAAGGCATTGTTCAATCACGATAACCATAGAACGATTTGAGAAAAGCCATTGTCCTGCAGCAGACTAGAAATAGTTACAGCTACTACTGTTATATATATATATATATATATATATATATATATATATATATATATATTAGAACACTCTCAGCTATTGTGCATGTATATTGATAATATACACGCTAAAAAGTGTGCCTCCTTCTACCGAGCGCACATAGCTCAGAGGTAGAATCTCCGACTGACGCAAATTCGGTCGTGTGTCAATCTTGGGCAAAAAGCAATAAGGATGTCTAACCGTACTGATGAGCTGTGATACAGCGAAACAGATCTGTCTGAGGATGACTATATATATATTCAGTTGGATTGATGTGAGATTTTGACCCTGGGTTTCACGTTTTTACGATCGTCAGAAAAACTGATTAATTTTTTAAAAATTTAGATATATGTGGGGTTGCGTAATTTGGGGTTTTTATGGAAGTGTGAGGAGAAATTGTCGTCGTCACGCCACACATACTAATTGAAACATACATATACGCTCGTACACCCATTGTCGTACGCAAACACATACATACGCGCTCGCCCACACACATATATATATATGCCAAGTGCCTTACTGTTCACATATAGTTATGTTTGTGTGAGCTCCGGTGGGCGAGCGCGTGTATGTGTGTCTGCGTACGACAACGGGTGGACGAGCGTGTATGTATTTTGGAATTACTATGAGTAGCGTCACGACAACAATGTTTCCTCCCACTTCCATAAAAACATCAAATTACACAACCCCACGTTTATCCAATTTTTAAAAAATCATACAGTTTGTCTGACGATCGCAAACGCGTGAAACCCAGGGTCACAAACTCACATCAATACAACTGAATATATTAGCTCTTTCACTGTTATTGAGAACTTTCCAATAATCACCGCACATATATAAATAATATATATAACAAATTGCACATATATATATACACATCTCTCTCTCTCTCTATATATATATATATATATATCTAAGTGCTTTATATCCAATAACAACTCAAATATTACCAACTAACGCAAGAGCCAAACCTAACAAATATCCAAGAAATCCTAATCCATGATACAAAAATACTATACATCAGAAACTGTAAACAATGGCTACACATGCTAGAAATGTTAACCATGAAATAATAAACAACGGAACATCAGCAAAACTTTATTCAATTTACGAACAAATATACAAAATATATTTCTCAACCAATAAAAAAGAAAACTGACTCAGCTCCAGAATTTGACACGTGAAGACGAGATAATTGAAAAATGAAAGCAATTTAATTTTAACTATTTCACCTCAAGTATGTTTATAAATAACACGAAGATACAAGGGCTTATTGATAGTTGTGATTTACTAAGCCTAAAAAAAGGCCGGAAGTAATGGTCACCCAATGGTATCGAACTCACTACTCAGTTGTAATTGTTCTAAACAGACAAGCTTGCTAATTATTAGGCCACGTCGAGCTAGGAGAATAAAAGAATAAGCATAAAGAGATAGAAGATGGCGACTAACATTGCGTTCAAACTTTTGAAAGGAAAAGCATGACGACGGAAGAGTGATCTAGAAAGAAACGTACGGAAAAAAGAAACAATTCTAGCGATTTCAATAGTAAAATTATGTGAGCTAGATACCGTTACGCTTAAATTATTGAACTCGAGTTACCAATGCGATTATCATGTAAATATTCTAGAAAAAGAGATAGGGATGCTACGTTACAGTCGTAGAAAATTAACTAAAGCCGACATTCTTCTTCTTCTTCTTCTTCTATGTGCCCTGTCCCTTCAGGACGTAGGCGATCATGGATCTCCACGTCTCCCTATCCCTTGTGGCTCTTAGTATGTTTGCTCCTGTTGCTCCTGGCAACCCCCGTTCCGTCATCCACCTGATCAGGCCCTGCAAATATGTTATCCGCTGCCTTCCTCTGTCTCTCCTTCCTTCTATCTGACCAGTCAGTATCAGGTTCTCCAGGCTCTCCTTCCTCATTGCATGTCCCAGGAACTTCAGTTGTCTCTTCCTGATGCTCAGCATCAATTTCCTTTTTGTTGCCATTCTTTCTAACACTTCGTCGTTGCTTGTATGCTCAGTCCACGATATCCGTAGCATCCTTCTGTAGAACCACATTTCGGCCGCTTCCAGTTTTGTCCTCATTTTCGATGATATTGTCCAGCATTCACAGCCGTATTGAAGAACTGACATCATGTAGCAGTCTAGCACTCTTTTCTTCGTTTCTATTGAGATCTTCCTGTGTGTTAGTATTTTGCTCATCTTCTGGAACGCGTCCTTTGCCATGCCAATTCGCCTTCGGATCTCCGTAGGTATACCTATAACAGATTCTTTTTCGGATTTCGTCAGACCTCTTTAGATATGTAACAGAAGCAGGAGCCTAGATTTGGCAACAATATTAGATGCATGGACAAACTTATACAAGACTGTCCACTCACCTGACTGCCGATTTGACTCCGGAGTGAAGTGGCGAATTCATGTTAATCCATTGTCACATACTCCTTGTTTCGTTGAAACATTTGCAAATAATGCTTTGAGTCGTCGACGCGTTGTTGTTTTTGATCGCATGTGAGCAAATGCAGCAGCCACTTTGAACACAGTTTTCTCATTGACAAATATTCATGCAAAATGATGAACACACTGCCTTCTGATATGTTCAACTTATCTGTCATCTCACGTAACTTCAATTTACGATCGGCCAAAATGAGTTTGCAAATGGTTTGGTGTTTTCCGAGACAACTGCCGATTTTGAGCGGCCTGAGCGTTCACCACCATTTGTGTCTGTACGACCACATTTGATGTCAATATACCACTTCTTAACCGTTGTTTCTGATAGAACAGAGTCCGAGTAACAATTACCAAGCCATTGCCTTTCTTGAACAGTATTCTTTATAAGAAAGCAACGCTTTATCAACACACGAAATTCAGATATTTCTATTGTTTTGAAAATTTACAAAAGCAGCTCCATTGTAAACTAATAAGCTGACTGGGCCCAAATTTTGTCACGTGCCATTTGAAGGTTAGTACTTCATAAAAATCATATTAATATTTTATTAGTGATGCCATCTACATGTAAGGCCACGGACTTATTGAAGGATGTGTTATATCAGAATGAAAACCAGACTATTCAGAAAAGAATCACCACGAACCGAGTAGTACCAAATTTATGTGATAAATAGAAGAGAATTTAGAGTGTATACACTACCGATCATAAGTTTGGGACAACTTAGATTTATTTTCTAAGAGAAAGAAATAACACATCTTATGTCTTCGCAGAATGAATATAGATATATTTTATTGTTGCTCACAATTGTACATTAATTAAAACCAAAATTAACAAATTTCCAAGCATCCTGCAAGCATTTAAACAACATTTATTCATTTTTAGGAAGTTCATTTCGAAATGTACGATCAATTTGATCCCTTATTCTCCTTCTTTAATAGTTGTTTCTTAACTGTTACACAGCCTTTAAGCCCAGCAGAATGAAGTCGTCTCTTAACAGTAGTAACAGATAATGGATGTTGCCGAGTAGAATTCATTTCAGTTGTTAATTCCGGAGCGGTTTTTCTTTTATTCCTCTTGCTAGATATGATCAAGTGCCTATCCTCTACAATAGATGTTACACTGGGTCTACCAGAACTTTTTCTGTCAATATTTAACTCAGTTTCACGAAGTCGTTGAATACAATAATGCACGCCAATTTTTGATAGGCTTCATTTTTTAGCGATAACACGTTCAGAATATCCTTCTTTCGAAAGAACTTCAACCTGAGCTCTTTTTTCAATGCTAATCTGTTTCTTTCTTGCCATTTATACCGTAGTAATATGGTTTACAAAAATAAATTATACCGTAATTATAATATCTGAATAAATCTGAATTTTCAGCAAAAACTTGATCACAATAAGAGGAGTCAAGTGGCAAACGGAGTAAATGTTTACTTTAAAGTTGAAAAGAATACTTTTTTTTACTTGACATCTGCAAAAAATAACAAATAATTCAAACTCGGCGAATTTGATTCTGCTAAAAATAAAAATAAAATTTTATAAACTGGGTGGTCCCAAACTTATGGTCGGTAGTGTACGACTGAAATCTAAAGTTACTGCAGCCTGAACTCCCCACAGATCGCGACAATTTCATTACAAACCATGTCGGAGTACTAATTTTAGATTATATACAAGTAATTTGGAAATTTTGAAAATTTAAAAAGTGTCTGTTTCAGCTATTAGCTGGCTACTGTATTTTCTCGGAAATATTTTACATCGTTCTGTCAACCATCACAGGTAATCTCTGTCACCCATAAGCATGGAACAAGAAAGTCTCCCTGAAAGCAATTCACTGCGTCTCCTCAGTCTTACCCTATCTTCCGACCTCAAGTGGAATCATTACATTAAATCAATAGCTAAATCCACTGCTAAGAAGGTTGGGTCACTGTGCCGGGCCAGGAACTTTTTGCCGCCAGGATCCAACTTGCCCATATATAAATCTGACCGGGCATGGAATACTGTTGTCATATCTGGTCAGGCGCTTCTGCTGTTCATCTCAGTGTTCTCGATAGGCTCTAAAGAAGAATCTGTAATGTAATTGGTCCCGACCTGGCAGTTCGACTCCAACCACTTTCTCATCAGCGGGATGTGGCTTCCCTCTCTATATATATACAACCGGCCATGATTATTAGGCCACCCCAGTTTAAAAAATGATGTATTTCATACTATTTTTTCTGCTTCAAATATAACGGTTGACAAATTGCTAGTGTTCATTAGAACGTTAAAATTATGGAATTTTTTATCTGTTGCAATGTCATGGTCATGAAGGTGTTAAAGCATGAAAACGTTTTTGTTACCATAACATATATTTTCATAGCTTCTGCACTGACGAACTTAAGGCACTTGTACCCACACCACAAGAATCTACTCGTGCAATCAGACTGGAAACAAGGTCCCACACTTTTACAGTTAGATCAACCAAATGCAGGCGACAATTCTAATCCAGAAACCTGCCCGGGGAACTCACATACTTTCTTGACGGCTACAACCTCCAGGAATTTAAATGCAATGACAATTCCCATCACTTGACTCCAGTTCGTTTTATATCACTCAGTGTATCTTGTTCTTTTCCTTTCTTTCTACCTTCGCAACGTCACTCCTTTTTTTTCCATCCTTCTCTTGCCCTTTCTCTTTTACCCCCTGTTGCTGGTTCGTATTTCTCTTCACTCTTCTTCTGCCTAAAACTTTAACTCTCTTATGTAGATCCCTGCACATCAGTGGCAGTACTGCCTTGCCTGGGGTGAAATGATTCAAAAATGTAATTATTATCACTTAATAAAGGAAAAATGTTCAACATATGCTAACAAAAGTATAGTTTGCAGTAGTATTATTCTTAAAGTGCCTACCGTAATTGATATTGCTTTGTGACTAGTAGTTTAACAACTAAAGAAGGAAGGTCATAAGCAGGAGTTACTGTAACATGAATTTAATTTCCTGTCAATATACCGCCTGTATAAATCGCTTCGCTCAAAACGCTGTTTATTTAATTTTGAAATCCATGAACTTGTTTTCTTTCAAGGGCCCAAAATCGGATTTAAACGGAGATATGACTCTCATCAGTTAGTCAGTTAAATGCCATACGTGATACACGTTGGGGCGATCATGTTTCGAAAAAGACATAACTGGCTGGGCAGAAGATTTTCCCGCTGTTGGTTGCCATTACTTTCTGAATTAAACTGGTTGCCAACCAAAGCTTCAGAACCCAATCTCTTTTGTTATTGGAAGAGAGAGATTAATACCTTAATGGAAGAAAGAGAGAGATTAATACCTTTCCCAAGAGCATCTGCACGTAAGTGAATGCAAAATATACACGTGGTATTTGAACTCGGCTATCCGATTTCTCCTTCGAAGCTGCTATTCACTGCACCATAACGTACATATCACACACCCTAAATTTATTTCTCGTCACTGATGTTCGATTTATAGAGGTAGGATGGTTTAGGGAGATATTTTAAAAAAAAGAAAAAAAATCTTATAAGCAAAAAGATGCGTTAATATGTTTATTTCAGTCCAGAGCGTTTGAATAAAGCTTTAAACATAGAATAACTAAATTAAAATAACTAAATTAAAACACGGAAGATTCATATAACAATGATCTTTCGACGGCAAACGATACTGGCTAATGTTTTTTTATCATAACTTTTAATTGAAATTTAAAATCAAAACCTAAACTATAGCTACTTTTATTCTAAGTTTCTTCGACCATGAAGATTTTTAAAATTCTTACATTTTATAAAGTAGATACTTTTTGATTTTCTGGGCTATAATTTTGTATTGGATAGAAGGTAAACATCTCAATATATATATATATATATATATATATATATATATATATATAATAGATCACTACATTGAAACGCAAGAATCATAAGACTAGAAACTTCATTATTCTGTTTTGCAGAATCAATTTAATCAACAAAGCAACGGATTATAATTTTTCAGAAACAGCTTTTAAATCAGCTGACGCCATATTGTCTCACTCGCAAATCTGCTCGAGAATTAATCTCGCCTTTGACTAGTTTTTAAATGCAGTTATATATCGACGTTTTAGCAGTAGATTGATTAGTTTTGTCTCCACTGGTATAACGCCACGTCAAGCGCAATATAATCTTATATTAGAATGTCACGTAGTCGAATTAATTTAAAAAGATTGTGTTGCGCCAAGCTTCCGCGTAAAAAATCTTAAACTCAACCTCTGAAGCTTTTGGATTTCTTGCCTTGCTCGAACACTGACCATTGTGCCAGTAAAAAAAAAAATATTCCACTACTTTTTAACAAAGACAACGTTCCTGTTGCTTGACGTTGTAAATGTTTAACAATAGAAGAAATTAAATCGATAATCTGAGTTCAAATTCAGGCAAATATACTAGGTTTAATCATTATTTGGCTCTGTACAGAGTGAATTAAATCCGATAATTTTTTTTTAGTAATGAATAATACAGGTAGTTTTATTCTGCGCATGAGAAATGTTTTGTTTAATATCGCACTGAAAAAACATAGAGGGCTCATTTAGCACCAAAAATAAACTCTTGTGTGTGTGAGTGTGTGTGCGCGTGTGTGAGCGTGTGTGTGTGTGTGCGCGCGTGTGTGTGTGTGTGTGTTGTGTGTGTTTTGTGTGAGTTGTGTGTGTGTGGTGTGGTGTGGTGTGTGTGTTAGTAATCTCGTAAAACTTATGCTTGGCCAAAATTTAAATTTTTACATAGAGCCAAATAAAGTAGGAACTCATTATATATTAAATGTTTGCTTAGGCCTTATTTCTTTGGACTCGAAGAAATCAATGCGGATGTTCGGTGTGGTGCAGTCGATATCGGCTCGGAATTTGAATTTGTTGCATTCACATACACGCAAATACCCTTGGGTAAAGTATGAATCCGTCCATTTTCCCTCTAGATGGGTTAAATAGCAGGACATATTGGGTTTTATATAGCCTTGGTTGGCAATCAGTCTACCACAGAAAGTAATGCCGACCTACTGCGGAACTGTTCCGTGATATCAGTCCTGACTTAAATAGTGAACAATCGCATCGCAAATTAAAAAGAAGCATGAAGCAATAAAAATTGGTTTCTACAGAAGTAATTTTGAGTAAGGTATTAAAAAACAAGACAATTTTGCTAGAAACAAGGAAGAGACTACTGGATTGCTATGTACTGTCCGTTCTCAATACGGCAGTGAATGCTGGACAATCTCATCAAAGATAAAGGAAAACCTTGAAGCAACTGAAATGCGGTTCTACAGAAGGATGCTGCGAATATCATGGATCGAGTATGTGAGTAATGATGAGGTCTTGGAAATGATGGAAACAAAAAGGAAATTAATACTGACCATCAGGAAGAGACAGCTGAAGTTCCTGGGACAAGCAATGAGGAAGGAGGGCTTGGAGAATCTGATACTAACAGGCCAGATAGAGGAAAAAGAGACAGGGGAAAGCAACGGATAACATATTTGAAGGACCTAATCAGGTCGATAACGGAACGAGGATCGCATGATGTAACAGGAGAAGGCGTGCTCAGAGCCACCAGGGATAGGGAAACTTGGAAAGCCATGATCGCCTACGTCCTGAAGGGACAGGGCACATAGAAGAAGAAGAATGCCGAGAAAAGCATGGACTGAACAAACAACGAAGTTTTTTAGAAAGTGGAAACAAGACGAACACTTACACCCTTGTGCAAATTAATTGAAACAGATTATTTACTTTTCTTTCTTTTACCATGCGGTCAGTTTTAGACCCTCTAAAGTGACAGGATGTAATAGATTTCTATTTTTTCTCAGATTAGATCATTTACGGTGGTATGCAGTAATATATATATATATATATATATATATATATAGTATTGTAACTAAGTTGTTGAACTCGTAAGTTTATTAACCTTTTGTTCATGCATTTACTTTTATAAAGAATGCTCGATACAAATGTAGGGCGTTATACTGTAATGGTTGTTACAATGTTTTATAAATTCATAGTATTCATAGTATTATATAAATTCATAAATTTATAAATTCATAGTATTCATAGTATAAATTCATCGTATGAATTTATAAAAACATTGTAACAACCATTACAGTATATATATATATATATATATATATATATATATATATATACTGTAATAGTTGTTACAATGTTTTTATAAATTCATAGTATCACTACACAAAAATTTTCATGTTTCGAAGCCAGCCCAAAACTAGAAAACATCTTCAGTTTTCTAAAATGAAAAAAAAATAATAATACAACATTTCATCAAGATCTGACTAAATTAACCTTCTCACTATAACCTAATATAAAAAAAATCTCTTAAATCTATACCTTTTTGGCATTAAATAACCCATAGAAATTGATATGCTGTTAAACGAAACTAAAACTCAAATTCTCAGCCTCTCACCTCATTGACTTGTTAAGCATTTAATCATTAAACCGTTCTCTGATACACTAATCTCATTTTTTCATTTATTCTCAAGTTCAAAATTAAGAAATGCGGCGGTATATGGACAATTTTTACTGAAAGTCATCCCTGTTAGTGATGGCAAAACAAAATCATTCACTTTCAACCTAAGATAAATGAAGGTTTCTCTTGGGATATTAATGGGCCTACGGAATTGAAACGTTTTTTAAGTGAGCAGTACACATTAACGCATTATGTTTTTTTTAAATTTCAACCAATCCTATGTTCTTCTTCTTATTGATCTCATTATCGCAGAAAAGGCTGAGAAAATTCCTCACAGGTGAAGAGAATCCTGGAAGCAACAGAATACACTACGCCTCCTCGGACTTACCCTGTCCTCAGACCTCAAATGGAACTACTATATTGAATCCATAGCAAAATCTACTGCTACGAAGGTTGTGTCACGATGTCGATCCAGAATGTTTTTTTCACCTGAATCCATCCTGCATATATACAAGTCAACCATCCGTCCGTGCATGGAGTACTGCTGCCATTTATGGTCAGGAGCCCCTGCCGTTCTCCTCAGTGTTCTTGACAGGCTCCAAAGGAGAGTCTGTAATGTGATAGGTACTGATCTGGCGGCTCGACTGCAGCCACTTCCCCATCGTCGAAATGTGGCCTCCCTTTGTCTGTTCTATAAATACTTTCATGGCTTCTGTTCAGAGGAAATTAAGTCACTGATGCCTCCTCAACAGGTGTTTACTTGTGCAACCAGACTGGCAACTGGGTCCCACCCATTCACAGTCAGGTTAGCCAAATGCAGACGATAATTCTACTCCCGCAGCTTCTTCTCTCGCACTTCCCGCCTGTGGAACTCGCTCCCGTATTCTTGCTTTCCTGCCGGCTACAACCTCCAGAAATTTAAATGCAAAGTCAATACTCATCTACTAACCACTGGACTCTAGCTCTCTCCCCTCCCCCGTATAACCTTCCCTTTCTCTCCACCTATGTATCTGTCATCGCACCTGCATTCTCAGCTTTCTATTGTTCCTTTCTAACTAGTTTGTACTCCACTCTTTTCTAATTAATCTTTTTACATTTATGTAGCCCCCTGCACATCAGTGGCGTTTCCGCCTTGCTTGGGGTGAAATGATTAAAAAAAAATGAGGGTCCACAGAAGGGGATATAAAATACTATAGGCGATCGCTTAAGGAACAAAAACGACTTAAGAAAAATACAGAGATGCTGAAATGTATAAGATAAATAACTAAGATTGTTTTGTTTTACAGTTTATCAACCGTTTACAGGTTATTTAAAGCCAGAAAATATTTTTAGATTGTAGAAATTTTTATTGATAATTATTTCAGTGATATAAATCCTAATGGTTAGCTGGAGGAGAAAAGGTGAATTCCTACTTTATCAAGGGTATTTGCATTGAAGTAAATACAAAGAACCTAACAGGAATTCGAACACGGCTCCCCGATTTCCTGTCCGGGTATGTTATCATTTATACCACCTGCACATCCAAGCTTACAGGACGTGGTATTCCCAACCATTTAAGTACTAACCAGGCTCAATGTTGGTTAACTTCGGTGATCTTTTGAGATTCGATGTTTCCATGTGAAACTTAAATAAAATTTTAAATAAAACCTTTAAAAATATAGATTTACAAATTATTTCTATCGCAAATATAAATAAAGTTATGAACTTTTTAAAGTGCACATGAACTTTATGGAATGCCTCTCTCTCTCTCTCTGTATATATATATATATATATATATATATATATATATATATATATATATATATATATATATTTATATATATATATCCAGATACGTTATCATTTATACCACCTGCACATCCAAACTTACAGGACCTGGTATTTCCAACCATATAAGTACTAACCGGGTTCGATATTGTTTAGCTTCGGTGATCGTATGTGATTCGGTGTTTCCACGTGGCATTAACGTATGGTTACATAATGAGGACCAAGGGCGGGGAAAATTTAATGCTTAAAGGAGGTATAAAAGACAGTTTGTGTTAATCGATGGGTGAATAATGGGAAAAATATAGACGTTACTAAGAGCTATAGAGGATAAAAAATTGTGGAGAGACATGATCGTCTACGTTTTGGAGGGATACAACAGCACTGAAAAAAGATTATTTTTGAGGTTCATACCATTCTAAATGTTTTTAATAATGTTGTCGTCAAGATATTAGGTTGTCCCAAAAGTTCGTAAACACTTATAAAAAAATTGAAATTTTACTCGCCAAGTAATCTAAGGTTACCAGAAAACACTTGCAAAAAATTGAAATTTTACTCGCAAAAACAACAAAAATTATTGTTAAAAATAAAGACCATCATTTTCCAAGACTTTCTGTCATCGATCTGCAAGCTTTCGGATCTGGTCAAAATACCGTTCAGCTGGCTTCGAATCAAAGAATTCTTGACATGCTTCCTCGACTTCATCAAACGAGTCGAATCGGCGGCCCCTCAGAAAGTGTTTCATTGAGCGGAAAAAGGCTATAATCTGATGGAGCACAGTCAGGACTGTAAGCTGGATGTGGCAGAACCTCAACGCCGTCCAGCTCTTCAAACTTGTCTTCGGTCTTCTAGGCGGTGTGTGGCTTGGCATTGTCCTGCTGCATCAAAGCGCGCTTTTAGTTGATCAGAGCCGGGTACTTTTGATTCAAGTTGCTGACAGTAAAGTTCGGTAGTTATGGCACGACCATTCGGCACCAACTCAAAATGCACGATTCCTTCAAAGTTCCACCAAACGCACAACATGACTTTCTTGCCGAATCAATCTTGTTTTGGAACGGTGTCTTTTGCCCTTTCTGAACCCGACGCTTGTCTCGATTGTGCTGGACCAGATAGACCCATTTCGCAAGTGTTTACGAACTTTTGGGACAACCTAATAGTTCGATTTCCATAATAAGAAGCTAAGTGAAACATTCTTACCAACGTAATACGTAGGAAATGGTGGGGATGTAGCAAGGTGGGTCTTGACTGTAATGATCGATACTTGATTTATTCTCTATTATTATTATTATTATTATTATTATTATTATTATTAGTAGTAGTAGTAGTAGTATTTTATATATGCGTAATGCCAGAACGAGCCGATTTATGGATGACTCCAAGTTGGCATTATTATCCACAGTTTTAAAAGAATTGATCTCAATGTGCCAAAAACCAGTGGCATTATCTTGATATACCCTTTTTGTCCTTCTAAAAGTCCTGGGTATGATGATAATTAAAATCCGGGAGCAAATTAATTGATCAGGAGATTTGAGATTCTGAGAAGCGTGTAACCACCTCTTAATTGCTAAATCCACCCTGAGCCGGGTATGATGATAATTAAAATCCGGGAGCAAAGTAATTGATCAGGAGATTTGAGATTCTGAGGAGCGTGTAACCACCTCTTTATTGCTAAATCCACCCTGAGCCGGGTATGATGATAATTAAAATTCGGGAGCAAAGTAATTGATCAGGAGATTTGAGATTCTGAGGAGCGTGTAACCACCTCTTAATTACTAAATCCACCCTGAGCCGGGTATGATGATAATTAAAATCCGGGAGCAAAGTAATCGATCAGGAGATTTGAGATTCTGAGGAGCGTGTAACCACCTCTTAATTACTAAATCCACCCTGAGCCGGGTATGATGATAATTAAAATCCGGGAGCAAAGTAATCGATCAGGAGATTTGAGATTCTGAGGAGCGTGTAACCACCTCTTAATTGCTAAATCCACCCTGAGCCGGGTATGATGATAATTAAAATCCGGGAGCAAAGTAATTGATCAGGAGATTTGAGATTCTGAGGAGCGTGTAACCACCTCTTAATTGCTAAATCCACCCTGAGCCGGGTATGATGATAATTAAAATCCGGGAGCAAAGTAATTGATCAGGAGATTTGAGATTCTGAGGAGCGTGTAACCACCTCTTAATTGCTAAATCCACCCTGAGCCGGGTATGATGATAATTAAAATCCGGGAGCAAAGTAATTGATCAGGAGATTTGAGATTCTGAGGAGCGTGTACCCACCTCTTAATTGCTAAATCCACCCTGAGCCGGGTATGATGATAATTAAAATCCGGGAGCAAAGTAATTGATCAGGAGATTTGAGATTCTGAGTAGTGTGTAACCACCTCTTAATTGCTAAATCCACCCTGAGCCGGGTATGATGATAATTAAAATCCGGGAGCAAAGTAATTGATCAGGAGATTTGAGATTCTGAGGAGCGTGTAACCACGCTTCTACTATTTAGCAATTAAGAGGTGGTTACACGCTCCTCAGAATCTCAAATCTCCTGATCAATTACTTTGCTCCCGGATTTTAATTATCATCATACCCGGCTCAGGGTGGATTTAGCAATTAAGAGGTGGTTACACGCTCCTCAGAATCTCAAATCTTAATTGCTAAATCCACCCTGAGCCGGGTATGATGATAATTAAAATCCGGGAGCAAAGTAATTGATCAGGAGATTTGAGATTCTGAGGAGCGTGTAACCACCTCTTATTACTAAATCCACTCTGAGTCGGTGTTGTAGCACCTAAAATTGATGAGGGCAAGTCATCAGGCAATAAAGCTTGCCAGAGCAGAAACCATAAAAATACTTTTGTAAAAGCCGCATTCTGTTGATGATAAAGTAGCTAAAAGCGCGGAACCCAAATCAGGACCAATTACATTGTAGATCCTCCTTTTAGGTGTGCTGAGAACCCCAAGATGAACAGCAATAGCGCCTGACCAGATATGGCAACAGTATTCAATACATGGAAGAATAATAGAGTTATAAATCTGCAAGATAGATTTTGACGAGAAAAACTTCTTGGCTCAGCATAGCGACCCGATCTTTTTAGCAGTAGACATAGCTATTGATTCAATGTATTTTTTCCATTTTGAGATCGCCTGAGAGATTGATACCGAGAAGGCGCAGTGTATTGCTTTCGGGGATACACAGCTGCAATTTAGATATTTAGATTTCCGCATTAACTGACCTATAGAGATGTTGACATGCAGCTGAACAAAATCAACCAAACAAACTCTCATTCCAAACAATCTTAGGAAATTTATACTTAACATCAGAAAGAGACAGTTGAAATTTCTGGGGTCTATAATATGAAAAAGAGGCTTAGAAATTCTAATATTCACATGACAGTTTAAAGAGAAGAGGCACAACGGAAAAAAACGCTTAATCTACCTAGAGGGATTAAGTAAATGGATGAAGGAAATGGGTTTAGGAGAAATAACGAAAAGACAAAAATTATTAAGAGCTACAAAGAACAGGAAACTGTGAAAAGACATGATCGCCTGCGCGCTGAGAATGTAGGATATATAAAGAAGCATTCACAGTCAGGTTAGCCAAATGCAGACGACAATTCTACTCCTGCAGCTTCTTCTCTCGCACTTCCCACCTGTGGAACTCGCTCCCGTATCATTGCTTTCCTGACGGCTACAACCTCCAGAAATTTAAATGCAAAGTCAATACTCATCTACTAACCACTGGACTCTAGCTCTCTCCCCAACCCCGTATAACCTTCTCTTTCTTTCCACCTATGTATCTGTCATCACACCTGCTTTCTCAGCTTTCTATTGTTCCTTTCTAACTAGTTTGTACTCCTCACTCTTTTCTAATTAATCTTTTTACATTTATGTAGCTCCCTGCACATCAGTGGCGTTTCCGCCTTGATCGGGGTGAAATGATTAAAAAAAAAAAGAATATACAACAATAAAAATATGCGTAAATTTTTATCTATGACTTGCAAATTCCAAACAACTGCCATATAGGATGACTGATATAATATGGCATCTGTCTCTCGCATTAAACAAGTTTGAGCGTTATTTCCAAGTGACTATTACCGTCTAATTAACAACGTGCGTCATTCAACTGACCTGAGTAGGGTGTTGTGGAGAGGTGATGCTTCGGTGCGGAGGAAGGTTCAGTGGACTGTAGCCGTTGTTTAGGACAGTCGGCCGGGCCTGGAGGGTAGACGAGAAGAATTCAGTGACTATATCATTGTTGACTTCATCAGCCAGCAGCGGGTGTGCGTCTGACAAACAGTCTGTACTCTGAAAGAACAAACACAGTGAAAAGAAGCTATAAATATAAGCACAAAGGCGGCTGAAGTAAAGAAAAAAACGGGAACGAAAGATTTTCAATTGCTGAATTGATGCTTAAACATAGATGTGAGACACAAATTGAATGCATTTATTGAAAATAAATCGTACCTCTGGCAGTAGTGAAGATCAAAACTGATCCCTTAGTATTTGTCTATATTTCTGAGATGAGGTAGTATTTACAATATTTATATTATTCGGACTATTGTCCTAATCTTTGTTGCCCATTTGCACGACGTTTCGGCTGTTGTACGCTCCGGCCTTCTTCAGTTGCTAGGAATTTCGAACAGAACCCTTTCCTACAATAACTGGGGTATATCATGTTCATACCTTGCGTAGAGCCTCTTCTGGCAGTCATGAGTTATCTCCCTCTAACCCTGTAAGTTACTTGTTCACTACATGGTCCAATGGATGTAGACACTGGTTAGTCTGTGATTTGATCCGGGGAGTTATGAGTCCATTACCAGGCTACACCAGTGGTGAACAAGTAACTTACAGGGTTAGAGGGAGATAACTCATGAATACCAGAAGAATCTCTAAGCAAGGAAATAAGATGATAACGAAACTTCGGACAAATGGCAACAGAGATGAGGACAATAGTCCGAATAATGTAAGTACTGTAAAACTGATTCACCTCCTATTCACAGACTTAATATTTTACTAAATTGCACATAATACGAAATTCGTTGGTTGCGGTCTAAATGGTATGGATGAATAAGACGTGCGATGAATAAGGCGTGCGATGTGAATTAAAAAAGAAGAAAGTGGTAGGAATTTGCTTCACTAAAGGGGTGATCAGGTTGCTTTGCAAAAAGAAGAACAGTGGGAAGGGATAGGTAATTTATGCCTAAAATTGAAGAGTGGCTGTAACAAAGGTATAGGCACGAATTTAGAATTTAGAGAGCCGAGTTCGAATTCTATTCGAGTTTATTACATTCACTTACGAGCTAAGATGTTCTTGGGAATCTCTTTTCCAGCTATCAGTAAAATAAATAGCAAGACAGACTGGATTCTATAGCCTTGGATGGCCACTGGTGTAAGAACAACTCAAATCTGAAACACATACTATGCAGCTAATGAATATAAGAAAGACTCTATGATCCCGGCTGTGGTGGTGATGGTGGTATGTATGTGTGACATCGTGTATATATTGAAGAAGTCAAGATTAAGGTATTTAGGGAATCACTGATGCTCTCATGCTGGACTTTGCTTCATAAAAAGCCTCTCAAAGTGAAATATTCTTTTTTTATATTTACAACACGGAGGAAATGTGAGGAAATGGAAATCGTGATGGGTTTATTCACAGGCTTCAGACGTCGCGGAAAGTGGGTATAGAATGGACTTCTATCGAGACTAAAGGAGAACAATTGTTAAACATGATCAAAAAAGAAAAACGTATGAAAGATTTAACCCCTAGCTCTAAGAATACAGAATGCATGGTTGTCAGCAAAAGAAACAATTAAAAGTATCAGCAACATATTGAAGACATTCAACCCAAGAATAGAAAGAAATCTAACTTTTTAATTTTTTTTTTATCGTTTTACCCCAAGCAAAGTGGGACCGCCATTGGTACACAGGGGCTTACAATGATAGAAAAAGAAAGAGAAAAAAAAAAAAGGTAAAAATCAAGATATAAGGTAAGAAAGGACAGGAGGAAGATGGAAAATCAAGACGAAAGAAGATGACAATTGACGTTGCATTTAAACTTTTGGGGATTGTGTCTAAAGAAGCAGGTATACAGAAGGCGAGAAATGTAAGTAAAGAAGCTGATAGGGTAGAAGTGGCGGTTACATTTGACTGTTTTGTCGGTAAAAGTTGGGACCTAGAAGCCAATCTAGTAGCATGATTAAATTCTTGTGGTTGGAGCACGTCAGAGCAGAATCCGTGATATTATTTCTACAAAAGATAAGAGGAACCATATTCCGACATTGAGAAAGTAACTGATGTCGAGCTGCTAAATCTGGATCGATTATATGGCAGATAATCCTTGAGAGTTTGTCGAGAACCCAGATATGAAAAACGGAAGCACCCTACCAGATATGACAGCAGTATTCAATGAACGGACGAATGGTAGATTTATAAATGTGCAAAATGAATTCTGACGAGAAAAACTTCTGGTCTGACGCAGTGATTCAGCCTTCTTAACGGTAGATGTAGCTGTTAATTGGATGTAATCGTTCCACTTGAGGTCTGTTGGGAGAGTGAACCCAAGGAGGCGCAGTGTGTTACTTTCCGGGAGACTAGCGTCATCTGTCTGGTTACTGTGAAACGGGGAGTGTCAAACGAAAATTAAAAAAAAAATAGCAGACGATGCATTTCAGAAACTAAGAGATAAGAAAAGGTTCTTGAAACTAATTAATACTCGGGTTATAACGTACGGTTAGGCATTAATCGACAATCAAGGTTATAAAACCTAATCTGTTCAATGCTGTTCAACCCATAGCTGGAGGGAAAAGAGATGGATTAATACCTTTGCCAAGGGTATTTTTCGAGATACGAAAAGGTTCTTGAAACTAATTAATACTCGGGTTATAACGTACGGTTAGGCATTAATCGACAATCAAGGCTATAGAACCTAATCTGTTCAATGCTGTTCAACCCATAGCTGGAGGGAAAAGAGATGGATTAATAGCTTTGCCAAGGGTATTTTTCGAGATACGAAAAGGTTCTTGAAACTAATTAATACTCGGGTTATAACGTACGGTTAGGCATTAATCGACAATCAAGGCTATAGAACCTAATCTGTCCAATGCTGTTCAACCCATAGCTGGAGGGAAAAGAGATGGATTAATACCTTTCCCAAGGGTATTTTTCGAGATACGAAAAGGTTCTTGAAACTAATTAATACTCGGGTTATAACGTACGGTTAGGCATTAATCGACAATCAAGGCTATAGAACCTAATCTGTTCAATGCTGTTCAACCCATAGCTGGAGGGAAAAGAGATGGATTAATACCTTTCCCAAGGGTATTTTTAGAGATACGAAAAGGTTCTTGAAACTAATTAATACTCGGGTTATAACGTACGGTTAGGCATTAATCGACAATCAAGGCTATAGAACCTAATCTGTCCAATGCTGTTCAACCCATAGCTGGAGGGAAAAGAGATGGATTAATACCTTTCCCAAGGGTATTTTTCGAGATACGAAAAGGTTCTTGAAACTAATTAATACTCGGGTTATAACGTACGGTTAGGCATTAATCGACAATCAAGGCTATAGAACCTAATCTGTTCAATGCTGTTCAACCCATAGCTGGAGGGAAAAGAGATGGATTAATACCTTTCCCAAGGGTATTTTTAGAGATACGAAAAGGTTCTTGAAACTAAATAATACTCGGGTTATAACGTACGGTTAGGCATTAATCGACAATCAAGGTTATAAAACCTAATCTGTTCAATCTATAGCTGGAGGAAGAAGAGATGGATTAATACCTTTCCCAAGGGTATTTTTGCGCAAAGAATTCGAACTCGGTTTTTCAATTTCCCTTTCCAAGACGATATCCATTACTCTCCAAAGCACATCCGTTTGACAAGTATATGTTTTCACAAAATTTACGTGCGAAATAATTTGCATAATCTTTTTTGTTATCTTAAAAACGGTTCGGTCGGTGTGCGCTTCCATCTTAAGAAATGAACTCTTTATTTAATCGCCGGGAGTAGATTGTTCTAACTACGCTGTTCGTATTTAGGCCCGTCTCATTTTGTTTTTATTTCGTACTATTCTTTGTTTACATTCTACTGCCCGGCCCAGGGTCAGAACTCACAATTACTGCGTAATCCAGTATCCAATTTAATCTACTGGGTTATTGACCTTGCGATAATTTTGAGTGTGAACTTAAAGCCTTAATTCTAATCGTCTTGCAGCAAGAGTTCCTACTGCTTGTAAAATTTGACTGCATTTTCCAAACATTCTCTTTTCAAATGTTACTGCTGAAGAAACGTTGTTGCCATTTCTGTTTGTTACTTTATTAGGTACAACAACCGAAACGTTGTAATAATAACAAAGAAAAAGGAATAAAATATTTCGCGTTTAAATAAGGATAAATATTCCAGAAATTCATATAGAACTTAGAAGTTTTATGCAAGACATGAATACTTGATATTTTCTTGCTTGTTCATATAGGGTCGGGATAAACAGTCAATAGGATATATATATATATATATATATATATATATATATATATATAAAATGTTTATCTTACCATTTTTATTTTCCCTATTATGAACATTATTATATCCCTGATATAATAACACTGTATTTCACGGACGGAACTGAATATTAGAAAGAAAAAAATAAATAAAATTCATGCTTTTTTCTCAGAGAGTCGTACCCAAAATTATAAATACATATTTACCTGCGTCCCACGCAGAGAAATTATATCACATGTCTACAACAGCAAACAGCATGAATAAAAAAAGCCTTATTTGTAATATTTTCCGAAAGTAAGACTGGAGTTAAGGCGGCTTCTTTATGAACCTGGTGAAGCCATGTAGTTTTATTTTTTCTTGTGTGACCTACCGCTGTGGGCGAGGGATGTCCTTTTTCTATGGACTTAACATCGCAATTGGTCTTCGTCACTTGACGACACCACCGGATGTTACGTGACTCGTGACGTTATCTAAAATAAAATACTGATTTTTGTTATTAGTGTGTTATCATAAACTAATTATAACCATGTCACGAAAAAGACAAAGAAATAGTAAGGAGATAGCTCAGCATCAAATAAATAATCGTTTATAATGCTAATAGCCATAGGTCTTGTCAGGTTTTATTTTGTCTTCCCATCAGGATGACATAAAACCTACAGTTTTGGTTAACTGAAAGAAATTTCATGTCGTTATCAATATAAGTCGTTCTATATTAGCAAGTAGTCGTTTTAAACGCATAGGATGCAACATTAAGATAACTGTGAAGGAATGTAGCGTAAACGTAAAAAAAGGTTTCCAAGTCACACGGAAATTCACAGAAGCCTTTACAAGAATTATGCTGTGCAGTGTGAGTAGTTTGCTGACTTCTTGATATGCGTTGCATAACACATAAGATTTAAATAGATATAGACAGATATGAATTGATATAGATAGATTTAAAGAGACATAGATAGATAAATATGAATTGACATAGATAGATAGATAGATAGATAGATAGATAGATAGATAGATAGATAGATATAAATGGACATAGATATGAATTGTCATAGATAGATTTAAAAAGACATAGATAGATAGATAGATATGAATTGACATAGATAGATAGATAGATAGATAGATAGATAGATAGATAGATAGATAGATATGAATAGGCACATAATTGAAACTAAACGTAAAGATATTTCCTGAAAGAGACATAATCATTTGTTATATTCCTGTGATTTTCTGACAACTGGCCATTGTCTCACGCAGCATACTTACCTAAATTCATCGTCATTTTTTAAACTTTTCCATCTTTTATATTGTTTTATACTGAAGTAAGAAAAATAAATGGACCTTCTATTTAATTATCTCATTCAGTTTCTTTCTATCTATCTATCTATCTATCTATCTATCTATCTATCTATCTATCTATCTATGTCTATTTCAATGCTATTATTAGTGTGTGATTTCGAGCCGAAATGAGGGCTGCAAGAATCTCGTCTCTATCTGTCACAGTTAAAATCTATCTATTTGCAACAATATAACTAATTCGAAAATAGTCATTAACGAACTCATAAAGGTTGTATTCAACCAAAGTACACATGTTCTAATATCTACTGGTTTAATCGACGAAAAAAAAAATTCCATATATTTACGTACATTTCGTTGTTTTGTCAAATATTGTAAGCAGAAAAATAGCCGAGAGACTTTTACGAGTTTCATCGATTGTTACTCTGCGTGTTGCTGATCACGATTCAATTGATAATTTGTTCATGGTTGCCAACAATGATTCCACGGGAATAAAAATCGAACTTATGCACCAAGACATCAGATAAGCAACAAAGATCCACATTCATTGACGCCACGTTCCACATTTTCGACCGACATCCCGACATTCAGTTCACCAAGTGAAGCAACGAATCTCCAGTATTCTATAATAAGTAGATATTTAGTAAACTGAAGAGAATTTCAGCACAGGACGAGATTCTTGGAGCCCTCATTTCGGCTCGAAATCACACAGCAATAATAGCATTGAAATAGACATAGATATGAATTGACATAGATAGATAGATAGATAGATAGATAGATAGAATTAAATAGACATAGAGAGATATGAACAGACTTAGATAGATAGATAGATAGATAGATAGATAGATAGATAGATAGATATGAACAGATTTAGATAGATAGATAGATAGATAGAATTAAATAGGCATAGACAGATATGAAGAGACTTAGATAGATAGATAGAATTAAATTGGCATAGACAGATATGAACAGACTTAGATAGATAGATAGAGAGATAGTTAGATAGATAGATAGATAGAATTAAATAAACATAGATAGATATGAACAGACTTAGATAGATAGATAGATAGATAGATAGATAGATAGATAGAATTAAATAAACATAGATATGAACAGACTTTGATAGATAGATAGATAGATAGATAGATAGATAAACATAGATAGATATGAACAGACTTAGATAGATAGATAGATAGATAGATAGATAGATAGATAGATAATGAACAGAATACGATAGATAGTTAGATAATGTACAGAATACGATAGATAGATAGATATGAACAGACTTAGACAATAAGATAGATAGATAGATAGATAGATAGATAGATAGATAGATAGATAGATATGAATACACACATATATTGAAACTAAGCGTAAAGACATTTCCTGAGATAGACAACTTCTCGTAAACTTATGTCTACTTCCGCGAATAATCCTGGAATATATATGAATACAATTCTTCACCCTAATCTATGGGTCAATTAGTAAGGCATATCAATAAAATTATTATTTCCCTCACCAAAAATTCTTACAATCTAAAATATATTTAAGCCTGTAAATAACCTGCTTGTAAGTGAAACAAACACGACTGGAATTAGAACTCGACTCTTCGATTGAAAATTCTGAGCTATTAGCATTCACACCACCCACAAATCCCCAAGCTAACAGCATCTGGTCATTAGTGTAGAAACTAACCAGGCTTGGCGTTGCTTAACTTCGGTGATCACAAGGTACTAATGTTTTAACGCAATATCATCGTAAGCTTAAAGCTTGAGTCAGCAGGTGGTTGAACTGTTATTTGAAAGCGAATTTATGGCTTAGAAAAAATAGCGTATTTATTGGGTAGGTGTGGCTAATATCGATGTTTCAGTGCGACATTTGATATTTCAATAACTGGAACAACGAGAGAAAGACACAAAAACCAATGTATATTTAATACAGGAAAAGTTAAAAAAGAGATGAGGTGAGAATGAGAATAAAGAAAAAAAGTTGATCGAATGAAGGAAAACTGCACAAATAAGTTTATAGTATTATGAAACATTTCGAAATCCGAAAACGTATTGGATAGCGATAGGTGCCTTCCAAAAGCTAAGCCAAGTATTAAGAAACAGGAAAATTAAATTAGAAACAAAGAAAACAATACTGAATTGTCATGTAAAATCAGTTCTACATGGAATTGACGGTTTGATTTTTTTTTATTGAGGAAGAGAATACATGAGGTAACAAATGCGGTTCTACAGAAGGATGCTGAGAATACTATGGACCGAACAGTTGATAAAAACGAAAAATGGAAAAGATATAACACCAGAAAAACACTGTTGAAATTCATAAGGTTTATTATGAGAAAAATGAGCTTTGAAAAGGTGACGCTTACAAGACATTTTGAAGACTAGAAGGACAGAGGAAAACAACGCATAACCTACCTAACAAGCTTTAGTAAATGGTTAGCAAGACCGAGTTTAGGAGAAATAACATAAGGACAAAAGTTACTAAGACCTACAAAAGACAGGAAATTGTGGAGAGTCGTGATAAGCAACATACTGAAAGGACCTGACATACGGAAGTAGACATAAGTTTACGAGAAGAGAACTAAGTTAAGATGGAGAATATGTGTCTTTGTGTAAATGCGTCCTTCTGTGTATAGT
This sequence comes from Ascarosepion bandense, assembly GCA_037127315.1. Lineage (NCBI taxonomy): Eukaryota > Metazoa > Mollusca > Cephalopoda > Sepiida > Sepiidae > Ascarosepion > Ascarosepion bandense. The sequence goes on along the minus strand of JBBBDQ010000592.1, from coordinate 6,320,937 downwards.
TGTAGCTTTTCTAATGCTATTCGCGTGAATAACTCTCTTGGATGTCAATAATTAAGAGTCTTTGCACAGAAGATAAGAAGCGAACAAATCAAGCCGAGCGAAACACAGACAGCGAGCGCCACACTTGAAGAAATCCCGCATCGTCTTCTGAAGGCGACCGCGTAAGTTCACTTAATCGACTTACATTTCCTCAATTTCGATTTGCAGCTGCAACTTTCAAAAGTTTGAAGTTCCGTCCTAGAAACATGGTCACTCACACACACGTATTTATTCAGCAACTCTATTTGTATCTATCTAGGATCTCGTAGGGTTACCGACATTGCTTTATCCAAAATTACAAATGAGTTTAAAGGACATTTAGTGCCTCTTATTTTTGATCTTTTACTAACGTCGTCTTGCGGCCATTGGCCGAGATAAAACTCACTACACCCCTCCAGTATTCCCTGTGCATTTGGAACCCTGGCACAGTTTTGTAGCGAAATTCATAATCTTGTCAAGTAGCTGACTACTTGATGCTTCACCAGGGCTATCAAGGGTGTTTTTATAGTGACACCAACACTAGATGGGTTGCCTCCAAGCCCCATCCTGTTATTTAACCCATAACTGGAGGGAAGTGACGGATTAATACCTTTCCTAAGGGTACCAGTGTTAAGCACTGGTGAATGCAGGGTACTCAACTGGAATTCGAACTCGGCTCACCGGTTTCCCTTTCCACGCCGACATCCACTGCACCACAGCGCACATCCATCACTGAACGCTTACAGCGTCTGGTATTCCCAAGAGGTCACCCAGATAAGTACTGACCAGGTTCAACATTGCTTAACTTCGGTGATCGAACGAGAACCGGTGTATTCAATGTGTGCTCGTGCAACCAGACTGGCAACTGGGTCCCACCCATTCACAGTCAGGTTAGCCAAATGCAGAATACAATTCGACTCCTGCAGCTTCTTCTCTCGCACTTCCCGCCTGTGGAACTCGCTTCCGTATTCTTGCTTTCCTGACGGCTACAACATCCAGAAATTTAAATGCAAAATCAATACTCATCTACTAACCACTGGACTCTAGGTCTCTCCCCACCCCCGTACAACCTTCCCTTTCTCTCCACCTATGTATCTGTCATCGCACCTGCATTCTCAGCTTTCTATTGCTCCTTTCTAACTAGTTCGTACTCCTCACTCTTTTCTAATTAATCTTTTTACAGTTATGTAGCCCCTTGCAAATCAGTGGCATTTCTGCCTTGCTCGGGGTGAAATGATTAAAAAAAAAAGAAAGAAAAATAAGCTAAAACTAGCCCCTACTAAAACTAGCCCCTACTAAAACTAGCCCCTGCACCACGCACACATCCTCAGTTCGAATTCCAGTTGAATTCCTTGGACTCATTTAAGCACAAATACCCTTGGGAAAGATATTTATCCGTCTCTTCCCTCCAGTTATGGGTTAAATAATAGGACAGATTGAGTTCAATATAGTCTTACCTGACAACCAGTCTACCGCAGAAAGTAATGGCAACCTGCTGTGGGATAATCTTCTACCCAGTCAGTCATGACTCTTTCGAGGCATGATCGCCCAAAAGCGTGTATGACGTATGGCACTTAACTGACTGACTGAATAAAACTAAGTTTATCTCTTTATCTGATCATATCGACACATTTGTATATAATGAAAATTCATTATTTTGGATGTTTATTTTTTAGTAAAGAGACAGAGCATTTTGATGTCAATTCTCGAGAACATGGCGGTAATTTACCAATAAGAATATACACTTATTGGCCAAATTTTTCGCGCAATCTCTGGATTTCGAAGAATCACGTACCTTTGGGAAAGGTATTTATCCGTCTCTTCCCTCCAGTTATGGGTTAAATAATAGGACAGATTGGGTTTGATATAGTCTTACCTGACAACCAGTCTACCGCAGAAAGTAATGGCAACCTACTGTGGGATAATCTTCTACCCAGTCAGTCATGACTCTTTCGAGACATGATCGCCCAAAGCGTGTATCACGTATGGCACTTAAGAATCACGTAAAAGTTAAACTTTTCCGTGACTCATTTTGGTCATGAATGATTTCTCTTCCTGAATAGATTTCATCATATATTCAATAATAATACAAGTAATAATAAAATTAACCCATTTAACTGTAATTATCTTGTCTATTTTGTCGTCTAACGGTAGATTTTATATTTTGGATAAACACCTCTTTAAATTATTGTTTTTCAGGCTTATCAATAATTTGTGGGTCATCGTGCACTAATTAGTTAAATAGTTAAATAGTATTCTAGGTACTACATTTCGTTATCTCTTTTTAACCTTGTTCTACCATCCACTTATACAAGCTTCTAAGTGAGTCTATGAGTTATTTTTCTCTGCACCCACTTGCTTTCAATTTTTCCTGCGAATTTAGAAATTTTCCAAGTCCTCTTTCCTCATTATATCTGCTTATCGCCATATCAATTTGAATACACCGGTTCTCGCTCGAATCTTGATACTCGAAAAAAAGAAAAAAGTATTACTAGACATAAAACTTATATACAAACAACAATAAATTGTTGAAAGAAAAAGGTATTACCAGCAATAAATAAATAAAAAAAATTTAGTTGGCAATAAATGACCCGCCGAGGTGTCGATATGCCATAAAACAAAAACAAGCAATAACCTCATTATGCACTCTACAGATTTGACTGTCCCTTTCTGATGTTAGATGTCTCCTTTTAGTTTTCATTTTTACAAATAAAAATCGTCAGTCTCTCCACATTCTTTGCTAGAATCACATTTCTGTTTGCTTCAAGTCTTATTTTTCTCTGTGAGGAGATTGACCAGAATTCGCTGTCTTATTTTAAGACTAATATTACGTAAGATTTCAGTCCGTTTTTTTTTTTTGTATCTAACGAAATATTCCTGTTTCTTTACCTATTTTTTGGAAGGCATATTTCTCTATCTAAATGCGCCCTCGGATTTCAGTGACACATTTTGGTCCACTGCCCAAATATTTTGAGTGTTCTACTTGTTTGATTCTGTTATCACCAATCTGCATGATTGGCTGCTTATTTTTCTGATAATAATGCATTTTCTTTTTTTGCCTTTCTTGGTTGGTCCTTTAATTTCGGTTTTCTCCACAACATTCCGTGGGTGTTTTCCTTTCTGTCACTGCTATCAACATCACTGAAACGTACTAATTATAAAACTCTCGGGGGGTGGACGCAAAACACTGGCATATTGTTTTCGTGCATTTGTATAATAATTAAGCTTTTTGTAGTAAAGATGAAAATACATCAATAAAAGGAGGACATCGTTTATTTTGTGTTGATTTATTTTTACGGTTTATCTATTTTTTGAATGTTATTTAAAATTAATTACTACTAATTAGCCTCATCCGAGAGAAAAAGTGGCTGGTTCATATTCTTCCAAAGGATATTCACGCGTAATTGAATATGACGAACCAAACTGGAATTGTAATTCTAGCCGTTGTCCATTCCATTCTTCTTCTTCTTCTTCTTCTTCTTCTTCTTCTTCTTCTTCTATGTGCCATGTCCCTTCAGGACGTAGGCGATCATGGATCTCCACGTCTCCCTATCCCTTGTGGCTCTTAGTATGTTTGCTCCTGTTGCTCCTGGCAACCCCCGTTCCGTCATTCACCTGATCAGACACTGCAAATATGTTATCCGCTGCCTTCCTCTGTCTCTCCTTCCTTCTATCTGTCCAGTCAGTATCAGGTTCTCCAGGCTCTCCTTCCTCATTGCATGTCCCAGGAACTTCAGTTGTCTCTTCCTGATGCTCAGCATCAATTTCCTTTTTGTTGCCATTCTTTCTAACACCTCGTCGTTGCTTGTATGCTCAGTCCACGATATCCGTAGCATCCTTCTGTAGAACCACATTTCGGCTGCTTCCAGTTTTGTCCTCATTTTCGATGATATTGTCCAGCATTCACAGCCGTATTGAAGAACTGACATCACGTAGCAATCTAGCACTCTTTTCTTCGTTTCTATTGGGATCTTCCTGTGTGTTAGTATTTTGCTCATCTTCTGGAACGCGTCCTTTGCCATGCCAATTCGCCTTCGGATCTCCGTGTCGCACTTTCCATCTCCTGTTAGAACACTTCCTAGGTACTTAAATTCTTGGACTTGTTTGATTCTGTTATCCCCCACCTGTATTTGGCATTTTGGGTTGTATCTTTTGCTGATGACCATGCACTCAGTTTTCTTAAAGTTTATTTGTAGTCCCTTCTTGTCACTCTCCACTGCTACTTTCTGTATGAGATCTTGCAGTTTCCTTTCCGTGTCCGCAATCAGTACTGTATCGTCCGCGTATCTTATGTTGTTCAGGTTGTGGCCTCCAATAACAAATCCTGGTGTGTCATCTAGGGTCCTCAAAATACCATTACTCATGTATTTAAGCTCACAACATCTGATATTACCAATCAGACTCTCATCTACGTACTGAACAGGCTCGGCGTTACTAACTTCGGCGAAAAATATCACGGCCATTTCCAGTATTGTTAGCTGAGTGGCCGAGCGGTTAGACCGTTAAAGGTCTGGCCATAAGCTGTATCATCAATAGTCGATCTGATAACGCAGTAGTTTCTTGATAATATTAGCTTAGGGGAGACGATACCAGCGTGCTGTATCATTAGAACGTTTTTGAAAACCATCCCACAGTTTGACTCAAGCTATTAGAATGAAATTGGTTAGACAAAACTGTTTAAGTTGAAGGAAAAATGCAGACATATAGTAAATGCTTCAAAAACTGAATAGGCAGACTTGCATGGGAAATTAAGATTCTATTCTAAGAAGACTATTGACTTGATCAATGGCAAATATAAGAAATACAGTTCACGGTTCAGTGAAACATACGAGGTTTGATCCGAAAGTGTCGGGTCTGTTGCTATAAAAAGAAGATTACAACAGTAATTGAAATTTAATCACCTTCGTAAAACATTGCCGTCTAAAGCCACACCCTTTATCAAGAGCTGTTTCTATTAATGGAAACATTCCTGGAACTTTTTCGAACAGCGAGCAGCTGCATAGTCAAACTCACTTTGATTTGGTAGACGTCTTTAAATAGTATTCCTTTCAATTGGGAGAGAATAAAGAAAATGGGGTTAAAAAAAGAATAATTTTTTTTTTTTTTTTTTTTTTTTACTTAAAATCAGAAAAAGGAAAATTAATTTTCTGGGCTACAAAATGAAAACAAGTTGGACTGGTGTAACGAAAACTCACATACTAAAAAATTTTTAACCATATCACCCCGAGCAAGGCGGTAACACCATTGAAGCGCAGGGGGCTACGTAAGAGTGAAAAGATTGGAAAAGAGAAAGCCGGAGACCACATCCTAAACAAGAAACAAGGGATGAGCCTCTTCACCTGTTCAATAGACGTGGGTGGAGTGTGAACCGGGCGATAGTGTAGTCTATCTACTCCAATTGAAAATAAAAAATAATAAAAAAATAGAGGGGAGAGGGAAATATCTACCTAACGTTTTTGTGTGAATGAATAGCTGAACAGGGATTGGCGTGGTTACAAACACAGCTTTGGCCAATTCGGCCAGTTGAGGATGACCATGATTCCCCTGGCCTGAAGATTCTAAAGGACAATGCTTTATATATATATATATCAAAATCTGTTTGCAAACACAAAATTTCTGAACGAGATGAAAAAAATAATTTTTATTAGATCAAAGAAATACTCGAGAAAAAAAACCCAATGAAATCCAACATTTCATTCTTTAGACTAGACACGGTCAATCATGAAGTGGGAAACATGAGATATGGCTCATTATAAGGCGGACCAAACTCCTAAAAACATCAAGTTAACTTTTCACTGATAATGCTTCAAACATTTTAACTATAGAAAATTATAGGCGTAATGGGGAAAAGTTATATATGTTTTCCTTTGAATTGAAATTGAAGTGTTGGTATAGTATTATCACTGCTGTTAATGGTATTGACACACGCTGACGCACATAATTTGTTTTTAATTTATTCATTTAAGGATACAAAAATATATTACATCTTCAGATAAATAAAAAAAAAACAATTAATATGACCGTTTCTACTTTCTAAACAGAAAATGATTACCTGTATGATCATCCTTAGTGAAAAAGCGCCAATGGTCAAAATTTTCGAAAAGTTACCATCAACGAAACGTTATGGAATTCAGTAAACATTGTATTTAACTCTTGCTATGTATACCGTTATGTTAGATAAAATAGATTCAATAAGTGAAAACACAACGAAGAAAGTTATTTCGTTATGAAATTAAGCGTGCCATTCAGAAAGATAAACTGACCGCAGGTGGGCCACAGGCCGCAGTTTTTCCATGACAGCATTAGACAAATATTAGTGATGCATATAGTGTAAACATTCAGCACCAAGGTCTCTGATTGGGAGGTTGTGATGAGCATGGAACCACGTCTTAATTGCTGTTGTTCCCAGGTCTGCCCTGACCCGGAGTGGTAGTATCTGTTAGGGCCCCTGCTATGGACAAATAGTTAACTCAAAAAACTGGTATCAAAACTCTATGAAAGTATAAAAATACACTTTTATAGAAATATATACATAAAAATAAACTTTTATAAAAAAATACACATTTTGGTAGAAAAAATATTACCAACAATATATTGTTTAAGAAAAATTATTACCATAACACATTTTTGAAGGAAAAAATTATTCTCTTTTTGAATACAAAATTAGAAGACATTTTCAGTTTTCTAAAATAAAAAGGAATAAAAACAAAAACAAATCATTAAAACCTGACTAAATCACCTTTCTTACTATAAGCAAACCTTAAAAAATACATTAAAACCCCATCTTTCTGACATTAAATAACCCACAGAGGTCGAGATGTTATTAAACAAAACTCAAACTCAAATATAGTGTAAAGTTTTACCCACAATAAACTAAATTAGATCGTGCAATTTCAGTAACAATGCCAAAGCTGAACCGATGAAATGTAAAAAACAAAATTCTGTTTTCAAAATGGAATGGATAGCTTCGGATTGGAATTTTTTATGCAGTTGAATGTCAAATTCATGTTTTCCCGGTACGCGGCAATAAGAAGTGGGAAAAGACACCCTAATTCATGATTCAGCGAAGCATATATATATATATATATATATATATATATATATATATATATATATATATATATACCACCGACCATAAGTTTGGGACCACTTAGATTTATTCTCTAAAAGAAAGAAATAACACATTTTATGTCTTAGAAGAATAAATATAGATATATTTCATTGTTGCTCACAATTGTACAATAATTGAAACCAAAATTGACATAGAGTAATTTCAAATTTAATTAAAGTTAATTCATATTTTCTTTTCATCAAAGAAACCACCACGAGCCTTTATTAATGCAGAGCAAATCCTTGGCATTCTTTCTAATAACTTATAAAAAGAAGTTGGTGAAAGTGATTTCCAAGCATCCTGCAAGCATTTAAACAACATTTGTTCATTTTTGGATGTTCATTTCGAACTTTACGATTAATTTCATCCCTTATTCTCCTTCTTTAATAGTTGTTTCTTAACTGTTACACAGCCTTTAAGCCCAGCAGAATGAAGTCGTCTTTTAACAGTAGTAACAGATACTGGATGTTGCCGAGTAGAATTCATTTCAATTGTTAATTCCGGAGCGGTTTTTCTTCTATTCCTCTTGCTAGATATGATCAAGTGCCTAGCCTCTACAGTAGATGTTACTTTGGGCCTACCAGATCCTTTTCTGTCAATATTTAACTCAGTTTCACGAAGTCGTTGAAGGCAATAATGCACTCCATTTTTTGATAGGCTTAACTTTTTTAGCGATAACACGTTCAGAATATCCTTCTTTCGAAAGAACTTCAACCTGAGCTCTTTTTTCAATGCTAATCTGTTTCTTCCTTGCCATTTATACTGTAGTAATATGGTTTACAAAAATAAATTATATCCTTATTATAATATCTGAATAAATTTGAATTTTCGGCAAAAACTTTATCACAATAAGAGGAGTCAAGTGGCAAACTGAGTAAATGTTTAAAGTTGAAAAGAATACTTTTTTATTTGACATCTGCATAAGAGTAACAAAAAATACAAACTCAGCGAATTTGATTCTGCTAAAAATTTGGCTGGTCCCAAACTTATGATCGGTAGTGTATATATATATATATATATATATATATATCAAAAAAAGAAAACAAAACAAAACACGCAGTTGAAATTACAATCCGAAAAAAGAAGAGAAGATAGGGAAACATTGCAATCATATGAGGGAATGGAAAATGTAAATTCGGAAGAAAAACAACCCTCTATAAAAGTATAACCTAAATATATAAGAAGTCGTACGCTATTCAACAGTGTATTGATAGCTTCTACACATAGAATTCGATCATAAAATATTTTTGAAAAATGGAAGCAGCGTACATTTCGAAAATTGGCGCAAAGACAGACAATTTTTCGGCAACTCCGACGGGCAAGCCATCACGAAATGTAATCCTTTGTATATCTTTGGATCTTTGTCGTGAAGAGATCATGTAGTCTAAGCTGAGCAGGGCCTTCATATACTATCGCCAGTGTAGGGAGATTCTGAATTCAAACCACCAGCTACTTTGCATATCTTGCCTCTTTAACTACGACCGGGTAACCATCTCCGATGCAAAACGAAACGGCAAGCCGTTTTATTATTCTGTATTGAATGCCATCTCGAACCACAATTGGGGAAAGATGATCAAGGCGACGCAAAAAGTGCTAACTGCATAAATAAACAAATGACTTTCTTTTCCTGTTTCGCTTTACCCGTTTTATGCTCTTTCTCTAACTATATGTTCATTTTTCCTTTCTCTTTCTCCCTTCTCATGTTGCTTCTAATGCTATATTAAGACTTTATCCAAAAGATATTAAACGTCAAGATTTATTTTCAAGCAATAATAATTTCGTTCATTCAAAAAGCAACTTTTTGACTTGATAATATTTCGCTTTGTGAAAATAGCATCGAAAAAATATTAATCATTTTTTTTGTTTGATTACTTTTTGAGAGAATTGAATAAAAAATATAGAGTTCAGAATCAAATTATGCTTCTGAAATTCGGTAAAATATATGCTAATTTAATTTCCACAATATAAAAGAGACTGTTTTTTTTAAATGTTTTTGTAAAGAAATTCCTTCAAGCATTTGAACATTCTGCACAAACTGATTGCAACCACTGGTCCAATAGCGATTTTAAAGATTATGCAAAATTAATAATATTTTCATTTAGTTGCAGTAATAATAAAATTAATTCAAATAGAAATAAAATATTTTGCGGAAGCTACACAAACCGAAAATCGGAATATTTGGGATAAACATGTATTTTCTTATAGAGTTTAATCTGTGTTGATTTACAGTGGTTTTCAAATGTTTTCTTTTTGGGAAAAATTTGCATTTAGAATTAAAGTAGGTGAATTTGCTCTAAATCAGAGGTTCAGTCCAACGTCCTTCTATGTATCATAGACAACGCAATAGCAACACAAATACCTATTTGAACTGCGAGGAAAACTTTATTTAGTGGAGATAGAATAATCTAGACTGACAACAAGAGGTAAGCAGCCTGCATATGAATAGAAAAATGGAGCAAATACTCAAAAATACAATGGGATTATACGTCAATGATGCGACTTCACAGCAAACTGACTTAACATTTACGACGAGTTGATGTGTGGATGGTGTAATTTTCTAAAACATAAGAAATTGGAAGTCCAATTTCAATCAGCTTCGTTACATTCACGTATGTGCAAATAATACTGGGAAAGGTATAAATCCATCTCATCCCCCGATCTCTGGGTTAAATAGTAGGAATTGTATCAGAAAAAAATATTGTTATTTAAAAAAGATGTATTGTAATGCAAAGAAAAGACTAACCATCAACTGTATAAAATCAGAATTTATAGTTGTCAGTAAAAGAAAGAGTCGAAAAAAATGAAAGCAAAAAAAAAAAGACTAACCCTCAATTGTAAGAAAACAGTATCTATCGTCGTCAGCAAGAAATGTGAAGCAAGAAAAAAGACCTAACATCGATTGTAACAAAATACGGAATGTATGATCTTCATTAAAAAAAATGTACAAAATTCGAGCTATGAAATCCTGATGTCAAAATAAATCAAATACAGAAATTCAACTCCCTCTCAACTAGTTTTTCTTTCTTAACAGAGCACAGAAAATGTAACACAGAAAAAAAACCTGAACGAGAATTGGAATTTCGAAATATGCCTTTCATTATCTAAATAGAAATCTAAACTTATTTATAAATGGAACTTTGTCTGTGCGTGTATGTGTGTATGTGTGTGTGTGTGTGTGTGTGTGTGTGTGTCCGTTACCTATAGACTCCGAAACGGCTGAACCGATTTTCTTGAAAATTTACACAGTTATACTACAAGCGTCTGTGAATGTTCTTAGCTTTGTGTCGAGGTATCCACGATAAATATCGAAAATCGATAATCGAAAAAATCGGGTTATCGAAGGAGTGGTAACATTTTGATCAAATTTGATACACTCATAGACAAAGACATAAGAAACGATATTCAGAAGTTTCAAGGTTGCAGTTCTTACAATAGTGCGGTAAAATCGATAATATATATATATAAAAGGCAAGATGTTTGAGTGTGTGTTTATCTGCTTGTATGTCTGTATTTTTTCAGCCCTTTTATTTTAGTTTTTGCTTCGGTTTTGGTTTTAAGTAGGTATAATTGTAGTTCTTAGTCTCAGCCATGATACCCTTTATTAAGAGGACTTATTAGCCTTCAAAATTAAGCTTGCGATGAAAAAACTTATTTGATATCAATACCAGGAAATCAAAATTTGACTTACATCCATTCATTTTTCTTTCAGTCTACGGTTTCGCTTTAACTGGAAACAACTATTGCTTTTTAGTCTTTCGTGCCAGCATCCAAAGAGTCGGAGCTTTAGGACCATGGATTAGTTTTAAAGCTTTCATTACACCCGAGCAACACCGGGCTATACTCCTAGTATTTATTAAAAAAATCTTTAAAAACAAAAATGCAATATCAGACCTGCGATGTAATATCAAACCTATATATCAGTAAATGGAGAACAACTTACTCGTAGATGACGAAGAGACTTGAGGCAACAAAAATGTGATCCTACAAAAGAACACCAAAATGTAAACAACAAGGAAGGTTTATAAGTAAGTGAGACTAGAAAAGACACGTCTACTTTGAATCCGAAAAATATAGTTAACATTTCTATGACTCGTCATCAGGAAAGTGGGTTTGGAAAATTTGATACTCACAAAGTTATATTAAATCATAAGTCATAAACGGAGAGAGAAACATCAAGTAACCCAATGAGCTTGTGTAGAAGGATGAAAGAACAGCGGTTGAGTAGGACAGTAATAACCCTAACCCTGCCTAAGACCTCAAAAGATGTGGAGAGCTATGATCGCCAATGTTCTTGAAAGGTCAGGACACATAAACGAAGTGATATAATACTAAAATATGAACTTTCAAGGTTTGCAAAATAAAAAAGCCTTTTATTTCTCGAAAACCCCAAATTGACGTTATATACACCTGAAATTTTACATCTACTTCATTACTATGGTTTTTTCTTGCATAACATTTTAAAAGACAACAAATTTATACATATTAATATCCTTCGACGACACAGTGTGGATGAATATCTTCTACTATGTGCCTTGTTCTTTCCACGTCTCCCTATCCCTGGTGGCTATTAGCACACTTTTTCCTGTTACACCACGCAACCCCCGTTCTGCCATCCACCTGCTCAGACTAGTCAAGTATGTTCCTCGCTGTTTTCCCCTGCCTCTACTTCTCTCTATCAGGCTTGTTTGAATGAGGTTCCCCAAGCCCTCCTTCCTCATTGCATGCCCCAGGAACTTTAGCTGTCTCTTCCTAATGCTCAATATTAGTTTTTATTTCTTTTTCATCCTTTCCAATACCTCACATGCTCGATCTATGATATCCGCAGCATCCTTCTGTAGAACCACATTACAGTTGCTTCAAGGTTTTCTTCATCCATGTAAAAACACTCACCAGATATTTAAATTTTCGTTCTTTATTGATTTCAATATTTCCAATTCATAGTTCGCATCCTGGGCTGCTTCTTTTCTGCTAATCATACATTCTGTCGTCTTACAATTCATGTTTATTCTTTTCTTCAAATTTTCCTTATCGATTTCTGTTTATTGCTGAGATGAAACGGAATCTTTTCTCTTTTTTGTAAAAAGAACCGACTAGAAAACGCTTTGTATAGCAAGAAGAACAACTGAAGATTCTATATAAAAAAAAAATCAAAGAGAAATGTTTCACCTATCTTCGAATTTGTATGAGCATCTTTCAAAACAATTTTACGCATAGAAAAAAACGTTTGTCATTTTTCTGTAAACATTGTTTTAATCTTAATCCCATAATTGTGTTGCATAGATTTTTTTTAACTCAGTCGTGTCTCTTCAGTGCGTAGGCTCTCCACCTCTTCCGTTCCCTTGTGGCTCTTAGCATTTTTGTTCGTTTGCTAAATCTCCCACTCACTGTTAGGTCATCCACTATCACAAGCTCGTCAGGTAACCGACTCATGTTTTTTCTATCTCCCTTTTTCCCTAGTATGTTCAGTGAGGTTTAAGTGTTGTACAGCTTATACCAATGATACGGGGGATAAAACTCGAATCAAAATTTTGTTTATCTTCTAGCAGACGGTCTTTTTCTCGCTGATAAAATGACACAGATATGTAAATAAAAACATACAACATATCTTTATTCGCTTCGGTGAGGTTGGCTGTGGAGTAGGAGGCTTGGTCGGAGGGTCATCACACACGCTTCGAGAGCAGCGTGCACAATGCCCAGCTTCCTCTGACTCTCCCTGTTGTTCTGATCTCAACTGCTGACTAAAAATTGCTAAAACACCGTTAAAATAGACGAACATCTTTTGACATCTGGTACCGTGCATATCTCTAGTGTTGAATTCTTTAACCTTTGTCGTCAAAACAAAATCTAGCCTACACCTGGCTTTTTCTTTCGCACGCTCTGTCATTTCAAAACAACATTTATTTGGTTTTTAAATCTTGCAATGTAAATGCACTTCTAGGCGAAATTCCACACCGACCAAATGAATATACAACATAAGTTTCCTAAGCCATCCCCGCTTATTATTATTATGTCATTTTTCATCATATTTCGATTTCTGCTTTGGTCTCACTGCCGACCAAGTCTGTGGGGAGACTTAAGGCAGGTCGTGGCGTGTTGTTATGGCCCCATTTCATGTTTTTCTGTCTTCAAACAAAATTTGCATAGAAGATTCATTTCGCTATAAATACAAACTATTGACAATAAACAAGCACAAGACAAGCTCTGTGTCTTTTTGGGCGACACTTCGACGCAAGCTTGGTTCGCTAGTATCTATCATAACTGAGTAGTAAGTTCGATCCTCACTGGGTACCCCACTTGTGCCATAGATA